>OY365821.1:10866554-11359054 GCA_959347315.1 Bimastos eiseni | reverse complement strand
TACATACACACATAATACATACATATATGCATACATACATACACACAACATACATACATGCATACATACACACATAATACATACATACATGCATACATACATACACACATCATACATACATGCATACATACATACACACATAATACATACATACATGCATACATACATACGTACATGCATACACACATAATACATACATTCATGCATACATACATACACACATCATACATACATGCATACATACATACACACATAATACATACATGCATACATACATACACACATCATACATACATGCAGACATACATACACACATAATACATACATACATGCATACATACATACATACATGCATACACACATAATACATACATACATACATACATACATACATGCATACACACATAATACATACATACATACATACACACATAATACATACATACATGCATACATACATACATACACACATAATACATACATACACACATAATAAATACATACATGCATACATACATACATACACACATAATACATACATACATGGATACATACATACATACATACATACATACATACATACATACATACATGCATACATACATACATACCTACATGCATGCATGCATACATACATACACACATAATACATACATGCATACATACATGCATACACACATAATACATACATACATGCATACATACATACATACATGCATACACACATAATACATACTTACATACATACATACATGCATACACACATCATACATACATGCATACATACATGCATACACACATCATACATACATGCAAACATACATACATACACACATAATACATACATACATGCATACATACATGCATACATACATACACACATAATAAATATATACATACACACATAATACATACATACATGCTTACATACATACATACATGCATACACACATAATACATACATACATACATACACACATCATACATACATGCATACATACATACACACATAATAAATACATACATGCTTACATACATACATACATGCATACACACATAATACATACATACATGCATACATACATACACACATAATACATACATACATGCATACATACATACACACATAATACATACATACATACATACACACATAATAAATACATGCATGCATACATACATACATACATGCATACACACATAAAACATACATGCATGCACACATGCATACATACTTGCATACATACATACATACATACATACATGCACACATAAATATGCACAGAAGATTATGTATACGAACAAACACACTTTCAAACATGCATGTTTTTACACAAGCATATACACACATACACAAGCCCTCATACATACATACACAGGTGCAGGCATACACTGATACACGCGCTGGTACATGCATAATGACTTGCATGCATACTAACATGCAAACATATGCATAAAATTGCACACATACGAGCACATAGGCGCCGACTGCACAGGGTAACGGGCATCATCCCAGTACTCGTCAAGGTTCTGGGTCTAGGGTATATTTTCGGCCCAATACTTTTTGAAACATTTTAGTTATTCTCAATTGTAAAATCAAAAACCATGCCTGAGGAGAAGTTGAGGATGAAATCGAGAAAAGGAAGGAACAGGGAAAATGGAGGAAAGGGAAGAGAGGGCAAACTGAAAGAAACAGAGGGTTAGGACAAAGCGGAAGAAAAGGATGGTTAGGGAAAATGGAGGAACGGGAGGAAGAGAGCATATGGAGGAAAAGGAGGGTGAGTGCAAAATGGAGGAAGTGAGCAAAATAGAGGAAAGGGAGGATGAGGCATAAGGAGGAAAATGTGGAAGGAAGCTAATGGAGGATAGGGAGGATGATAGCATATGGCGGAAAGGAGGCTGATGGAAAATTGGAGGAAAAAGAAGAGCAAGAGAGCAAATGGAGGACATGGAAGAAGAGAACAATTTTAGGAAAGGGAGGATGAGGGCTAAATGGAGGAAGGGGAGGAAGAAAGAAAAATGTAAGAAAGGAAAGAAGGGATCATATGGAGGAAAGTGAGGGTGAGGGCAAAATGGAGGAAGGGGAGGAAGAGGACAAAATGGAGGAAGGGATCATATGTAGGAAAGGGAGGATGATGGCAAATGGAGGAAAATAAGAGTGAGGATTTAGTTCATTTCGATTCGCTAGGTGTCACCATTTATTCAGTGTTGTTGCTGTTACGATAGCTGTCACGATTGCTGTTACGATAGCTGTTACGATTGGTATTACGTTTCCTGCAAATGCTGTTACGATTGCTGTTATGATAGCTGTTAGTCTGTTACGGTAGCTTTTATGCTTGCTGTCACGATTGCTGTCACGATTGCTGTAACGATTGCTGTTACGACAGCTGTTATGATTAATTTTACGTTTGAGGGCAAATGGAGGAAAGAGAGGGTGAGGATATAAACTAAATCTCCCTTACCTCCATTTGCCGTATATATTGAGCCACCTAGCGAATCAAACTAAACTAATTTTGCTAAACACTTTGTATATTGAGCCACCTAGCGAATTCAATGCAACTACTTCTGCTGTTACGATTGCCGTTACGATTGGAGGAAAGTGAGGAAAAGAGCGTATGGAGGAAGGAAAGGTGAGGGCGTATTTCTCTATCACTTAGTTTTCTCCAGTTTCCGTAGCTAGATGGCGCCACATAGCCAATAGAGATGAACTAACTAACTAGATGAACTAACACGTTCAATAAACACCATATAAATGGCGCCACTTAGCGAATCGAAATGAACTAATTCCTCACTCTCCTTTTCCTCCTATTGCTCTCTTCCTCCCTGTCCTCCATATGCTCTCTTCGTCCATTTTGCCTTCACCCTCCCATTCCTACATTTGCCCTCACCCTCACTTTCCTCCATATGCTCTCTTCTTACCTAGTTTGTTCTCTTTCTCCTGTTTGTCCATTTTTCCTTTGGCGCCTGTGTATGAGCACACATGCGTGAGAGTAAATATATATACATATATGCGAGACAATCGGAGTCGGCTCAAATTTCCGGCGTTGTTCCCCGATAAACAAGCTCATGCAGGATGGGCACGCTTCAATGATTCCAAGCAGGTGATGCTTCCTAAATTACCTAAGGCCTATACATAGGCCGTTCAAACAGCCTGTGGTTTCTCGAAGCTTTGAATTACGGTACGTCACTGGGACTCACTGCCTCTGGAAACTCTAACCCAGACAGTGTTTAATAGTCTCACCTAATTTTAAAAAGATATGAAAGGTTACAGACTGATGGACTCCATGAATGACGGGAACGCCGGGTTGCGAGATCTGCACTACGCGTGATCAAAATATAGAACGAAACTTCCCGCGTGATTCTCGCTTACCACCGTCTTGATCCGTCATCCGGAAATTGTGAGTATCACGTGATTGAATAGAACTGTTAATCACTTCGTAGATATCTTCATTCGAATAAATGTAGTGTGTATGTAAATATTTGAAAATTTCTCAGCGCAAATAAAAGCCACTCCACGATCAGCTTATTTATCGGCGCTATGTCAAATGAAGAATTATAGAGATATACGAATTGTTTCATATTCGATATTTGGCATTCAGGGTTTAAAAAAATAAAATTCTAACGATGGGAATCCGCTGTAAGTCGAATAAAATGCCGTCTAATTCGCCTTTTTCACATAATTCGGTTTCGTGTTGCTTCGTGTTAGCACTGTGTATCATTATTTTTGCTCTTTTTGATGCGAGCTATCTGCTATTCGACTCGGCTGACCTCTAATTTTTGAATTTTTCCCAAGCTATAGTGTATGGGCATTAGAGATTCACATTAGCCTACTGCACAGATATCTTTATACGATGAAAAGCTAATAGAGACGTAGGAACTTTAATCCATGGT
Organism: Bimastos eiseni; assembly: GCA_959347315.1. NCBI lineage: Eukaryota > Metazoa > Annelida > Clitellata > Crassiclitellata > Lumbricidae > Bimastos > Bimastos eiseni. Next base: position 11,355,163 of record OY365821.1, on the reverse strand, counting down.
GATTCAAGATTTGAAAAAAAATTATAGGATTTGCGGAAATTCGAATAAATAATGATGATATTTGACGTAAAACGGACTCCTACAGTTGCTCTTTACCATAATAAACTGAAATCGATTCTCAAACACTTCAAAATTTATCGATTTTCAAGAAAACCACGATCTGTTGGGTTGATCAATCGGTGGCTCGGCGAGTGAGTGGATCCGTGGGTGAGTTCATAGATTGGTGGGTGAGCTGATGAGCTGATTAGTGGGTTGATCGGTGTGTGGGCTGATTAGTGGGTTTATCGGTGGGTGGGTTTATCTGTGTGTGTGTTGCTTTGTGGGTGTTTGAGCGGTGGGTGAGTTGATCGGAGGGTGGGTTGATCAGAGGCCGGGTTGACGGGAGGGTGGGTTGTTCGGTTTGTGGGTTGATCGGTGGGTTTTATTGTATTGAATGTATCTGCGTAGATCTATGGTTCTTATAGTCTCATACGCAAACTTGAAATGACTTAAGATTTTTAGGAAGTAGAGTTTTTATCCGCAAAATCCCAACTACATGTAGGTAACCTTCACGAAAATAGAGCAAGTGGTGGAAGGGTGAATGTGAAGACCAGTGGAGGAAAGGAAGGAAGGGTGAGGGCAAAATGGAGGAAACTTTGAAAGGAGCAATGGTGAGGATGAGAGCAAAATGGAGGAAGAAAGCACACGGAGGAAATGAGGATGAGGGCAAAAGGGAAGAAAGGAAGGAAGAGAGTTACCGGAGGAAATTTAGAGTGAAGTGGTGCCCGCAACATCCCATTGCTTAATTTTAGTTCATTTCGATTCTCCATTTATACCGTAATATATAATGTCCATTTAACACAATATAATTAGTTTACTTTTATTCGCTAGGTGGTGATATGTATACGGTGCAGATTTACACGATGTGATTAGTTCACGTCCATTCGCTAGGTGGTGCAATGTATACGGCGAATATTTAATACGATTTAATTATTTCCTTATCCTCCATTTTGCTCTCAACCTCCCTTTCCGCCATTAGACCCTCACTCTCCGGTTCCTCATTTTCGCTCTCAACCTCCCTTTCCTCCAGTTCACCAGAGTGCAGACAGTGTTTGTTGCTGTTTAACGACACTGTGTGATAACAAAGCTTCATCAGCGTCGTCCTCCTCTTTCATCTAGGCCTTGGCCTGGCACCGCCAGAGTGTGAGCATTGACGGAGTTAAGACTTATGTCCCAACTTGTTTCGTTTTCGTTCGTCTAACGGAGGATAGGGAGGAAGGTAGCATATGGAGGATAGGGAAGGTGAGGGGGAAATGGAGAAAGAGGAGGAAGGGAGCATGTGCAGGAAAGGAGGAAGAGAGCTAATGGAGGAAAGAGAGGGTGAGGGCAAAATTGATGAAGGGGACGAAGAGAGCGAAATAGAGAAAAGGATGATGAGGGCATATGGAGAAAGAGAAGGGTGAAAAGTTAGTTCATTTCGATTGGCAAGGTGGCGCCATATTTACGGTGTTTATTAAACGCATTAAAGTTATTCGCTAGGTGGCCCCATATATACGGTTTTATTGCTCTTACGATTGCTACAGGTTTGCTGCTTTTCCTGTTTCGATTGTTGCTACGTTTGCTGTTAGGGTTGTTGCTACTATTGTTAAGATTGTTGTTACGTTTGCTGTTGTTGCTGTTTTTTTATATTGCTATTACGGTTGCTGTTACGATCGCTGTAACGCTTGCTGTTACGCTTGGTGTTATTACTGTTACCATTGCTGTTATGGTTGCTGTTATTACTCTTATGATTGCTGCTACGTTTGCTGCTACGATTGCTTTTACGGTTGCTGTTGTTGCTGGTACAATTGCTGTTACTTTTGCTGTGTCTGCTGTTACGATTGTTGTTACGTCTGATGTTATTTCTGTTACGATTGCTGTTAGGTTTGCTGTCTCAATCTTTTGAAATACGCCATTGCGTCTTCAGAATCTAGATAGCACAGACAGGATTTAGTAGTTTAAGTTGCTGCTACGATTGCTGTTACGGTTGCTGTTATTGCGGTTATGATTGCTGTTGCAGTTGTTGTTGCCGTTATGAATGCTGTTACGGTTGCTGTTATGATTGCTGTTATTGCTGTTACGATGCTGTTACGGTCGCTGTTACGGTCGCTGTTACGGTCGCTGTTACGGTTGCTGTTATTGCTTTTACATTTGGAGGAAAGAGAGGAAGAGAGCAAATGGAGTAAAGGGAGGGCGAGGGCGTAAATGTTTCTGTAACGCGCCTTTAGGTAAGACTTCTTTTTTTATTAAGGCGCGATATAAGTGTTACTTGTATTGTATTATTAGATTGTAACCCTCTCACTCACTTTCGACCAGTTGCAGTATGTATATGGCACCACCTAGCGAATTGAAATGAACTCATTTTGACACGTTAAATGAGCAATGTATAAATGGCGCCACGTAGCAAATCGAGATGAACTAATTTTAGCACGTTAAATAAAAACCGTGTAAATGGCGCCACGTAGCGAATCGAGATGAACTAATTTTAGCACGTTAAATAAAAACCTTGTAAATGGCGCCACGTAGCGAATCGACATGAACTAATTTTAACACATTAAATAAACACCTTTAGCAGGGCGACCTAGCCATGTGAATCATAAGAAAGCTGCATTTCGTGAAACAAGTCCGTAATTTTGCATGTTGTTAGAGAACATGTGTGAGTGCATTTTAAGATTAGAAGGCAATTGATATCATTTCCGGTTTAAGTTCCAGCCCTTTTCAATGTTAGGCCGATGAAATACACGTTTTTTGTTATTACGTCAAGGGTAAAGGTAGCATTCTTCGTGATATGCAAGTCGAATCATCACTGGTGTTAGCGGGAAAGTTCTGACAGTTATTTAAATAAGGATTGATTCATGTGGACTAAACCGGAAGTGAGACAAATTGGTCTACTTCCGGTTTGAATAGGCCGCAGGCCAAGCCGATCTGTCGTTCACTTTCGACGATCATTTTTTTACTATTTAATTGTCTGAACTCATTAATTTGTGTTAAAACAATCCATCCAGCACGACTTTCAGCATCCTACACATGAAAAGTCAGGATGTGACAGGGAACATGTAACTTACCAGAATAGTTCATCTTCAAAAAGTGTCGCTGCGAGAAGTATGAAAATTTTCTTCCTGCATACTTACCGGTAGTAACTAAAGAGCCACCTGTTCCTGCTGATGCTGTTACTCTGCAGTCCATGACAGCCGTAAAAGTGAAATTTCAAAGGCTGAAAAATTCTGTTGATGAGACTGGCAAACAGCAAATATCTTGGTCAGGATTTCATGCACAGAAAGGGGAAAGAAACATACAGAAATTCATAGTGGCACTGTTGCCCTTATTTCAGGAAGATTCTGAATCAGTGGCAATGCTCAAGCATGGGATGGACATCATAAAGGAGTCAACAAGTTTCCTCAACCCAGGACAAATACCTGTCATTGCGCTTGGTCAGCCACTGTATGCATTAGCAAATACAATTCAATGGAACTTCGCAGAAACATATGGAGAGAAGAAGTTTTTTGTGTTACGTTCATTACACATTGAACAAGACATTGCCTAGACACGGCTTTGGGTAAATACTTAGATAAGACGGGATGGACAGAAGCTTTGGTCAAAGCAAGTGTTGCTACATCAGACGTTTAAGAATCTTACATTATAGTGTCTAGCATCGCAAAGACGAAATTGGTACATCAGATTACAGCGTTGGCCTTGTATCAGCTCATGCGTGACGCTTATAACGAAGAAGTTGATACTGCGATGGATGGAGCAGTCGACTTCGACGGTTAGCGAGCTAGTAAAGCAGCAGGGGGGCTGATGTTCAAGTACTGGAGTACATGTCTTAACCTTGAACTGCTTATTCTCCTGTTTGTGAGGTCACCCAGAACAGCAAACTATGAGCTGTATGTTGAATCACTGAGGCTGGTGATTCCATGGTTTTCGCCCTGGATTTACACAATTACGCCAGATGGCTTCCAGGCTATCTTCGAAATTTCATTAAACTTCCGCAAATCAACCCAGACATCCACGTAGCTTTCGAACAGGTTTTTTTTGTGGTGAACCAAGAGACCTTTCTCATCGATTGGAATTGACCAAACCTACGAGCAAAATAACGCTGTGGTCAAGGAAGAAGGAGGTGCAGTTCTGCTCAATCCACCACATTCATCAGCTCTTGGCAGATGGATGCTGGCGGGTCCAGAGATATCTATGTGGTTGTAAGATTTCGAACATTCCTCAGAAGAGGATATTGTTCAAGTTTCACCTCTCCAGTCTTCTCCAGTCTCCACCATGAGCAAGGGGAAGCCTTTCAAAAGAAGTTTGCGACGAAAATTAATGCAATAGAGAAGCATTGACGGAACTGGGAAACGCATTTAGCAATTCACGCAAGGTACTTTTCTCGCTTTATAATGGTAATGCTATGGACGAAGAAAATGCGAAGAGAGTGATGATAGTTGAGAAGATTGGGAACAAGATGTTTGAGTCATACGTTCATCAACGGCTTGTTAAAAAGAATGTTTTGATTTACTCCCCCATTTCTAAGAACAACTTGAAACTCTTCGGCCTGAGAAAAACACACTATAAATTGCTTACAGTATATGATAGGTAAATACTAAATACTTTAAGACAAGTAGATTAACGCTCCGTTTGAATGATGTAGGCCTACTTGTTCTCGGAATTGTAGTTTAACAGTGACTTCACATGGCCGACCACATAATTATTGGATTGTTCCAGAACTTTTATAATTGTGAAAGCAAATTTTGAACTGGCTGGTTCGGTTGCAAATGCATTTTTTTGCCCATAGTAACATGTATATATAGATGGTCTAAACACCGGTGTCTCTAATCAAAAATAACCTACAAATGTCAAAGAAATTGCTCTGATACGGCAAATGACCAAGAACGCTAACCTAAGACGGAGACCAATCCTAAGACCGTTCCTTTAAGACCAAGACCAGGACTGACGTATCCGAGACCAAGACCAAGACCGATGCATTCTAGACCAAGACCGCAGTTTTCCGGTCTCGAGACCGTCTCGAGACCAAGACCGCGGTCTCGAGACCACATCCCTGGAATGAAGTTGATAGAACGTACACACAATAATCTGCTCTTGTGCACATTCTGGATCCTAAGTCAAAGAACACATTCTCAGAGTATTCAAATTCCACTTGGCAAGATCATATAATAAGAAACGTAACAAAGCATGGAGCGCATCGCATTGACATTATATACCACGCTAAGCACGAAATCATATACCAGAGACACCCGAGGTTCAAGATCAAGCAATTAAGCAAGTGCGGCCAAATGGTCAACTTCCAAGGAATTGGAAGAATTTCCTCAGAAATGCGATGAATAAGACAGAATTCTTTGCATTACGGGCTCAAGATATCGTATCCTTTACTAGATTTGAAGGTATCGAGATTATTTCTACGATTGCTAACAATGAGAACGACCACAGTACTCTTCAACCATGCAATCATGAGGAAGCAGATTCTCGACTCTTCCTCCACGTCAACCATGCAGTATTAAATGGCCTTTGTCGACATCTGCATTCGAACGGTCGATACCGGTGTTGTGCATGGTGCTGGCCATTTCGTTCTACTACGACTTGCAGAGGAAAGGGCTTAGTACGTTGTGGGTACATTTGGGGTCAGGAAAACACTTCAAGGATTTACCTATTCATGGTATTGCTAGGATTCTTGGAGCAGGGAAGTCTGTGTTACTTCGAGGGTTTCATGCATTTACCGGAAGCGACACCACTTCCTTCTTCGCTGGACGTGGGAAAACATTTATGTGGAACAGGTGGAACGTATTCCCCGCAGTGACAGAGGCCTTCCAGCACTTATCCTTCCCACATGATACCATTCCAGATTATGTCTTTAACCTTCTTCAACGCTTCAGCGTCCTGTGCTATTCGGCGAACAGCGAACTACATAGTTATTAAATGACGCTCGCAGGGAACTGTTCACTTCCGTCAACCGAACCATGACCAACATGCCACCAACAACTGAAGTACTTATTGAGCATTCGCTGAGATCAGATTATCAAAGTGGTCATGTCTGGGGCCAGGCCTTTGTGTGCCACAGGAATCTGCCATCACTGCAGGAATGTGGATGGTTGGTGATCGGCGACAGCTGCTTTCCACGATAGTCATCACTTCCGGAAATTTCCAAAGCAGTGAAAGCACTATAAGAATAATGACCTGCAAGTGAAAGAAAGGCTGTCAAAAGTTGTGTTAATGTCAGAAAAACAAAATAAATTGCAGTCTAATGTGTTTCTGCAAAGCAGAATGCCTGAGATGAGAACTGAGAACATACTTTACCCTTAACGTATATTAAGAAAATGTATATTTCATGTGTATTTCATAGGCCTAACATTGTAGTGTGTTGGAAGCTAAATCGGAATTGATATCAATTGCCTCCTTATTTCAAAATGCACTCCAATATATTCTCTAACAACTTGCCAAATTGCAGATTTGTTTCACGAAATCTTTTCTTATGCTAACCCGCACTACTACGTATAAATGGCGTCACTTAGCGAATCGAAATGAACTAATTTTTATGCGTTAAAGAAACACCGTTTTTATGGCGACACCTAGCGAATCGAAATGAACCAATTCCTCACCCTTCTTTTCCTCCATATGCTCGCATTCACCCTTTCCTATATTTTGCTCTCTTCTTCCATTTTTGCCGTCATCCTCCTTTTCCTCCATTTGCTCTCTTCCTTTCCTTTCAACATTTTCCCCTCGCTATCCCTTTTCCTCCATGCATATGCTATCTTCTTCTCTTTCCTCCACTTGTTCTCATCCACCGTTTCCTCCATAAGCTATCTTCCTCACTTTCCACAATTTTGCTCTCTTCCTTTCTTTTTAAGTGATGCTCTTGATTGTTGAGTGCTTGTTTTTAGTGCCGGTGAATAAGCTGGTCTCCCTGACGTGGCTTTTGTGGGTGCTAAGAAATTTTCGAGGATTTACAGTACATTACATTTACGAATGATTGAGCATGGAGAGACACTGTTGGCTGTTGCACAATATTATCCTTGGCCTGTTGCGGTGTTGCCCCAGTACCTTTTACTAAAAGTCGGCGCCTGTGTCTGCAGAAAATGTTTTCATTCGATCATTTCGATGAAAGAAAAATGGAAAAAACAGACATTTTATTCCTTCAATAATAAGATTAAAATTTTGGAATTTTGCAGTGATTCGAGTAAAATATGATGATAGTCTATCTGAATTAAATTGGGATCACACACATAAATACATACACAGTCAAAATACACAGGTAGAGGCATGCAAACATATGCAAACATACATGCAGCAATAGGGGCCTCCTACATTCCACATGGGAGAGCATTATGCCAGACAATCTGATTCCAGTCAAATTTCCCGCGCAGATCAACTGCGTAATATAATTGAGCAGCTGATGTAGGGATGGACACGCTTCAATGATTCCAAGCAGGTGGCCATTCATAGAAGGCTATCTATAGGCTGTTTCAACAACCTGTGGCGTCTCAATGTTTTGATTAACGCCAGTTGCCCCGGAATCTAGCACAGACAGTATTTAATAGATTAAGTTGATTTTGTTAGGCTTAAAGACGTGAAAGATGTCAGATGAACTCGAAGCATGACGTGAATGGATTGTAAGACTGTGATCCGTTCTCCTGCGCTCGAGTGAAGAAAGAAGGAACAAATTTCCGCGTGCCACGTGGTTCCAGCCTATCATCATCCGGGACTGTGAGTACCGCGTTTCTGCATAGATACATTCATCCGTTGAAAGTAATAGCGCTATAACAAAATTGATTGCATATGCATGCTATGTACATGAAGAAGTATTCGCCAGATGTCAAGGAATTTATATAGCGCTTTTAAAAGACTAGTGACTTTTGACCAACTCGTGTATGGGCCACAATTTTGCATAGATATCTTCATTCGATGAAAGAATAATAATAGCGATATTGACATTTGAAGCTTTCACAATAATGATTAAAATGATGTAATTCTGCTGTGATTCGATTAAACTATGATGATTTTTTTTACCGTAGCCTATGGCTTCTCTTTCCCATAGTATTATAATTATTTTGAAATCGATTGCAGCACACTTGGTCTGAGTCTAGGACCTCTAAGCCTTGGTAAGATCTAGTCTCGGTCTTTGTCTTGGTCATGTTCAGAATCTCGGCCAGGCTCTGGGTCTCGGTCTTGGTCTCAGTCGGGGTGTCGTTCGGGTCGGGTCGTGGTCTCGGTCTTGCTCAGGGTCTCGGTTTGAGGCACTGTCTTTGCCATGGTGAGGATCTTGGTGTGGGAAAGTCTCGGTATGGATCTCGGGTAGGGTCTCGGTCTGGATTTAGGTATGAGCTGCGGTCAGGGTCTCAGTCTGGTCAGTCTCGGACTGGGTCTTATTCGAGGTCTGGGAACAAGGCCTCCGTATGGGTTTTGGTTTCGGTTTGGATCAGGCAGTGATGGTCATGGTCTTGATCTTGCTGGGGTCTTGGTCAGGGTTTCGGTCTTAGTCTGGCTCTCGGTCAGGGTCTGGGTCTCGATCCTGGGTCTGTGTCTGAAGATCTTGGCCCTCCTCCCGCTCTCCGACTGGGCTGGAGTCTTGTTCTAAAATCAATATTAAAATGATGGAATTATTAAGTAATTCGATTAAAATATGATGATACTTGACATGAATTGGGTTCTCATGAGCCTAGCTTCTCTTTGTCATAATTAACTACTTTATAGTGATTCCCTAACACTTGAAAATTTATAGATTTTTCAAGAAAACCGTAATGTCTATAATTTATCTCAGTTTGAGTAAGTGAATAATTTGAGTGTGATTTAAAAATGTACACAGTTTGAGAACAGTTAGTAAGTAACTTTAGTGTGATTTTTAAATTGATTGATACTGAGTACGCTAGTAAAAAAAACCCAAGACTCTTGCGTTCTTTTGACGAAAAAATCGACTTCTTCCAAAGCAAATAATTTTTTCACAGCTTATTTATGGGCCTATGGGCATCAGCGGACTGCAGAAATATCTTCATTTTATGAGGAAATGACAGAGCTAATCACATTCTAGGCCTTAACATTTAAAAAAAAATTGAAATATGATGATTTTTGACCTTAATTGGGTTAATATAGGTTCTGTTTATCATAATAAACTATTTTAAAGCAATTCCCTAAAACTCTAAAATTTTTCGATTTCTCAGGAAAACCGTAATATCTCTGTAATTCTTTCATCAATTGAAGATATCTCTGCAGATCCGTGATGTCTGTAGGCCCATACACATGTTGGAAAAAATTGGAGAAGGTCGAATTTTTCGCACAAAAAAACCGATGATGGCTAGTCCATCGGTTTTTTCGGACAAAAAAGTCGACCTTCTCCAAACTGAATAATTTTTTCACAGCTTCTTCATGGGCCTATGGGGAACAGCGGACTGCAGAAATATCTTCACTTGATGAAAAAATAATGAAGATATTGACATTTTAAGCCATAAAAATAAAAATAACATTATGTAAATATGATAATTTTTTACCTCAATTGGGTTCATATAGCTTCTCTTTATCATAATAAACTATTTTAAAGTGATTCACAAAAACTTTAAAATTTCTTGATTTTTCGATAAAAGCTTGACCGTCTATTTAAGATATATATTTGATGCAGGGGTGGATTATTTACTCAGCAGTCTTAGACTCGACAAGGCTCTTTGTTTGACATCCTAGATTTTGACCTGAGACTGGAGCAGAACAAGAAGCTTGGTCATGGCTGACTTGACTTAGTAAAGCGGGTGAATTCGCTTAGTGCCTTGGTGAGGTTCGTAAAAGGCGCTATATAAATAACCAAATGCATACATATATGCATGCTAAGGCAGCCCTAAAGCCAGAGGGTTGCTTTAGTAAGCATGTTTGTCAAGTTCAGTGTACAATTGTGAGTGGAGAAGAACCAGGACGTTTGATACTGATCTGCATATTGCATATATTCAGTTTCACATAACATAGCATAACTGCATTTGAAACAAATACCTGTGTAACAGCATTACACACACAACTGCAAAGTCAATAGCAACCCTGCCACAGTTAAACGTAATAATTATAAGTCACATCTACAATTCTCAATGTCCAACATCAGATCAAAGTGTTCCGTAAGGGTATTTTGCCAGCATCGAGTGTTTAATGAAGAGTTTGTCTTTGATTTCAGATGAAAGTCGTTTCCACAGAATCGATGGAGGGAATGTGGTGCCTGCCTGCAAACTCTCTTGCGGTCGGTCAAGACTCGGATGACACTTCCAAGACCGGTCACTGCAAGCAGCTACAACAAGAATAACAACTCTTGCTATCAAACTGAATCACTTCCTAAATCACAATCAACAGTTTGCTTATTATAGCCAAGCTGGCTAGAGCACATAAGATGTGCACCTAGTCAGCTTGGTTATAATGAGCAAACTGTTGATTGTGATTTAGGAAGTGACTCAGTTTGATAGCAGCATTATTATATATGAACACACTTTAGGTTATATATCACCATATTATGACGATATTTGACCTAAAGTGTGTTCATATATTCATTCATTTCGAAAATTTATATAGCTCCCCTTCAAGAAACCCATATCATAATAAACTATTTTAAAGTTCTATAAGAGCTTATACTCCATCTGTGCCTTTTGGGGTGGTAAGATAGATCTCTCTATCTTACCACCCACGGTTTGCTCATTATAGCCGAGCTGGCTGGTTTGCTCATTATAGCCGAGCTGGCTGGTTTGCTCATTATAGCCGAGCTGGCTGGTTTGCTCATTATAGCCGAGCTGGCTGGTTTGCTCATTATAGCCGAGCTGGCTGATTTGCTCATTATAGCCGAGCTGGCTGGCTTGCTCATTATAGCCGAGCTGGCTGGTTTGCTCATTATAGCCGAGCTGGCTGGTTTGCTCATTATAGCCGAGCTGGCTGGCTTGCTCATTATAGCCGAGCTGGCTGGCTTGCTCATTATAGCCGAGCTGGCTGGTTTGCTCATTATAGCCGAGCTGGCTGGTTTGCTCATTATAGCCGAGCTGGCTGATTTGCTCATTATAGCCGAGCTGGCTATGGGCACAGATGGAGCGAAAACTCCAACTGTACTTCTGCCCTGTTGAAGATTTTAATGCCCAACATATTAAAAATAAACTCCAACTGTATTTCTGCCCTATTAAGGATTTTAATGCCTAACATAATATAACTTAATAAAAACAAAGTTTAAATTAATGTTATGCTTTGCTTTCAGTGTCTAGAGAAGCTCCAGCTCCGACAGCAGTGAAAGTTCGTGAGAGAAGTCTTCACAACATCATGGACCGATTTATGAAGAAAATGCTCTTCATAAGACTATGAACATGGACTGATTTACGCTAATAAGAACAAACAATTACTTTTCTCTAAAGAGATGTTTCCTGAGATTATATACAAGGAACACTTCAAAATAATAAATGATTTTGGCTTCTTAAATTACCTGTCTTCTTCTTCTGTGTTTGGGTCTTCTAATCGGTTTCCAAGATGTAGGATTTTGTAGTGATCTGTCAAAAGAAATGACATTAAGTACCCAATATAAGTATGGCTTCATTGACTTTGTCATAATATACTATTTTAGAGCAATCCAGGCACACATTATAATTTCATCAATTGAAGATATCTGTGCAGATCCGTGATTCCCAAAGTGATTCTCAAATACTTTAAAATTTCTCGTAATGTCTATATCTCGGTTATTTTTTCATCAATTGATGATATCTGTGCAGATTCGCGAGGCCTGTAGGCCCATACACAGGGTGGAAAAAATTGGAGAAGGTCGATTTTTTCGCGCAAAAAAACCGATGGACTAACCATCATCGGTTTTTTCGGACGAAAAAGCCGACCTTCTCCAAACTGAATAATTTCTTTACAGCATGTGTAGGGGCCTATAGGCATCAAGAGACTGCAAAAATATCTTCATTTAATGAAAAAGTAACAGAAATATTGACATTTTTATCTTTCCATACTAAAAATTTTTGGAGAAAATATAATAATTTTTAATCTAAATTGGATTCATATAGGCTCTGTTTATCATGCTAAACTATTTTAAAGTGATTCCCAAATACTTTAAAATTTCTCGATTTCTCAGGAAAACCTTAATATCTCTGTTATTCTTTCATCAATTGAAGATATCTCTGCAGATCCGTGATGCCGGTAGGCCCATACACAGGCTGGAAAAAATTGGAGAAGGTCGATTTTTTCGCGCGAAAAAACCGATGGACTAACCATCATCGGTTTTTTCAGACGAAAAAATCGACCTTCTTCAAACCAAATAATTTTTTCACAGCTTGTTTATGGGCCTATGGGCAACAGCGGACTGCAGAAATATCTTCACTTGATGAAGAAATAACAGAGATATTGACACTTTAAGCCATAAAAAAATAAAAATAAAATTATGTAAATATGATGATTTTTGACTTCAATTGGGCTCATAATACAAATTATAGCTTCTCTTTGTCATAATAAACTATTTTCAAGTGATTATCAAATAGTTTAAAGTTTCTAAATTTTTCCTGAATACTGTATGAAATTCAAGAAAACTCAAAATACGCACTTCTTACTTCCTAACCTAATTAAACTGGATCAATCTTTAAATCCTATTGCTCAAATTACTTACTTAATAACTCACTCAAATTGTGTCAATCTTTAAATAACACTCAAATTAATTACTTACAAACTGACTCAAACTGTATCAATCTTTAAATCACACTTAAATTACTTACTTACCAACTTACTCAAACTGAATCAATCTTTAAACTACACTCAAACTACTTACTAACTTAACACAAACCAAATCAATCATTAAAGTACACTCAACCTACTCACTTACTAGCTTACTCAAACTGAATCAATCTTTAATACATAAGACTCAAATTACTTACTTACTTACCAACTTAATCAAACTGAATTAATTATTAAATTACTGTCAAATAACTAACTTACTTACTAACTTAATCAAACTGAATCAATCGTTAAAGTACACTCAAATAACTAACTTACTTACTAGCTTACTCAAACTTAATCAATCATGAAAGTACACTCAACTAACTAACTTACTTACCAGCTTACTCAAACTTAATCAATCTTAAAGTCATAAGACTCAAATTACTTACTTACTTAGCAACTTAATAAAACTGAATTAATTATTAAATTGCACTAAAATAACTAACTTCCTTACTAACTTAATCAAACTGAATCAATCTTTAAACTACACTCAAACTACTTACTTGCTTACTTAACACAAACCGAATCAATCATTAAAGTACACTCAACTAACTAACTTACTTACTAGCCTATTCAAAGTGAATCAATCTTTAAGTCATAAGACTCAAATTACTTACTTAACCAAATTGAATTAATTATCAAATTGCGTTAAAATAACTTACTTACTTATTAACTTCATCAAACTTAATCAATTTTTAAATCATAAGACTCAAATTACTTACCTACTAACTTACTTAAACTGAATTAATAATTAAATTACACTCAAATAACTAACTTAATTACTAGTTTATTGAAACTGAATCACTCTTGAAGTCATAAGACTCAAATAACTTACTTACTTACCAACTTAATCAAACTGAACTAATTATTAAATTACAGTCAAATAACTGAATTACTTGCTAACTTAACACAAACCAAATCAATCATTAGAGTACACTGAAATAACTAACTTACTTACTAGCTTATTCAAACTGAATCAATCTTTAAGTCATACGACTCAAATTACTATTTATTTACTTACCAACATAATCAAACTGAATTAATTATTAAATTACACTCAAATAACTAACTTACTTACTAACTGAATCAAACTGAATCAATCTTTAAGTCATAAGACTCAAATTATTTACTTACTTACCAACTTAATCAAACTGAATTAATTATTAAATTACAGTCAAATAACTGACTTACTTGCTAACTTAATCAAACTGAATCAATCATTAAAGTACACTGAAATAACTAACTTACTTACTAGCATATTCAAACTGAATCAATCTTTAAGTCATAAAACTCAAATTACTTTCTTGCTAACTTAACACAAACACAAATCATTAAAGTACACTCAAGTAACTAACTTACTTACTAGCTTATTCAAATTTAATCAATCTTTAAGTCATAAGACTCAAATTACTTACTTACTTACCAACTTAACCAAAATGAATTAATTATTAAATTACACTCAAAAAACTAACTTACTTACTAACTTAACCAAATTGAATTAATTATTAAATTACACTCAAATAACTAACTTACTTACCAACTTAATCACACTCAATTATTTAATTACACTCAAATAACTAACTTACTTACTAACTTACTCAACCTCAATCAATCTTTAAATCACACTCAACAAACCTACTGACTAACTACTCTCAAATTGAGTCAATCTTTAAAACATACTCAAATTACCTATTTACTAACTTAATCAAACTGAATCAATCCTTAAATCATACTCAAATTGAATCGATCCTTGAATAACACAGCAGTTAAACTAAGTCTCAAATGACACTAAAATTCAAGCCCCAATGAAATTCAATCAAAAGTTTATATCATATCAATAACAGACCAAAGCCAGAAATACAACACTCATTACTTTGAATTGTGACCATCAAACATGGCTTCAATAATTGAAGCAAATAAAATAATATGAAAAACATCTGACATTTACAAGCATCCCCAAACTTTGGCCATAATGCTAAACAGTATCATCAATGCAGGAACCAAATTATACACTTCCTCACAGGGCCGTACCGAGGGGGGCCAGCGGGGTCGTTGTCCATGGCGCAAATATAGAAAGGGCGCAAATTCCAGGATGGAATAACTTATTATTTCATAAAATGCACTATTTTCAAAATGTGGGGGCGTAAGATTGATGCTAGGCACAGGGCGCAATTATAGCTCTGTACGGCCCTGCTTCCTCACCTCAATGCTCATGGGTGCTCAATATGTATCCAGGTATGTTAATGGCAGTGTAGGGCATGAGACCAAAAGCTTGAGACCAAGACCGAGACAAGACTGAGAGGTCCAAGACCAAGAGGTCCAAGACCAAGAGGTCCAAGACCAAGAGGTCCAAGACCAAGACCGGGTGGTCTGAGACCAAGACCAAGTCCGAGACCAAGACCGATACTCTCTTTATAAACAATTCAATATTTATAAACAATTCAACTTATTAAGATACTAAAACGGAATAAGACGCTTAAAGCATTAATTTTATTGCTAATGGTCCAGAAAACCGTTTTACCGGCCAGTCTGAAGTTTTGTGGGTTCAGCCTATCCATGGCTTCGACCTGAGAATATCACACTATAAATTACTTACAGCATACGATAGGTAAATACTTTAAGACATCTTAACAATTAGATTAACGTTCCGTTTGAACGGTGTAGACCTAATTGTATTCGGAATTGTTGGGTTAACAGTGACTACACGTAGCCAACCACATAATTATTAGATTGTTCCAAAACCTTGACATTTGTGAAAGCAAGTTTTGAAATGGCCGGCTTCGTTGCAAATGCATTTTTTGCCGATGGTAACATGTATACATAGATGGTCAGCACGTCATAAATCGATAAAAATCGCATAGGGCCTAAACATCCGGAGTCTTTAATAGTCGAAAATAACCGACAAATGTCAAAGAAATTGCTCTGATACGGCAAATGACCAAGAACGCTGACCTAAGACGGAGACCAATCCCAAGATCGTTCCTCTAAGACCAAGACCAACGCAGTCGAGACCAAGACCAATACCGATGGTCCGAGACCAAGACCGATGCATTCGAGACCAAGACCGCAGTTTTCCTGTCTCGAGACCATGACCGCAGTCTCGAGACCACATCCCTGGTTAATGGCTAATTGAAGCTCATCTACTTCTTGCCGCAAAGCAGTTGGCATGCTTAAAAATCACCCTGAAGTAATCGAGGGAGACATTTCAGCCTCACTTTTTGTATTATAGTGGAGGGGGTAGGGGTGGAGGCCATGTATTCTATACTCCCTCCACTGAAATACTTGCTGTGTGAGAACATTGAGCAAGGCTGCAAGGCCTCCGCTGACATAAATTCAGCACCAATGAGTTATCTGTGTGGTCATATATGCAGCCAGGAACAAATAATGGTAAATAAATACATAACAATGAAATTAATTAGAATAATAACAATAAAACAATAAAAGAAAAACAACAACAAAAACAAGAAAAATAATAATAATGATAACAATAATAATAATAGTAGTAGTGATATTAAAAGCGCCGCTGAGTAGTTATCTCGATGGGGTGCTACAAAAATGTTCGATTTTCTTCAGGACATAGCATTACTACTAGTATTAATAATACAAGTAATGGTAATAATTACCATATCATTCCAAACAAGAAGCTGTGCGCTGCTGCCCTCTGAAGGACGCTTGAATCCTCGATACACGCGCTTCATCAGCGTGTACTGTCTCGTCTTTTAGAAGCCTTTAGAGGCCAGCCTCAATCTCATTGGCCTTGAACGACATCAGAACCTTCGTCATAGACTGCAATGCTCTGTCCTGAAGAAAATAAAACAAATAGTTTACTTATTTGAACAGCAGAACTCAGAAGTGAGATGTCATGAGTAGATGTTTTGAAGGGGCGCTATATAAGTGCTCGATTACATTACATGGCTACATTAATATTTAAACGACAAACTGCTTGGGTTTACCAGTTAAATTCATGTTGATTGTAGAAATAGCTAATATTTTTCCAAATATAATTATAATTGATTTCCAATTTAGCCAATCAATTACCTAATTGATTTGATAAACAACTTATAATTAAACTCAATAAGCACTTTAACTGATTGTCCCCATTTCTCTTCAACACCTATTTTAGTACATTGTGTATGTATGCATTAGAGGGACACCAATGAACTTCTGAATTTCTTTGGTGGTACATCCTATTGTGTTAGCTGTCATGAGAGAAATTCATAGTAATTATTTTTAGAATGATGGATAAATATTTAGATATTAAGGGTGGCTCAACATCTGTGAAGTTAATGAAATTATTATCCTAACGAAATTAGTATCTGACAATACGGTATTTTCGTTTATTTATTAATCAGTAAAACCGTTCAGAATGCAATATCAACAGATTCAACACAGGAGTGTCAAATGTTTATAAGAACTGGACTTTTAAGAAAATAGATCTAAACAAAACTGTCTTAACAATGTCATTGCAACACTCATTTTGGAACAGTCAATCAGTAGTCATTAGTGACCTTAGTTGCACTACTCAAATACTCTGTGGAATATCATCACCGACAAGCAGTGACTTTCTGGCCCCTGGGTACTTGGCTCGGGGCGTGTGACCACCAGCATGATGTCGCTGGTAACTCATCTCTCCTTCTGTTCATCACTTGTTGTAATGGAGATGTATTAACTTTCATCTGTCCAAAATTCTTGGTAAGGCAATCTAAACAGCTCACGGTGTGTTGTACGTGAAGTTATTCACATAATTTTGGTCAACGGCAGTATCCCGACATTTTAACGGAATGCCATTGAAAAGTTGGAAGACATGTTTAGCTAATGGTAGAAACTGAAGAAGAACATTGATCTCAGGACTGCGCCTTCACTACTGATGCCTTTGCAAAGCACTATATCACCAAAATTCAATCTGTTAGAGCTGACACCTCGGGCTTGCCTCCACTTGAATTCGTCTCTACTGACTGCACTCTAACGACCTTAACCCATTTACTGTAAACGTTGCAAAAACGCAACATGCTGCTTAAAAATTAGGAAAAAAAGATAAATTAACGCTTTGTCTTTTTTATTTGGTGTTTACAATATCTGCTGTTGGCAAATATATACACTTTGCTACAGTCCACCATTTTTTGTGGTTTTTCGTGTCTAATTAGGGGTTTTGTTAAAAAAAACGTTTATTTCGTAAGAAGTTATATTTCCCACGCGACTGCGTCAATAGGAGTACTTAAGTGAGTATTTAATATTATTTGTTTAGTAAAAGTATAACTCACTGAATGCTGATGCCATGATTGGCAAAATTTTGATGTTGCGTTTTCGCAACATCGGCAGAATGCGCTATACACATTGTCGCCCTTAGTAACTACCTAAGTAACGCCCTTGGTAACTTATCTTGATAAGTAAATAAGTAAACAGCTATGTAAATGAATTGATTCCATCGCAGCAGTAGGAATCAGTCCACGGAGACTCTCTTGCTTCTACTATAATGCCAGACGTCTACAGGGCTATTGACCGTAGTCAGATAACGTTCCTTGCTCTCTTTGATGTAAGTTAAGCTCTATTTTGACGTGGTGCACCACTCCATTCTCTTACAGCACCATTGCACTTCCTTTGGCCTGGTAGACCAGCCATTTGAAAGGCCTAGGTCTTTCTTATCGGATCACTCTAACTGTGTAGTCCTTGGCTCGTCTAGGTTTCTTTGGGTCCTGCCCCTTTTGGGGAGCCTCATGATTTTGTCTTAGGGCGCTTGTTATACCTTCTCCACACTGCTGATATTTGCCCCTTGTTGGCGTCTCAGGGGCTTTCACATCAACTATTAGCGGATGATGTACCAGCCTACATCCAGACGTCCTCGTTGGATGAGGTGGCTGTTCTGAGTCAGATGTGTCTGACCATGGACGTCCTCTCTTCTTGGATGGCCTCCAATCGGCTGCTCTTTCTTATCGGATCACTCTAACTGTGTAGTCTAAATCTAAATGTAGTCTAGACTACATCCCTCTAAGACACAGCTCATTTGATTGGGAGGCCATAGTCAGCTTTAGGGTATTGGCATCCCCCGACTTACCCTGCTCTTTCTTCACATAGCCTTTCTTTTACAGTCCGTGAGCTGGGAGTTACTCTTGACTCCGAGTTCACTCTCTCTCAACATGTGAACCTATACTTGCACACAGCTAGTACTACCAGCTACGCCAGCTACGAGTGGTCTCTCGCTCTCTCACACACAACGTGTTCTTGTGCATGCCTTTATTATTGAAATAAACACAAGCACAATCGATTAACTAATGGGACACTATCGTAATAATAAAATTCACATTTCCTGCTGATGTTGCGAAAACGCAACTTCCGGTGACTAGGGCAACTTATATGTTCCAATAAAAAGGCTCTGTCAGATGTCTATTGGCACCATATTCATATTCGTAATCTCAGCATTTCGCGGGAACCAGCTTATTCACAGGCGCTTAATCAAAACAGAATCGATAGGCAGGGGGTCAAATCCAGAGAGTCAGGCAGGCAGACAGGTAGACGGCTAAGGTGGATGGTGTTTGGAATTGAAACGGCGAGGGAGATAGGAGGAAGAGGAGGAATCAGGATAGGATTTGCGGAAGAGCAATGCCTTGAGTTGTGAGTGAAAAACCTGTGGGGAGCTAGCTAGAGGTGAGGTGTTTGTAAATTCGTAGGACGGATCGGATATTTGTTTTAATGCTGGAGGGAGTTTGTTCCAAAGAGGCGGGACAGCAATGGCTATGGAGCGATTTGCAAATCTGAGTGATGATGTGACGGGAGGGCGAAGTAGTGTGACGGTGAAAGAGGAACGGGTTGAACGATATTGATGATCTACGAATAGTAACAGACCGATCCGTTGGCTATTTCTAATAGCGGCGGTAAATGGGTTAAGCGAGGCAACTTCAGCTGAGCTACGGACCTTCATCATGTCTTCCGCTGCGAAGTCATGTGAGCTCGACCCTCTACCAACGTTCTTGCTGCAGAAGTTCATTGAGGATCTTCTACCTCTACTCACCTGCCTCTGACGGTCCGATAGCCATCTAGTCAGTCGCCTGATGCTCTTGGTCGCTCTCGTCCGAAAACCGGTTAACATCCACCTTCCTGAAAGCGGCGATCCTCATGTTACTTGACTTTAAAACAAATTCGTGCAATTATTCTAAAGATTTGTATGGAAGAAACTTTCATAAACAACCACATGCGCGGTAAACAACGCTGGCTTCCTGCCCTACGATGCGAATTCATAGACTACATATTTCTATTGGAGCATCGTTTCCCAAACTGTGTTCCGTGGAACCCTCGGGTTCCGTACATGGAACCCTAGGGTTCCGTGAGACGAAGACGAGGGTTCCGCGGAAAACTAACATAATATGTATAACTTTATACAAAGGAGAATTCACCTGTCATTGATATTTGTGTTATAGTTAATCTAATCTAGGCCTATAATAAGCCTCTAAATTTCTGCATGTTCAAGTGTTTGTACCTACAAAAGAATATATTTAGTTTTGGACAGGGATTCCGTCAAATTAATTTAACATCAATAGGGTTACACGACCAAAAAGGATTGGGAAGCGCAGTATTAGGCATCGGATAGTGTTGCGCTTTTCGTTAGCAGCTTAATTAGCGACGCTATGCAAAATGAAACGCAGTGTTCAGTTGATTTTATGGGTAACAAAATATTATTTGATTTGTGTATCGATCGAGCGTTATGTGATTGATTTGGTTTCACCTGTGACTTGAATTTAGTGGCTAAATCTTGCGAACATTCCAAACATTAAATTTTGTTCTGATTTGACTGGGTATGAATCGCATTGGGTCATACTCGACCTGCATGATGGTAGGGTTCGTGGCTGGATCGTATTTGCTTGATCTGATTTCTCGGTGCTTAAGGCTGATGAGTGGCCATTCCACCCAATACTTAGGCACTTTATAGGCTGGTGCGGTAGTGTCTCGCATTTATTTATGTTCTCAGAAGGATGCTATCTAAATGTCCAATTGCAATTAGGCCTAACCTTTATTATAGTTAGGCCGATCCTTTCAGTCATCGTCATAATCATAATCAATCATAATCATAATCATCATCGTCGTCGTCATCATCATCATCGCCGTAATACATCATTATTATACAATAGCGTTACATAGTATAAACTTTGCAAGCTGCAACCATTAAAATAATTAACACGTCATCAAACTATGCAGATGTTACTATGGCAACAATTGAGACAACATAATATTTCGTAAGTCGGGTGTATAATATGGTGGCAGGGTAAATGATTAATAGATGAGTCAAGACGACGAAATTATGTTCCAATTCAGTTTTCGATAATTTAATCTTGTCCAACGAATACAGTAGAATACGGAAAATGCAAGAGGACAGGTAACAGTCTGAAACACTATTAATTAGACCTATATATAGAGGACGATCTTATAAATAAAGAGGAGATTCGATCTGTGTGTCCCTCTGTCCGGCGATGCATTTCCACAGTTTTACAGCTATTGACTCGTAACCTTCGCCGTTGGCTCGGGGAACACCTGGGACACGCAGTTGAGGGATTCTTGAACCCCTCCGCCACCCTCTTCCTGGTATCCAGGCCAAAAATCTACAGCACACCTCCGATACCTTCAAACCTCAAATCACTTCACTGGCTAAAAATCCCAAAGCGCATTCACTTCAAAATCTTATCACTAACTTACAACTCCATACAATATTCCCAGCCCAAATATATTCGTGAACTCTTCACCATCCAGCTAACCCGCTCTACCCGATCGTCCTCTCGCCTCACCCTCATTCGACCTCCGATCACATCTCATCTCAAGTTCTCCAACCGCGCAATATCAAACGCCGCACCTCGTCTCTGGAACGACCTTCCTCCTGAATTTCGTGCCTTCTCGGTTCCTTCACCATCATTTCCCGTCATGCAGCATCATCTGTCCCTAGCGCCTCTGTCGATCACACCCCGGGCTTTCCATTCTAAACTTAAATCCCACCTTTTCAAGAACTCTTACCCAGACTCACTACTTGGCATCCCATCTGTCAATCCTCGACCAAAGCGACACCCTCCTTAACAGCTACTCTGCCTCCCTGCTGACCTCCTGGAAACTGAACTCTGACTGCCCGCGGACTATCCTATTGACAACCCTTTCGATTTGACGCAGCGCTCGTGAATAAGCTGGTGCCCTGCGCATATAGCTTTAAAGTGGCGCTTTAGAAAATTGGAGATTAATTACGATTACGATACACCCATAAAAGCAAAGTTTCGTTCTCATACGCCAGGTTCTTAATTGTCACCTGCGAGATATCGTACAGGAGCTATACAGTATCGTTTGCACATTGGGTCACAGATGATGTTGCATGACGGGCACAGTCGGTCACGTGGGTTTGTACTATAAACAATATATTTACATGTATATCTATAGACTCTCTCTCTCTCTCTTTCTCTTGCTTAAGCTCTGTGTGTGTGTCTGTCTGTCTGTGTCTGTGTGTCTGTCTGTCTCTCCGTGAATGCATTTACACACTTATACAGCTCTATTCACTCGAAGCCTTCGTCGTTCGCTCGGGGAGCACCTCGGATACCCAGTAGAGAGGTTCGTGAATCCCGCGGCAGCCGTCTTCCCCCTCTCCAGGGCCAAAAACCTGTCTTTACCCGGGCACCGGGTGCCCCAGCTAGTGGAAAATAATTAAGCTATAGGTTGAGGATCAGCTGATAATATCAACTGGGGTATTTTTATAGGCTATATATAGTCTAGACTAAGATGTGACACTTCCTATCTCCGCTGTGTATCTGAATGTTCACGTCACCTACCTTGGAATCGATTGTCGTTGCTAAGATATACCATTCGCTACGTGGCGCGGCTGAATGGTATAGTGGATCTTTTGCTTTGACCACCACACAGACCAAATACACAGCGAGATAGGAAGTGTCATAATCTTAGTCTACGACTATACCATCTTCGGTCTAATCATGTGCCTAATAGGCCTAGTGTGTTTACACATATTAATATGACTCTCTCTCTCTCTCTCTTTATATATATATATATATATATATATATATATATATATATATGAAAAACGTGAAACACTTACACTGACATTGAGCTCTGAATAATGACTGTTGTGCGGTTTAAGGTATGAACTGCCGAACAAGGCTCCATCCTACTTCCACTGGATCTACAACCAGCCGTGTACGACGAACGACCTATACGGATACTCCCAGAAGGGCTTCCCCAACAAACCCCATCCGGAACGACCGAAGGACTTCTTCGACAAGATTCGGCCGTTCTCTCCGCTCGGCTTCTACCCAGACCTACGAAATGACTGGACCCTGTCAGCCGCCCATACCAGGGCCGGACCCCGCTTCTCAAAACGGCCATCGCGAACCTTCTGCCCGCGCTCTGTTCTCAACACCTACAACATCATGAACGGCTACATGCCCGAACACGTACCAGCCGTTGACAGGGTCGAACACCCTGACCTTCCGAGGGGCGTACACGTCTACATGCCCGACTGTGAGCCGACGCCTCCGTACTGCCGTCCGGTGCCGAGGGCAAGGGTTAACCTCATGTGGAACATTGTGCCAGGACTCGTCACTCACAACAGAAGCCATCCGGCACTACGCGAGGACCGGGTTTACTGCACCCCGATCCCGAAACGACCCCCTCATCCGTGGATAAACAAAGTGCAAAAGTAGTTTGATGATCTGCATGTAGGAATTATAGACATCTGTCATTCAGAACATAAATTGGGTGGTGGTTTAGCCCACCACTGCAAGTCGTCACCATCATCTCTATAAAAATCTCTGAATTAACATGCTACCATCTTCACGCCTACTATCATTAGCCGCCCGTGTCGTTGGTAACTCTCAAATCTGATAACGATTTCTATTTAAACTGTCTGTCCTATTTTGTTATGAATTATACATTTTCATCAATGTGCCTATAATTCTGTGCATCATGCCTGCTGCTATACTGGGCATATAGTCCCATTATACCTCCGTGACAGCATTTTCACAGGCTTTAGATGAGGACCATAATATTATGGGCGAGGGTCCCATGTGGGAATATTGGTCCTATATACATGTACTCCATGTGGGCACGCTGGTGTGGTGGGTACTTGGTTTGAATGTATGCCACTTGGGCATTACTGCTGGTACCAAACATGCAACACTATGTATCAACATTAACTTTAGTCCATTATAAGCTTAATTAAGTTAAGAAGTTTATATTATTGCCTTAAATTGTTATTTCCTAAGTCTACTTAACAAGGAGTGCCTGTGCAACGTCAGTGGGAAGATCAGATGGCAAGGAACGGGGGCGTCAATCCCCCGCTGACTGAATACACTCCGGACCCCCCTATGTGGACGCCCTGGCAAGGGAGATGACTGAGCTGAGCCTATGGACGGATTTTCTAATTATTTCATGCCAATGGCTGCCTCTCTCGCTTAGCTAAATAGTCCTTTACCATTCTGCTGCTATAGAAGGGTTATTAATTCAGCATGTTCTAACTTGGACTCTAGTCTCCATATTATTCATCGTCATAGCACCAGAATATTGTCCACTGAAGAAATGTATCCACCAGAGGTGTAACAAGCGGAAGGATGAGGGGGTACCGACCCCCCCCCAGTTTCAAACAAGTTTTAGTGTTCCGTGCACCCCATGTGCCCCCCAAATCGGTTCTGTTTTATGTTTCTCGAATGGGTTTTCAAGATGACTTTTGTTAAGATAATTTGTGCCCCCCATTTTTCAAATGACTGAGGACAACATTGAAAAAGTGTGGGGAGGCACAAATTTTTTTGCAATATTTTAGAAATTATGCCCCCCCACTTTTCAAAACCTTGTTACACCTCAGCAAGGGAGAGGGGGTTTCAAATTTTGGCAATTTGCGTACAGATGCGTATGACAGACGAGGTCCCGGAAACATGTAGGTCAGCAAATATAATTATCTAATTATGAGTTATGACGTCCACAATACGGAATATGAAAATCAGAACTGTAAACCAAATCCCAGACTATATTCCTGCTTAATCAATTTTCTATAGCATTATAGCTGTTTAAAATGCAAGCGTTGTTAATGTTTTATTTCTTCATAACAGTTAAAAATTTAAGCTGTTAAACATGATGCCTAACAAAATAAATAGCCTGTGGTAAAATCAATGTCTTATAGATGTCTTTAGCTATTTAACCTTTGCAGTCGGGGGCTGGGGGTAGGGCTCAAATGTACGTACGCATTAGGGGGTCCATGAAATGTACATGCTGCAACAGAGGGAGGGGCCGAAAATCCGATTTTTTCCGTACGTAATATATGGATCGATGGGCACCTAACAGACAACTTGGCCAATGAATGAATCCCTGGATCATATGAACAACACAGAACAAAGACACAGAAAGTAGGTAACAATGGTTTAATAACAAGGATCAGAAATGAAAGTCATGACTGGGCTTTGTGTGAGAAAGTTCATATAATCCGAATCTGTTGGTTTTAAGGAGAATAAATAAACAATCAAATTAAAAGTCACTTCACCAAACAACTAAAGAATCCAAGCAAAACCCAAGCAGCTTCCAGCATCTCAACTGAATATACAAGAAAGGTACTTTCAGAAAAAAAAACACAAAAATTCCAATTTACTCAGGCCTATCTTTGTAAAAATTTCCATTAAGTTGACACACATTTCGATTAAATTGACAGCAAACGGCTTGACACCTTAACGACGAGAGAGATTGCACTAAAAGTGACTGGGAACCAATGTAGCTCATCGATAGAGTGCAAAGAGATTGACAGAAAGACAACATGGTGCAATTATCCTGCTAACTTTTATATCAACATAGAATTTCCTCCTATTAAACAGTAAATTGTACCTTTAAGCTGTTCAGCGAATCGACAAGGTTAACAGCTTTGATTTGTTTTTCTCTACCTAACAGGGAGAAAACAGCCAGGACAAAACTGTTCATGCATTTCTTCAAGTCAGTATTGATTTGCAGTTTTAGATTTGGTTTCCGTTGCCTAGCTTCTAGTCAGCTCGTCTTCGTATTGTTTCCGGAAGCATTCACCAACTGGGAAGAATTCCCAACTTCTTTGCTGGTACAATTCCCAAACATACGATTCCTGTTAATGCAAAAGCAATTACAAACAGAATTTTACTTTTGTCGAGTAAAACCCGACTACAGCAATAAATGTTAGCTCAATCAATCTTCTTCTTCAGTTTTCTGCCTTTTTGGCAGGTTCGTATGTCCAATGTCGCCACTTCTCTCTGTTCTGGGCCTCCTCTTTCAAACAATTTCCTTGGGATAGATAGGGAGGTGATTTCCCATTGCCTTCCTCTAGGTGTTTTTACGGAGACACCATCTCTCTGCGTCGGGGTCCTCCACCGCTCAATCAATATAGTAATTAATAAAGTTCTTATAATTACAACATTTGGAGCATATGCAAAGTTACACAGATGTGTGAATGTAAGGTATCATCAGCGAGTTGTCACTTGTCAGGTTGAGTGCAGTTAATAATCAAGATGTTTGAAAGTCAGTAGAGAAATATCGAGTTTAGAGGCAGCAGTTCCTGATAGAAGAGAGAGAAAGAGAGAGTTCGAGCAATGCAGAAACATTGCTGGTCAGTTCTGCTCACTGAAGACAAAAAACATGGGCCGCACGATAGGCCACCACGAGAGTTCTGTCTCATGGTTCAGCCAAATGATCCATAGTCAAAGATCTGCAGGGTGGGACATCGGCAGAGACGAGTAGTTGCAAGTTGGGGTAGGTTTGCTCGAGGTAAGGATTCTATACATTATGACAAGCCAGTTTAAATCTAATTTTGAATTCTACAGGATGTAAAAGCAGGTAAGGTTAAGGAATCTGTAAGACGAGATGTGCACACCATGTCAGTCAGAGAGCTTTAGATGCGTTGAAGCCTGTTGACTTCAAGACCCAGGCTAATCGCGATGAGAGCAGACAAGAGAACAGCCTATGGCTTGTGACATGTCCTTGGTATGAGTAGACTGTGTGACATGTTGCAGGATATGATAGAAGTAACAGTCTCAAAGGTCTGTTGCACAAGGTCAAAATGCGAGATTGCCATCCAGAGTGACAGTAATCTAATCGAATCAAATCTATTGACTCTACAGAGCCATTATAATAATGTACAAAACATGAATTAATATCACTAAAGTGAACCTCTAGTCAGACTCATAAAGTCACAATTCATTGGAAAAGCAATCTGAACAACACCAAACAAGTAAGAGAAACCAGAAGCCAAGCAATGGAAGCAATCATACAAAGAAGAGTTTTTAAACTCAGTTCTGAATTACATTAGAAAAGTTCTGGCAGAAAATAAAAGACTGTGCAGTGAATTCCAAGGCCTTGGACCAACCATCAAGAACACCCGAGAGCCCAACACCGCTTAATGTAAGGCACAGCAAGAGCTACAAGAGTCAGGTATATGTTGATAGAGTGAAATATCTGAGGAGTAAGCAAGGAGTGGAGATGGGTTCAACGCTTTGTGAACTATAAGATAGTGTTAGTCAAGCTAACTTGTGACGGTCTCGAGCTACAAAACAACAGTGGCAGCAAGGTCCATGCAAGACTTTGGACAGAATGAATCCCGGCGTCAGTGTGAGTTAAACACGATTGCCTCAGATTTATCTGTTTACATCCAGACCATACATTCATAGATCCTCTTCACTTGGACTATCTCTGGCACTAAAAATCATCCAAGTAACTATAGTACACATTACTTTACCCAGACATTTACTCCACCTTAGCCCCTAACAAACATACATCCATACATCAGATTCAGATATACTGTTTGCTTGCATTAAAGTGGTTAAATTAAATATATGTCATTGGAAAATACAAAAACATATTTATATGATTTGTTCTGAAAAGGTGCTAATTAAACTGCTGCTTTGTCTGGCACAGGATTCAACACAACTAGACACATTCAAACTTACTGATTATCCAATTCATTGATATTGTATGGCTATCACATTAGTAACTATTGTCTTCGTACCTGACCCGTGTACTCGGTGTCTGGCTTGTTGATCAAATGCATCAAAAAGAACCTGAACAAGAAAGAAAATTCAATTCAATTCACAAAGTAAGAAAAAAGATTTGAAAAAAATGTTCAAACTCAACTAAACTAACAGACGTGAAATTGATATAAATACACAAAATGCTAATTTAGAAAGAATACCTCATCCACCTACATTCTAATCAGATCGCTGATCTTAATTATCACTCTCACTTTATTCCTTATAAAATGGTCTCACAAAATAATGATTCAAGGCCATTTCTACTAATCTGCCTGGAAATTCCTTGCATAAAGAAACACTGATGCTGCAAGACTGCATGCATTGATTTCTGCCCTAATCAGTTTCCACTTTCTTGTCTTTATGGCAAATGAATATGGCAAATGAATACGGCTCTCAACTCGTAGCAATCGCAAATATGCTGGTGATATGTTGAGTTTACATTTATGATTATTGTTGATCAGAAAGATAAAGTTCCTGGCTAGCTGCTACTGACTTGACATATTTGTTAACTTATTAACAAGTTAAAGTATGGCTATTAAAAATTGCCTGTATTGCAGAATAGGTTCTCACCACCAAACTAGATATTTCGTTAATTAAGCAACTTACATGTAGTTGGCAAAGTTGTGTTCATTTTTCACATGCGTTTCAAATCCGTGCGGTAACTTGTCGAAATAATCTTTGCCAATTCCACAGATGAAGCACGATGACTAAAAACAAAAAATACGAAACAAGATGCTAATTAATGACTTCAGCCGGGAGTTTGGGGACAACTGGATGTGTAGTGATCAACAGTAAACCCTAGAATGATATCTGCAAAGTGTTAATAGTGCAAGCACGCAATGGTGCAGGCACGTCAACAGCATGCTCTGGCGTGGAGACTATGTGAGCGTAAATATGTAGGACTTACTTCCAGATCTTCTTTCACTTGTTCCAGTTGATCTCTCAGTTCTCCAAAAGCATCAATGATCAAACCTAAATGTTTTAGAATAATAAAAATATTAGAATGTTAGAAAACGAGGTACCAGGAGTCAATTGGCTTTGGAAAAGCAAAATGTAGCATCAAGATTGACGTTTTATGCACCATAAAAATAGAAAATAGAAGGTGATGTCAAAGCCGGGGTTGGGCAGGGAGCGCTTCTGAGTAGATGTCTTGAAGGGGCGCTATATAAATCCTCCAAATAAATAAATAAAACAGAAAAACGACTTTACAATTGTTTCCACTAATTCCTGAGCTTAGGATAAATTTATAAAAGTTTAATGGATATTGAAGAATTGTGCACATATAACGATGTTAACATACCCTGGATGATGGCCAGCAAGATGACAATGACAAAGAAGAAGAAGGTGATGTCAAACAGAATACGATAGACTTCATAGGGATCACCATCCGGAGGATTGATCTCATCACCTACACAGACAAATATCAATTACTCAGTCAGTAATCTAAGCAACAGAAAAATTTGCTGAAGTTGTATAAAAAACTCAAGCAATAAAAAATGTTGTAAAGCTGCAAAAGTACAAAAATCTTGATCAAGTATAACGATAAAAACTGTGAGAAGTGGAGCTGCTCACTGCTCAGTTGGTTTCTGGGAAGGGGAACTGCTCGAATGAGTTCTAGATAGGGGAATTGTTCACTGCTCAATCGGGTCCTAGGAAGAGGAACTTTCATTGTTTGTTCAGATCCTGGGAAGGAGAATTGAATGTTAATCATCCAATAGCAATGATTCTGACTCAGATCTGTATTCAAACATCAATACTTTTAAATATGATTTAAGCACTCACCAATTCCACCACCTGCTCGAACACCGACATAGAGATGGAAGACGTAGCACTAAAGAAAAATAAAAGAGAAATTCAACTACACGTCAAGGCTAATACGTTGTTGATATATACTAGATAGTCTTTCTTTCGGTTTGCAGCTTTCCTACAACAACATTATTAGGAAATTAAAAATTGTGATATATACACAGATAACTATTATCTAGGAAAGATTTTTCATTACCATTAATGAACATGCATAATTTAATTAATGAAGACGACTCAGAAATGCCATGCCTACCGACAACATGTCATGACACTTGTAGTCCGCTTCCTCGCCCTCTTCCTCCTGGATGTAGAATTTGCGGAAGAAGTTGAAGGCTATGACGGTGTAAAGGTAGACGATGATGCTAAGCAGCATGACAGTCAGAACCAGCTGAAAACAGTCGTTGTCAGTTGCAAGAGTAGAGCTACATTTATAGTGAATAGGCTAAGTATCCCGGATGATGCATAGAAATATGTCCTAGTCTGTCGGCACAATTGGTCAGATTAATAATTCATAACATTTAGGCCCACCATCTCATTTATCAGACAAACTGTTTTTGGCCATCTAACTCTTAAGCTGCAAAACTGTATATGTATATGTAAATGGCTGCAATCTGTCAACTAAATATTCTCATTACACGGAAAAAACAATACAATACAAGTAAGCCATGTAAGCCTTTAGTTCCTATATGGTTCTATCCAACAGTTTCCATTTGAAAGTGCACAAGCTTGGTGCAGATACTATTTCCCGTGGTAGTTGGTTTCAGTAATCCACAATTCTTTTGCTAAAAAAAATTTCTAACATCTATGCCTAATTGCACAGGTTGCTAATGCTACTGTTTCAGATAGCTTCCTATAAGATTCCTAGTCGCTGCCTTCCGGAAGGTTTTCATCTATATTTTCCAGTTCCTGTAGAATTTTGTAGAGCTCAATAAGATCACCTCTCATTCCTCTTCTTTCCAAGGAAAACGACCCAGCTTAAGAGAACTTTCTTCATAGCACATCATGTCAAATTTCCAGACAATACAAAAGAACCTTGAAGGTGCATCACTTGAACTGTTTCTCAGCAGTACAGTAAAACCTGTATATTATACTCAATTCATCCGAATTTGTAATGCTTACTTCATCTGAATCTTTAGCTCTGAACCTAGCGCTTCCCTTCTTTTACTTATCCTAATGTTTCTTGTTGCCCGACTTCAATGAGCACTTTTTTAACTTTGTAAGAAGGTTCTGTTTAATACAATATATCGTACATATAAATTTTACCTTAATTTATACGTAAATGCTGCCAAGAAAACTTCACGACACTTGCAGGCAGTACAGAACTACCAGTTGAAAGAGAGATGAGAGTAGGCCTGCATTTCTCAATTTCATGAGCATGATAAAAGCAGAATTTGTTCTTGATGAAACTCAAGACTTATACTTTACAAACGGTAGCA
This sequence comes from Bimastos eiseni, assembly GCA_959347315.1. Classification (NCBI taxonomy): domain Eukaryota; kingdom Metazoa; phylum Annelida; class Clitellata; order Crassiclitellata; family Lumbricidae; genus Bimastos; species Bimastos eiseni. The sequence goes on along the minus strand of OY365821.1, from coordinate 11,324,196 downwards.
AAAGTACAGATGAATCTGAACTAGTATGCAGTGCACGACAAACAAACTTGTTTTCCGTTGTGTGTTACGGACTGCAGGATGGTACCCAACGTTTTGAAGCACACGGCAACGTCCAGGAGATGGGCTGCATAGAAAAAGTAGTTGAAGTTTCCAAGCAGTGAGAACAGGAAGTAGAAGGCAATGTAGAGGAAGGCCTGAAACAGCACAATGTAAACAAAGTGAAAAGAAGATGAGTGCCTCCCTGATGAGGAATGAGAGAAACCTATCAGAACATTACAAGATGTTTCCAGTAAACTAAGGCACATGACCTAAGGCCATCATATGGCACTCTGAAAGATGATCACATCAGACGTTTTAATGAATTATTGCAGAAAAAGTAGATATCATTCAGTAATTATAGAAAAAATTATTATATTATATAATGTAAGCAAATTGAAAAGAAGATGAGTGCCTCCCTGATGAGGAATGAGAGAAACCTATCAGAACATTACAAGATGTTTCCAGTAAACTAAGGCACATGACCAAAGGCCATCATATGGCACTCTGAAAGATGATCACATCAGACGTTTTAATGAATTATTGCAGGAAAAGTAGATATCATTCAGTAATTATAGAAAAAAATTATATGAAAAATCTCTATATTTCTCATACAGGTGAACTGTCACTCAGCTGTTCAAAGGTATTTAGTTGTTCTAACTCTTTTAATGGACTTGGTGGTTAAAACATCAGTGATCAATTACTTACAAAGAGTATTTAAAGACATCCATAAATTTTTCAAAAATCAAAAATAAATAACTTAAGGAATCAATTGTAAAAATTTATGTGTGTGGAAGTCACTTGTACTTACATTGTCTGTGAATATGATGCCAAATTTCCAGACCTGATACTGCCAGTCGATTTCTTTCAAACTAAAATTTAAGAAACATCAGAAGCCAACCAATGACCACTAAATTCAGAAGTTTCTATTATGTTGATTTTTGTCATTTTCTTTTTCACAGGTATACAGTTTAAGCCACATAAAAGTCCCATGGTGAAAAAATAATAATTCAAGGCCAGCTGGCTTCAAACTAGCATTTGGTTGCTCCTAGTACATGTGCTATTTCGTATGAATCTGTATGAATCATTGACTGAGGCTCCATATTTTGAAAGACATTAGAATAAGAATCATTATTTTTTCAATCAGACGTGCTAACTTGACAGAGCACTGATGAATAATCTTGAGTTGTGCCATACAATTATTTCAACCTATGATTAGAAGTAGTGATGAATAATCTTATGTTTTGAACGTAGCTGAAGTTGTGCTCTAAAACGTTTTGAGCTCATGATTAGGAAATTTCTTGATTGATAAAGAAATGAAGTAGACGAACAGTAAACCTACAATGAAGGCAGTATTGATGTAACTTTTTTGTCTCCTCCACGCACGCTGTACCCGTCCTTGTTTTCCATACCCAGAAGGCTGCTGATCTGCTCGTATTCATATTGTTCGGAGAACTTGATGCGGACCTAAAGTCGATCAGACAGTCAACTGGTGAACATCAGGGAACCAGCATGCATCGAATCTGATACATCAGGGAACCAGCATGACTCTGAATCTGGTTCATTAAGGAACCAGCATGAATCTGAATCTGGTTCATTAGGGAACCAGCATGAATCTGAATCTGGTTCATTAGGGAACCAGCATGAATCTGAATCTGGTTCATTAGGGAACCAGCATGAATCTGAATCTGGCTCATTAGGGAACCAGCATGAATCTGATTCTTGCTCATTAGGGAACCAACATGCATCTGAATTTGATACATCAGAGAACCAACATGCATTGGAATCTGGTACATGTATGTATTAACAAGTAGTACAACGTAGAAGGGAAGACCTCAAACCAAAAGAAAGGATTAAACAGTGTTTGTTAGACGTCTGTACACAAAACAGCGATCAGCAATTGATTACAAAATAGCATTCTCACTTACTTACTTATTAACAAAAATATAAGTTAAATACACTCTCATGTATTTTGCAAAAGATATCCTATAGGTATTTTGAAGTCCTGAACATGAAAACAGGATCTCAGTTTCTTAAGTTGTTTTGGTAACTAGACCTAAATCTTAGAACTACTTCCCACATCTATTCATTTTTGCACAGTCTAATGTGTTATTTTTGTCCCAAGACTTGTTTTATTCCATTGGTTCATGCCCATTCATTGCCCATTGCCTAGTGATGTCATCAGAACTACTCCAGATAAGCTGGAGACTTTTTTTCACATCTTTATGGCAGAAAAGGCTTAATTTTAAAGATGGAATCACAGGCGATCCGACAAATCTGTGCAAGGGAATCAAAACATGAAAGTGGGAATTGCCTTTACATCCGGATGTGGGTAAAAAATTTCAGATGCAAATTCCAGGAGGAGCAAATGTGTCAACATGACCCTATGATGTAGTAGTGGCAATGGTAAAATGAGCAATAGGACTTGAAGGGCACCCTGCATGGCTGGGTGTCAAATTCAAATTCAACTCCTATAATAACTTGTAAAAATCCAATCATACTATGATTTGTAATCATACCATGCACTTATCAGGTTGAATCAATAAAGAATATTGTTTTTATTATGAGGAGGCTCTCATGTTCAGATAAAGATTGTTTACCTCCTTCGAGAGGTACATATAAGGCGCTATATAAATAGCCTAATACATACAAAGACTACAGATAAAGACTACAGAGAAATTCCAGGCATCTAGGCAGAGAAATTCCAGGCTTCTAGGCAAAAAAATTCCAGGCTTCTAGGCAAAGAAATTCCAGGTCTCTAGGCAGGGAAATTCCAGGCTTCTAGGAAAGGGAATTCCAGGTCTCTAGGCAGGGAAATCCCAGGCCTCTAGGCAGAGAAATTCCAGGCCACTAGACCCAGCAGTCACGGGTATCTTAGACAGAAGTGGGCATCTGTCTCCCTCCGACCGCCCTCTCGGCAGGCCTGGGCAACAACTAAACCTGAGAAGTTCATGATTGTGAACTGGAAAAATCATGAACTCAAACTTTAGTCCTGCATAGGTTTCCCATAGCTTATAGTACATGTGCATCATCACATTCTCAGTGGTAGGCCCCTCGATTGGGAATAGCCTCCCGTTTACGCTCGGCTCCATTCCTAGAATCCCTTCTCAGGCATTCCTCTCTTAGGACTGTTTTATTTGGCCGCACTGGCGTTGGGAGGCCTCTGAGTAGTCACCTTGAAGAAGCGCTAAACACAAATTCTCGTAATGAATGAATTAAAGTGTAAAACTTGTGGAAGTTGCCTGTTGAAGGGCTTCCTCACCTTCTTCTTAACAAACTTGTCCCAGTATTTGTCTGGAAACGAGCGAGTGCTGATGACGAGTTTGTCCCAGTGACCTCTGATGTCGTCGTCACTCGGCTGTGATTCAATCCACATTCCTTCAAACTCCAAACTCCTCGACACTTCCTTCTCTCTCTTGAATACTACCAGCGGCACCTAGTGAACAGAAATCACAAACACTAGCCAAACAAACCATTCAAGTGGTTCAAACACGTTTAAGGTGCTGAACGATTCAAATGCAGCAGGGAACCAAAATTCCATTCTTACCATACCATGATAATAGTAACATACTGGGATACAATTTGCATACATCTATATAATGCATTGGTAATTGTATACAACAGTGGATCCAATGTAGCAAGAAACAGCATCTCCGTGTAGATAGATACCTTCGATGGACACCATATGCAGGTTCTGAAGAAAAGAATGAATGAACATAATTCTGCCACTGTTCGCATCCTGACAGTGCCAGTCCCAAGCCTGGATAAAGGAAGAGGGCGACGCTAATGATCTTTGTTATCGCACAGTGTAGCAATTACCACCATGAATGAACATTTCTGTTTGTATGCAATGTACGAAACACAGACTGTGAACTTTACTGGCAATAAAAATAATGGCGAATATGATATCTTAGTGGTGATAAGATTTGATTATGCGTTCACCCTACCTTGAGGCAGTAGTAGCCCAATATCATTGCACAGGCTGCAAACGTGTGAAGCAGCGCAAAGATGCGTAGAACCGGAGCGAGATACGCCACATTTTCCTCCATGCTGACTAATTCCAGGGCATCTTCGTCATCATCTCCACCCTCCTCATCCCCTCCATTCCCATTTCCACCTTCACCATCATCATCACCCATAATTTCAGAAGCAACCTTTGAAACCTGCAGCAGACAAGAATACTGCACATTTGATACACCGCTTACATCAAAAAATATCAGCACTTAAAGTAACAATTTTTGCATTGGGACTGGGCTGGAACCCTGACAGGGTCATTATATAGAATGGGCACTATAAAATGCTAGCAATGAATGAATGAATGAATGAACAATTGAATTAATAATATGCATGTTATGAATGAATGATTTAATGAATTCAGTTTATGAATGAATGAAGGAATGAATGAATGCTATGAATGAATGCAATGAATGAATTAATTACTGAATGCCATGAAGTAAATGAATGCCATAAATGAATGAATGAATGAATGAATGACTGAATGATGAATGATTGATTTTAAAGAAGACTGTACTGTAGTCTTTGCCATGATAACAATAATTCAAAAAGAAGCGAATAACCTTGAAGAAGAGCAGCATGAAGTTGATGGAAAATGCCAGAGCCAGAGCGATCAGTTTGAATGTGTAGAAGTTTCTAGCAAACATACTCTAAAGAAACAGACAAAAAGTCATAAACGCATGAATCAATATCTTATTTGACAGAAAATTAAAATTGATCTAATCGGAAGAATTCAATAACAATCAGTCAAGGATGCATTTAATCGGAAATATTAACAGTAGCACATACACACATCATAATCATGATCTTCAGCTTCTTAAGCTGACCCACAAGCTGCATCAAATCAGAGGGGTTGTCCAAAGGGTGGGTCTAGGCCCTGAGGTGAAGTCCAGGTCACAAGGTCAGGTCCAATTCTCTCCATTGGCACTGTTTACACCTAACAACTCAACATTTATTTCCAGCAATATGGGATGTACATAGATATTAAACCCACTCTCCTTCAATGAACTAGGGCATAACCGAGTAGACAATTTCCACCGAGTACCAATTCCGAGTATTTGGATGCACTATTTGCCGGGTCTGGGTCCGAACCGAAGAGTAGTGGCAACTCTAGCCCGGCGAGTAACATCCGCAGGTGAAGCTTAAAATTCTTGACTTTTGCTCATAGGTGCCAGCACCTTACCTGGTTTAATATGGATGGACTGTGGTAACACAACAAAGAAACCTCTGAAAGAAAGTAACGATGACACTGCAGTAGAGATCAACATAATAATATCTATGGACCCCGTTACTTACCAAGATAAACTTCCAGAAGTTCATTCCTCTTGAGTTGATGATGATGGGAGGCTCCGACTCCAGAGGCTTCTCCTTATCCAGATCCATTTCATCAAACTGCATTGCATCCAAGCTCTCATCCGCTGTTGACTCGTTAGCAAGAGGAATAGTTGGCTCATTCAAAGTTCTGTGTAAAAGTAAAACACATGTATAATTATTGTATATATACATATATATACATATAGATGTCTAGATGTATGTGTCCGTGTGCATATGTCTGTCCAAGTGTGTATGTCTGTCCGTGTGCATATGTCTGTCCAAGTGTGTATGTCTGTCCATGTGTGTATGGCTACTTGTCCGTGTGCGTATGTCTCTTTGTACGTCCAGCAGACGGATCAACACCCCTCCGTCTCGAGGAAAACCACTTACACTACTGCAATACAATACAATATATACATACATACATATATATACATATATATATATATATATATATATATATTCAATCATGTATTAGCCCGTTTACTAGAGCAGTCGGCCCGTAACACTCAGTGTGTGCTGAGTGAGCGGGTTCGACCCTTGTCCGAGGCGTCAGTCACTGTGTAGGGACCTTGAGCAAGTCCTTCACGCACAATTGCTCCGCAATACAGCTGCAATTGCGCCGTCAAGGCATGTGCACGTCTGAGCAAAAATGTTGAAAGAAGGGCGATATCAAATTTCAAGAAATTTCAAATTGTATGTGTGCATGTATGATGCATGTGCATTTAAGCTTGCAGTTTCATTTTGCACTACAACTTTGTTTTTCATGGCAAGTGAACTTGATGTTGACAAGTCAATAAACAGCCAATGCATTCTAGTCTATTCTAAGTATCTACTGCATTTATGTAAGGATTGCCCCACTCATCCACCGTTGGTAGTTCTGGCATGGCGCTCACGCAATCCAAGCACGGTGTGAGGTCACCTTTAAACTGTAGGAAAACTAATTAATGATAGGTAACAATTCATGCACGACAATCCATGAACCGCAGAACTAATTGGTACCTTTTGTCCTTTACTTTTGCAGCTGATGCAGAAGGTCTCGAGCCTCCAGTCGCCTACAATGGAGAACAACATAATGAGTCTGACAGTTATACGTATACTTGTATACTTAACTTCAAAGTGTATTAATAAAGAAATAATTGATTTAATCACAGTTATTTATTTTAACCCAGTCATGGATGAAAACAATGATTAATTTAAGAATATTTACAATTAGTAGTTAAAAAACATTATTACCAGTTAAGCAAAGATTCTTTTTGTTATTTTCATTATGCAACCACCTCTGCTACTAATTTGCTTAAATTCACATATATTCAGAGTGCAATCATTTTGATCAAATGTATGTAATTTTACTGAAATTCTAAGAACTTCTCAAAGGTTTCTTATTCATGGTAGTTCATCTCTTAGCATATAATATCTTGCTATGAAAGCGGATATCAACGGACGACGCAGTCGGGGATGACAGAAGAAGAGATGGAAAGATATGATACAAAAGGACCTGAAGACTCTAATATTGAAAAATAAAGACACGTGTGACAGAGTCAAATGGAGAAGAAGGATCTGAGTGGCTGACCCCTCCCCTGTGAGGGATTAATTCAAGCCTGAAGGAGATATACTTGTGCAATCACCATGATTTTAACTAAACATATGTATTAACCTATTTCCTAATTTACAAAGAACCCTTTCAGTACACCACTAAAGCTCTAAACTGTATCTACTAGAATTTTACAACAAATAAAAAAGCTTATGCCTAGAATTTCCAGCTTATTGCCATCACATCTCAATTTAATTTCGGAGTAAAAATTTTCAACTTCATTGCTTTTGTACTAATTCTAAGAAGGCACGAGTTTACATTAGAGTTGTGGCTCGATTTTCGTTGAACTCACCGCATCGAGTTGTTCCGTAGACTTGCGACGTTCCAGCGCATCCTTTACAGCCACTCCATCTGGACCAACCTCGGATCCCACTCCAGTCACTCCTTTCCCATCAAGTCTAACAAGGAAGAAAGAATAAGAAATTAATATGAACAGATGAGCGAGATATGAACAGAAAGAACCAGATATGAACAGATCAACCAGGTTTAAGTGTTCCACTTCAGAAGTAGGTGTACCAGATCTTGCAGGTGAGTGCCGCCTAGGATGTAAAATGCTGTAATGTAACAGAGGGTAAAGTAATAGTCTAACTAAAGGTATTACCTGCGAAGGCAGATGTCGTTTGGGTAGAGAATTGGAAGGTGGAGGATCAGATGATTTGTGATATGAATCTTGATGAGGTGACACAAGTTTCTAGTGGAAAGCCCAAAGGGGTGATAGAGATGTCTCAGGCAGAAGATAGCGGGTAATTGGCATTGATTATGCAGGAACTGAAAATTTACAGAATTCAGTTAAGCAGGTTCCGTCCTTCCAGATAGTGGTGCAATGTAGTTATAAGGTCTGGTTTACTATCAGGAGGAGCAGCAGAGATCTTATGAAAGCTCATATGATCATCACTGAAAAGAAGCACTGGAAGAGGTTCTATGAAATATTACTATTATTGTTATTAGTAAAGCAAATTTATATAGTGCACCTTCAAATTTGCCTACTCATGAGTGCTTAGATAGATCTAAATCAAGCAACTTGGAGACAAAGGTATAAATAATCAAAGAAAAGGAACATAAGGGCAGAAATCCTTCAGTGCAGGAGTTGTGTACTCGTTGAATGTTTTGGATGATAGTACTGTCTTAGTGGACACAATCACAGCTTTTTGGAGGAAGCTAGGAAAATTAGGATATCAAGTGTTAATATGTAGTGGTTATAACACAGACTAAAAGTCTTATGAACAACTTAAAACCCTTGTTATGTTATCTATAACTGAAAACAAATTGGCTCACAAAAACTTATCCAAACTTTAGATACAATATTGTGTAGCATTAGAATTTTTATTGGCATATTGATCCGGATATCTCTACTGTAGCATTTTAGAACTTCTCATAGGTCTAAAAACCTACAATATGCCAATAAACCGTCATATTGTATGAGCAACAATGAAACTCAGAACGTACAGTGATTCATCGGATGAAGGCGCCACTGCTTCTGGTGTCTCCTTCTTGACAACGCTCAGTCCAAAACCAAATGCATCAACTGTAGGGGCCGATGTAAGAGAATCATCTGGTAACATATCGGCCACAGCCGCCTTTGAAGCCATAAGTGGCTTTCGGATGTGCTTCGACTTCTCGGAGTCTGCGGGCTTCAGTGGAGGGATATAGTACTCGCCACGCATCATGACATAAATGAACTTGAAAAATGTCCTTCAGACAAAATAACACAACAGCATTTAAAACATTATTCTTTCTCGAGTGTACCACTGTACTCCTTACTCATTTATGGCACCACGGACTGTTTTCAGTCTTATGCAAAAAAAATAACACTTAGGTTTTCATATTTCATTGGTAAGAGGATAATAACAGCTTCTAAATGACACTAGAAGTATTGCTTTAGCATGTTCCTAGTCAAAGTACATGTATAAAAAGTACCATCTGATTAGTACCATCAAGTACTATTTAGTACCATTATATCATGCGGGACTAAACCAACAGTTTATAAAAAATCACAAAAATCATATTACATAATAAATTTTTAGAAAGTCCACCAGTTATGAACTGTTCTAAAGGTATTTTCTAACTACTTTGTGTGAAAATCACATATTATTATGAATGCTATTTTGGAGTTTTATTCAACAACTCCTATTGCGACATATGACTGATTTTGGTCTGTGACACTACATTTGTTTCAAAACCGCACTATGTTCAATCAGTGAGATTCATTGAGCAATAGGGCTCTACGTGGCAGAAGCTAATTAGTCAAACAATAAATGATAAACTGAGTTACTCACCAGACGACAACAACAAGGAATGTGAGGATAGTGAGTGCTAGGTTGAAGTTCAGCCGGAAGAAGGACACGATGAGCTGTTTGAGCGTCATGCTTCGCAGCAGCTGGTACTTCTCTCGGACGTTGGAAGGCGACAGACAGGAAAGAACCGTCTTAATTCCATCCTTTGCCAGACCAAATCCCATCTTTAGCAGATCGAATATTCCTCTATTAAAAATACCAAAATACGTATGTACAATGTACCAAGATACTATGCGATTGCATAGCACCTTTTAAGTAATTCTCAAAAGCATTTCATAAGAAGAAGAATGCAAAGAAGAAGAATGCAAAGAAGAAGAATGCAAAGAAGAATTCAAAAAAGAAAAAGGCTAAGAAGAACAATAATGCAAAAAAATGTGTTGGCAGAGATATTAACCCTTTAACGACCAGCTACGTATGTTTTCCCATGTATTTAGTACACGCTGGTCATTAAAGGGTTAAACTCCAACCTCATGAGTGACAGTCCAGTGGGTTAACCGTTGCACCAGTATATCGCAGTGTGATGGACCGACAGGAGGGGACTTCTCAGTCTGACAGACCAGAAGGCCGATTTTCCATAGCAGCTGGACTGGTGCCCAATTTACGTGGACCACAAGCTTTTAAGCACTGTGCTAGACTATCACATACCCCTTAATTATCTATAAATATAGGTAGGTTCTACATTATAGGTAGCCTCTCAATTTATATACTGAACGCTTGAGGTAATGTTGGTATAATTTGGCACACACTCAGCCCTGTATTATCCCACAATGCAAGTTGGGATCTGAAAAAAATATCCTCTTGCTCATCTTTTCCTAGAGTGCTTGTGACTCATCCAACAGACCTCTTATTGTTTAGTTTCTGGTCGCAGCTTGTCGTTAAATTTAGGTCTTACACAAAAGAAAGTATTTGCAATAATTGATTACGTTCGTTCTCCATCCGTTGTAGCTTTTGTAGCCGTATACTGAGCCATCATAAGTTGCTGTTCCTCTGCACTGATGCTGGTTGCATGTTGCATCTGCAACAGACATCGTATGCCAAAATATAAAAGAGATTTATCTCCACAGCAACACTACGCTTTAACAACGTGGAAATGCTACTATATATAGCCACGTTATAATAACCTTCCCAGGTTGACAGAGCGTCATGGAGATGTCTAATCACGTACTAGAATACCAACCAGAGGCTGTCATCTATATAATTTATGCAATCAATAATGCAATCAGTAATGCAATCATTTTAAAATAATAATAGGTCTACTACTACAACTACCTATTATTATTATTATTATCTACAACTATACTATAATACAGATTATTATAACTCATATTATATAGTCTTCGGTGGCAAAGTCAATTCCATCTTTTCAACATCAATCAACAGAAACGGTCTGTAGGATGGGACAGCTAAGTGTAATGGAAGGCTGTCTGATGACTTCTCTGTAGTATTGTAAGGCGCCCTTGCAGTGGTACAGCTGCATTTACGGCACCATATAAGTCAGTGTTGCTGTTATTATTATTATTACTTATGGAACAGCATAATAATGCATTCACTGGAGGCATTGTGCTAGTTATTGATAATTACCTGGCAAAGTTTGAGAACTGAGTTTTGGGTCAGTTCAAAGTTCAGGCATTTCTTTCATTAGTCACAACAACACACAGATGATGAAATCTAAACAACATTTGGTATAAAGTCAAGGTTACGAGGGATAAAATTGCATATCAGTAACAACTACACTTCAGTTATTAGTCAATAAAATGAACACATGCAATAAGACTAATCATACCAATGTTAAAATTAAGATATTAAATACCCACAAATACACCATCATAAATTCAGGCGAAAACAAGAAAAACCATTATTAGTCTAAGAAAACTTGGCCGAATATAAGAAGACGAAAAAGGAGTTTTTCAATCTTCGAATTTCATAAAAAATAAAAACCACAATCTTTTTTGCCACTAAAGGTACAGGGCACCAGCTCATTCATGTCCAACGGGTGCAGCATCAAGCCCAAAGGGTCATGCAGTGAGACTGAATAAACATGAGATCTGGTTGCCATGAGACCAGAGACACAAAGAGGTGCTGCTACGGTAGAATCTGTTTAGGACAAGCCCAACAAATGCTACCACTGTTAATTTTCTGGAAGAGGTCAGCAACACTGGCATGCAAGTAATCGTGCAAACGTTTGCTAACTAGTAAAAACTAAGCACGTTAAGAGCATCATCATAAACATCAGTGATGTTGACCATCTATATGTTTTAAGTCGTTACACAAATGTGTGTCCTGTTAAAAGCATCCATCAAAAGGGTTTGCAACTGAGGACAATTCTTCTCACAGCCGGAAAAAGCATAATCAATCTTGCAAGCAGCAATGCAGCATATTAGAAAAACAACAAATCTGCAACAGAATCCAGAAAACTACTATTGTCGAAGGTAAAGCAGCGAAATGAAGATGGCAAATGCATTCAGCATTGGAGCCTTTGAGACGAGTATTGGACCATTTGAGTCAAGCATTGGACCCTTGAGTCGAGCACTGGATCAGTGATCCTTCGAGTCGAGCATTGGATCCCTTGAGATAAGCATTGGACCCTTTAGTCAAGATTATACCCTTTGAATCGAACATGGGATCAGTGATCCTTTGAGTCGAACACTGGATCATCTGAGTCAAGCATTAGATCTTTTCAGTCAAGCATTGGATCCTTTGAGTTGAGCATTGTATTTTTTGAGTCAAGCACTCAAGCCTTTGAGCTGCAACAAGGAGAAACACGTCGAGGCATGCTGCAAACTAGTCAGCAAATACCTCAAAATCAGATCCCCACAGAAGTTGGAAAAAGCCAACAATTCTCACTTACTACCTTCCTCTGCTACCATACCATGCAGAACTGATCTCATTGACTCCTGTGAAAATAGGTTAGTCACACAGAACAAACTAAACCAGACATGTTATAACGATTTAATTATGAATCATGTGAGATCCAATCCCAAAACAACATGTGAACTCAACCGTTGTCCTGTGCAACACATGCCGTCACAGTGATAATCAGACCTCTCACCTCAAATATCGTGTCCTCACAGAAATTTACGAAACATTCCAGTTTACCCTTCTCGCCTTCTTCATTGACAATATTGTGAAGGAAGGCTCGCTTTGATTCCTACAATTCAAAATGCCGCCATTGCGTTACATCACTTGGTCAAATTACAAACCTCGTCGTCATCATCGTCATCATTATCATCATCATCATCATCATCATCATCCCAACCATGTCTTCAATATAATGAAATCAAAAGTATATGTAGTGCCAGACTGCCCTGTACCGACCTTAATCTGCGGCTTTTCCCACTGGTCAATGTGTGACTGTTTGATCTCAAAGTAGACTCTTTCTATTCTTTGAGCGCTGCCCATGATCTCGATACGACCGAGATATGGTTCAAAGTAACTGAGAACACACTGAGCCTTCTCCATGAACCTCAGCAGCCTAGAAAGAAAGTAGAATGAACAATGAATACAAGCCTTCGAGAAGTTCTTATAAGGCGCTATATAAATACCTGGATACATACATACATACATATACAGTATGAAACAACATTCAAGAAACATAACAGTAGTTGACATATTTAATCTGTGTTTTGCAGCCTAACTCCCTCTTGCCCTAAACATTCTAAGGCAACACAATACTCGATGCTTCATCTGTCTGCAAATTGGTCACATGTAACTCCTCATAAACTTTAGCTTGCAGTTTATTCTAAACGAATGAATTTATCAGGACACAATATAACACATTTTAAATATCTCACAAAAGCATCTTTTCTGCACTAGCCGATATGTTAACTCTGATTAAAAATAATAATTAGTGTACAATTTTCTATAAGAAAAAATAAGCCGTGAGTTACTTTAGCTTCTTCTGACCTAGGATCATTGGGCATGTGTTTGAGTGAAATTAATTCAAAATAAATAATAATTAGTCTAGATCACTCTATGTGATGAGTCACTTTAGTTTCTACTAACCTTGGATCACTGGTATATATGTGAGTGAAAATTAAATCAAATTAAAATAATAATTAGTCCAGATCCCCCCTCTATGTGAAGAAATGTGAGTAACTTCAGTTTCCAAATAACCTGGGATCATTTGGTATGTTTGTGAGTGAAAACTAATTAAAATAAAAATAATAATTAGTCTATGTGTTTCTTAATGACGAAATGTGAGTTACTAACCGTGGATCATTCGGTATGTGTTCTGAGAGATTCGTGAGTAGGACAGCTACGTTGAAACCAATGTCTTTGGCTGGATCATGGAAACGACCGGTGAACTCATTGAAATCCACTTTGCCATCTTGGTTGGCATCAACGCACATCATCACGTACTCAATCTCCTCACTGAAAGATACCAAAGACAGTCGAGGATCAGGTAAGCCTGGGATCAGAAGAACTGTAAGATATGGCAACCTTGGGAACAGATTATCGCTATTGTATCTTCAATCATTTCTATAGCACCTCTCTAAAACACTCTTCAATTCCCTTCATCTATTATTTTCAAGTCCAAGTAGAATTTTGTTGGTCTCAATGAGATTGCCTCTCGTTAGTCTTCTTTCCAAGGAAAACAACTATTGAGAACGACACAATACTATGGACTCAAACATAATAGATGAAAAAGCAGAATGCTAGGCGCAGCAACTGGAAATCTGAGAGGAAGTAATCAGAAACTAAATCATAAGTGGCTACAATAAGACGTCAGAAAATTCTCTTTCAGCCAAAGAATTGTCAATCACTTGAACTGGCAACCACAGGAAATAGTATCTGTACCAAGCTTGAGCACTTTACAAAAGGAAACGAACAATTGTACGGAACAATATAGGAACTAAAAGCTCATTATAGCTAACTAAGCCTAAAAACTTAAACTGTGTTTCTAGAGGCTGTCAGTGAGTCACAGAAAACCACAGAACTACGAAAACATGCAACAAGATGAGCACCATTACATAAATGAGGAAATGAATGAGAGAGTAAGCGATTAAGTAAGTGGCCTTCAACAGCATAAAACAAGTACCTACACTTGACAAGCGATAAATGAAAACAAAAGAAGAAAGCTATAAACTCAAGTCATACATTCATTTAAAGAAGTGTAAAATACCAAGTCACTTCTCTGGCAGCCAAAAACAGCTTATTGAAGGTTAACCTAGTTTCCAGCAGAAGACTGCCCACCATAGGCAACATACACCAAGTGGGTAAACGTGGTGTATGGGAGAGAAACGAATGGTAAGGAAGTGAGACATTTTGTGGTGGTTTCGCTTACTCTGAATAGATCTTCATCTGTTCCATTGCCCTTCGGAATTCCTTTGGTGTAATCACTCCATCCTTGTTCACATCGATTTCCTACAGTTTGTGTTGCAATAGGAAAGCATTGTCTAGTCAGTAAGTTTTCCAGATACATAAACACTGACTGATCATAATAAAATGCTTCATCACAGCACAAGTTCTGATATAAAGCAGTCAAATTAGCACAGTTTTGAGCAATAAAATAATCACTATAACATGACCTACTCTTAACAGCTTTTCAAAGACTGTGTAATACTTGATCAGTTTTCAGCATATGTGTATTCATAGACTAGCATTTAGACTAGCAACTCATGCACTCAAGGAACTGCTCTGTTGCTCTGCTTTCAATAATCCAAACATTTGCCATAGACAGATAGACAGACGAACGGACATACAGACAAACAGATAGATAGATAGAGAAATAAATAGTTAGGTAAACATCAACAATAACAAAAAGCAGCAATAAAAGCAGCTCAAAGGAATAAATTTCTTTCAAACTTCTGAGCTTAACTCAAACGAAACTCATTCTTGGTTCAACTTAAAATGGTGATACCATAAATGTCTACCTATGTGAATGAATGAATTATATAAAACAGAATAACATTGAATTAATGAATATGAATGAATGAACACAACTGATGCTATTAAAAACTTGCCATAAAGGCTTCAGAATTATTCAAGTCCTTCATCTTCAGGAAAATGTCAAAGAACTTGAGGATCATCTGAAATACAAACAGAAAATCTTCTGCTAGTTTCTATCATGTCCAAAATCGAACAGGTGTTAAACAAACTTTTCATTACAATTACAGTTATTATCTTTCAATCAGAGTCAATTGATCCTTTGTAATCACAATCTCCTAAAAGAGCCACTTAAAGGTAAGCGCAGGGCACCAGTTTATTCACGAGCACTGCGTCAAATCAGAGGGGTTGTCAAAAGGTAGTTCGAAGGTTGTCAGAATCCAGTTTCCAGTCGATCAGAGGAGGCAGAGTAGCTGTTATGGACAAGTGACTACAAAGTCGTGAAAAATAAAATGCTTTACTGATTAAATTCAGAGATTATGTGTTCACATTCATGGAGAAACTTTAGCTAACCCTCCAGAAATTGAACACCACTGTACTTTTCCAAGGCACGATAGTAACCAGTCGTGCCCTTGTGGGCTTGATTCGATGTAACACCAGCAAACAAGAACTGGTCTCCCATATGTAGCTAATGTATGACAGTGAGAAATATACCAGATTTACATCCACATTTCCCGGTCACTAATTTAACATATTCCGGAAAATGAGCAGTGTTGCAGTGGAGTAAAAGACACTGATTCAGAATTTATTACTTGCCTCAAAGTTGGCTGAAGATTCGACCAGTGTGTCGACCATCTGCTTGCCAATGGGACCATTCATGACATTACCTAAAGACAGGTACAACCATTTAGCACCAAGCAATAATGAATGCTGGCAAAACCAAATTGATTTGTCCTGTGAAGTATATTAGAACTGATAATCCAACTTCCACAGTAACCGTGGAGTGCTTACCGTCACGACATTTGATGAAATTAATACCCCCACATAGAAGATAGCTACAAATGATTTCAGAAAGTGTTTTAATGAAGAGATGGACTGTGTTGGCTGCTTACCCTCAAGCATAGATAATAACATGATCATCATGTCCTTCTGAAGTTTCATGAATTCTCTTAGCAACTCCAGTTGTTCTGGGTCCTTGAATAAAACAATCAGAATAAGCAGTAAAAACACAGCAACAGCTAAAGGGTCGTATACATGAAAGATGAAAAAAAGACCTCGTAACAACTCCGCCACTGGTTGTACTCTGCCAGTGCCAGTCCCAAGTCTGGATAAAAAAGGAGGGCAACGCTAATGGTCTTTGTTACCGCACAGTGTTGTTAAAGTGGAACTACCAGACCTTGCAACCTCAACCAGATCAGTTTCAATGACTTTTACAACTGCTACAATAATCTTCATTCATTGACTTCAAGTTGATACAATGTAATATGATTATAAGTATAGCATGAACGGATGATCACAAGTTATTACAGGAGGCGAATTTAACTGTATGGCAGCGGTGCAAGGCTCTTATCGTATCTTACATAAAATTTCATGAATGATGCCCCTAGCAAATGGAAGAACCAGTTAACCTAATGAAATAGCAGCAATGAAGGTCACTTCCAAAAATGTGTAATCCAGTACTCTTCGCCCCCTCCTTATACTGCCCACATTGATGTGCTCCAAAACATTCTTGCCATACATAGACCATGCTAGCTCACAAAAATATATTTCATAAAACAGTAATGCAACCCCCCCTTATGTAGCAGTAATGTAAGGTGCTACTTCATATAACACCATTAATGACTAATTAACATACAGTCAGTTATAAGATCACAATGCTAATTTGCACATATCAAGGTACTTTGTGTACAGCATCTTTTATATATATATATATATATCACAAAAGCACCCTGCATAGGCCTACTTGCATGCTATCACCATGAAGAATGTAAACAAGCCGCATGGAGCCACCTAACCTTCTAATTACATGGAGGAAATCTTTTTTAGCAGGACACGGTTGCTGATTGGTCAGGGCATGTGCCTTGTAACGAAGAGAGTATAGGTTCGACCCTTCTCTGAGGAGGCTACTGTGAGGGACTAAGTCCTTCGCTCATAATAAATGCTCAATTGATGCTGGCTATTAAATTGTGACATTAAGTAAACGAATAATAATAATAATAACATTAAAAAAACTAATAATCATACACAGAGTTCTGTACAGAATCCACTTGGTCGTGAAAGAGAAAGCCATAACCGAGAAATGAAAAAAATAGATTGCTGACTACCTTTGAGAGTTTGTCTTGCATGTGAGCAAAGATGAATAAGAATCCTCCGACAGCATCCCACAGCCTACTGTGGGCCAGAGCAAGCTGATTGCCTTGACATGGTCCCTATACAAACGAATCAGTAAGAAATTGAGATTTACTTCACATCCTGTCCAAATGCACCTGCTCAGCTTATTTAATAAACAGCATTCTGCTGTGTTAAAACGTTGGAAGAAACAAGCACAATATGAAATTTAGAAATTGGAATTACAATGTTGATCAGAACTACAAGTTCAGAGTTACACCAGCCTAGGACAATTCATCCACAATGATAGAGCTCTCAAGATTGACAAAAGCAGTTGTCTAATAAGGGTATGAAAATGCTATATTTTGTCCTGGCAGACAGCTCACAATCAAACCATTCAATTAATCAATCAATCAATCAATCAATCAATTTGTCTATTTATAGCCACAACAAGGAAAACCAAAAATAAAGAACATCAATTATACAACTAAGGGCTACAAAGAGAGCACCGAAAGGGATTGAAATCCCACTAGAAGGGACACCCGAGTGGCAGAATTACCAACAGAAAAGATAACCGCCGTATTAAATCAATCCATTTATTCTCCATGTGACGCCACTGACGTCGCCACAACCACCATTGACACCACCATCTCATCAAATACCACTACTAACCACTTCTCGTCATTCTCCTCCTTTCCAAATCATGCAAAGAAACTTGTCAAATTGACGGATGGTACAGAAACAGAGAGAAAACAGGACTGAATCGAACATCAGGAAATCATCCGACCATTAGATAAATCAGTTTTGCGTTATTACACAGATTGAGTGACTGTGAATTATTAAGTTATTCAATGATTGATTCTGCATTATCAAATGATTTAATGATAAATTGTACTTTTTTAAAGTTGATCTGATTACGGAATTACAATTTACCGATGACAGAGATAAGTGGTGCTGACCTGAATGTATTCTGAAATTGTGTTGAAAACCTGTGATGCAACGCTGATCGCACGCAGGAAGCTCTCCTTTCCAGCTGGATCAATTGTATCCTTGCTGACGTAGTGCCAGTAGAAGTCCATGATGGATTCCTATCCATATATCATAACGCATGAAACATTTACTAAAACAAATGCAAGGAAAACAATACAGAAAGTGAGTTAAGGTAATGCCAGCAAATCAGATGAGTCAGAGTAATGAGTCAGTAAGTCTTCATCCCAACATCTTCACAACCCTTTCCATTGGGACTGTCTTTCGCTAACTGAAAACTTACCTCTTCCAGTATGTTTACCATACTCCGTGTATCTTGGTGACTTACTTCAATGTGAACTTCAGAACTTTATGTGGAAGGCATATTAAATTACATTCATATTGTATTATACAGTGTAGGGTGTGCAATGGCTCCATATAAGGCAACAAAGATACATAAAGACAAGATATCACGATACAGCAGGCTGATATCTAATGATAAAACGATTTTCACCCTATCCAGATTTGAAAAAAAATTAACTATATGCCATTAATATCAAAATCAAAGTTTACCTGAAGTCTGAGTAAGTAGTCAACAGTACAGATGATGATGTTCACAGTTGTTGTGTTACCAGCCTGCGTTCGCAAATAGTTCTGGAAATCTGTAATCAGAAAGTATGTATGCATGCAAGTTTTCTATTTACATAGACACTTAACCAGTGTCTTTAAAGTACATGAGTCCAAGAGTCAATTACATAATGAAATGGATGCAATTTAAAATCGTAAATGGATTGAGTTACCTTTCTTGATTGCATAAAAAAATTCGGTTTTTGTTGGTGTCTTTGTGTCTTCACGTGCAAAGGCAAATTTTGATTCATGGCAGCGACCGCAATACACCCGCATTTGTGTTATATCAGTATGGGTTATAGCAAGGCTTCGGTGTACCGACATCATGCTCGCAGAGACAGCGCTAGTGTACATCATGGGTGTATTTCCAACTCATGCAAGCATGTCATGTCTATCCTATATCCAATCATTTCCTCTTACAAAGATAAAAAGATGGAAAGCTATACAGACCTAGATTGTGGCCTTCACACAGAAGCTGAAGGAAGCGGAAGAGTCGGCAGGTGTGCTCCGTGTCGTGAAGGTTCTTTGCCTGCGCCGCCCCTTCCGTCACTCCGAGTCCCTCTGCTTTGTTGTAACGCTCAAATGCATCCAAATCAAGGACACTTGACACAAACAAAAACTAAATGAATTGATTGTCTGATTGGTAAGTAAGTAAACACCTGTCAACATGCCAATGACTCAATGATGAGTCATCGGCAAGAAAGACAAATCAAAGCACTCATGGTGAAGTGGTACCTTTGTGAGAGACCTTGAAATGACCCATTAAGTGTTTTGATATAAATATATATTTACATACATATGCATTCATTGTATATATATAAATATACATATATAAATATAATATGGGTTGCTGTCTTCCATGTTAAAGACATCTGAGTGTAAGTTTTGGATAACCCATAAACGTCAACTTAGTTACACAAAAGGTATCGAAAGATGTGGAGACGAGAGCCCCTAGAGCAATGTTGACAAGGGATTTTGAAAGCCACTGCTTACTTACTTAAATTGACAACAGTTTGTGCATGGTAATGTAAGAAAAGAGCTACTGCAAGCAGCTCTATAGACTTTTCAATATAGGTGAGATGCTACTGAAGTAAGAAAAGCGTCATCATGACGGATAAATAGGAGGATTTGAATGGGAGGAGGGATGGGTCGACCGACCTGCACTGCTGCATGAGACCAGCAACAGATGTGAAGAAGCCAACATCCTTCTTCTCCTTCAAATGGTCCAACATTCTCTGAAGAAACACACAAACAAACGTACAGAGATCGACAATATCTTCTTTAATAATGCACAACATGTCATTAAATCACATAAATAATGCAGAATCCATCCGTAACTAACTTCATAATTCACAGTCACTCAACATGTTTAATTAGGATCAACTGATTTATCTGAAATGATCCTGGAGGAATTAAGGGATGCAACTTTGGAAAGAAAAAACTGGAGAGGATTAGGATTGGTCATGGTGGTCGCTAGATTTCCAAGAAATAACAGCACAAGGTGACAAGGTGTGATTTATCTAATGGTCAGATGATTTATGCCATGCACATAAATTTCACGCCAAAGCAGGCTATTCTCAAATAAACAATGCCATTTTAGAAGTGAAGTCATCAACAATTCATACCTCTAAGGCTACCTCTTGGCGCTAACATACAAACACTTCATACCAAAGGTGACCTCTTGGTGTCAGCTTAATTATAGGACTGAACTTCTTTTTGTCTCCTGTTTATTGTACAAGATAACTTACTAGCCAGAGAACTAAAGGAGTCTGCACATATGAAACTGAAGAAATCACGACTATGTTCAAATTTTATGCTCTTAATGCCATAGAAATGCTATGATAAAAAGGAAATTATGTAGAAAAGAACACAATAGACTGACCCTTTGAACCTTGGTGTTACCCCCCATCAGAATGGAGATACCAAGATTTATGGTAGATATGACCATGTCAGTCCATTTGCCTAAAACAAAGCAGGTTTTAGTTCACTGGCCACACCTTGAAGTAACGACAGAACATACACGTAGAACAGTAATAATATTTATAATAATAAAATGTAAATATAAGTATTAAATTCTAATCTCAATTGTATAAGAGGAAATAGGACAGTCAATCGTTAATGAAGATCTGGGGTTGGAATCTGAAATGTGAAATGGGTCTGAAACTGGATCCACAGCAATATCAGATATCAAGATTTCCTAAATGGAATGGATGGTTAAAGTAGAAAGGACTGAGAACATCAAGACATCAGTGAAATGTGACAGATCTGTTGAAATACAAATATCTACATCACATTGACATCTTGATAGAATTGTTATGAAATAACAATGTAATCGTAATCATTCACGTTGGACAATGCCTCTGTAAGAGAAACTAATCAGAGCAACAAAGGTAACAGAGGTAACAAAGTTAATTAAAAACTAGTTTTCAGTAAGCCAGAAGGCTTGGTCAGCTAGATTAGTATCAGTTATTTGAAGGATCAGTTGGCTAGAACACAGCACTCTAATATCTTACCTCTGAGACCCACGATATGCTAGACCAAGTTTCTAACCTTTGCCTGCACTGATGTAGAGCAACACCATCTCGGCTGCACCTCTATCGCTCAAGCGTGACTGCTCAAACAGCAGCTTCTGCTTCTCCATTTCTTGTTCCTAACAACATCAGCAGCAGTGAGACAAAAGCACCAAAGAATTAGCATTAATAAGGACCACAGCGAATGATGGTCGAATGGCAATACAAAAGCCGAAGAACAGAAGGACGCAGGTTCAATGCCTGCTAACCCCACAATTAACTAAGTTTGACTCAGGAGATTATCAAAGTTCTTAAGAAGTTAAACTGTATTGTCTGTAAAGCATTCTTAACAACTTTCAGAAATGTCCACTGAACTACTTAAAACCAATGTCACACTATCTTTTACAATTTTATACAACTTTTATATAAATTGTATTCTTTTAATGTTTTTCCTCATGTACCCGTCGTACGAAGAGTATACTTACTAACTTACTTCACATTATATATGTCATATAATGTTGATTTTTTGTAACTGGAGGGTTAGATGTTGATATTTCAAATATCATTAGACATTTACAATTTCTTTATAACAGTATCTGAATGAGAAAATCTCTTGTCTTGCCTGGAGTGAGGCGCCTGCTCCTCCCTCATCGCCTTCTCCTTCTCCTTCCTCCCCCTCTTCTTCATCACCTCCATGGCAACTCTGAAACAGTGCAGTCATAAATTACACTTCACTCAATCATTAGAATCCTCATACAGTTACTTTAAAGTAGTCCATTTCATTAAAAATATCTGTCAATTTGGAAAATTGCTTTCTGAGATCTGATCTTTCCGCTGCTAATCTTAGCTAAAAGACGTATTATGTAGCGTCGACCGCAATTGCAATTTCCGAGACGTGCAATTTCTTAGGATCCGTGCATCCAATTCACATTTCTGTGAGACAATGTGTGTGTCACAAATGTTTGCAACAATAATAATAATAATAAAAGAAACTGATCCAAGGTACTTCACTCATCAAGACAATGCAGAAACACAGTCAAATATTATGGCTGTCAAGTGACTTTATTAAACTAATTAATCATGATAAGCATCAAATGCTAACTTTTCCTGTAGTTACAACACAGCAATCCTAACCTGAGAAGGCTATTAAGAACACCATCATTAGGGGTGACATGTGTAAGTGATAATTTTTGCTGCAGACTTAATTTTCACTATGAAATGACAAGTCATTAATCAAACAAATACCAACACTACGTTGTACACACTGACATTTCAGGAAATGGTTTTGTTTCTTTCACCTTAAATAAATTCAACTGAATAACTTTAATCTCAAGGCAATAGACTTAATTGGAAAGTCCTGTTCATTCTGACCTGGCTCATGATGTCCGAATACGACCTATAGAGGAAGTCACCCTCAAGAGCCGTTGACGTCTGCTCGGTGGTCGCTGCTCGGCTGAAAGCGGTGATCAGCTGTGACAGAGGCTGAGGGCCTTCTTCCTTCTTATCATCTTCCTTCTCTTCACCTGGTGCTCCCTGAAAACCAGAAGCTCAATTTTTTCAAAACATCTTGGAAAATGCTCATAAGAATTCACCCTTTTGTGCCATTTAAGTGTTTCCCAAACTATGAGTCGCAACTCTTGTCAAGTGGGTCGCCACGCTTCAGGTCTGTTTAAAAATAGTTCTATTAAATTCAGAAAAATAAAATGAAACTGTTCTCTTGACCTTCTTTGTTGACTATAGTATACTCCTATGTATACAATAGTCTCTTCACCATATCGAGTATATTCAATGCATGCATTGCAACTCAACGTTGAAATGCTAATTAAATTTTAACACAATATCGTTTCACCTTTGTGAGGTGGGTCGCAGGCATTCAAAAATTGTCAGAAGTGAGTCCCACGACCAAATAGCTTGGGAAACACTGTTTTAAGTAACCCAAACTTTTCGTTATATTTCGAATAAGTTCCGCCATTCTGAGCATAGCTCTATAACAGGCATATACAGTCTTTCGGGTCGCTTGCCTACATGCCTGGAACAGCCTTCTTGTACCTATTCAGGAAGATAAAAGTCTCTACATTTAAATAGTTTAAATTGTACTTGCTACATAGCTCTAAGCATTTCTGTGCTGACAGTTGACAATGTGTGAAGCACTCTAGAAGTAGCTGATTGCTACTAATGACGCCATAGAAATTCCCGCTGACATTCAATCTGTTCCTTAAAACTCCAGAGTTCAAATTACTCTTTCCAGCTATGTTAAGACGCACCTTGTAAGCCATCAAGTCCTTGATGCTTTTGATGGGTTCCTAAAATGCGCTTCATACAAGTCTACATATATGCATGCATGCATACATACATGCATATACATAAATAAATACATATACACATACATTATAACATGCATATAAACATACCTAAATACATACATATATACATATATATATATACATATGTACCGGTACATACGTACATACATACATACATACATACATACATTCATGCATACATACATACATACATACATACATACATACATACATCAGTGTTGGGCACGAGATCAAAAACTCAAGACCAAGATCGAGACCAAGAGGTCCAAGACCAAGACCGAGTGGTCCGAGACCAAAACCGAGACCGAGACCAATGGTCCGAGACCAAGACCAAGACTCTTCTTTTATAAACAAGTCAATTTATTAAGACGCTAAAACGGAATAACACGCTTAAAACATTAATTTTATTGCTGAAGAATACTAATCTTAATAATGGTGCATAAAACAGTTTTACAGGCCAAAATGAACATTTGCAGGTTCAGTCCTAGGCCTTGGCCTGAGAATATCACACTATAAATTACTTACAGTATAGGAAAATACTTCAAGACATCTGAAAAAATAGATCAACGTTCCATTTGAATAGTGTAAGCCTACTTGCACCACGGACCTCAGAATTGTAGGTTAGCAGCGTCTAACCGTGGCCGCCCACATAATTATTAGATTGTTCCAAAACCTTGAAATTTGTTAAAGAATATTTTGAAATGTCTGGATCTGTTGCAAATGCATTACTTTCTGCCCATAGTAACATGTATATAAAGATCTATTAGTTTGGTCATCACACCATAAATAAATCAATAACAATCACTTTGGGTCTAAACATCCAGTGTCTCCAATAATCGAAGTTAGTCAACAAATATCGAAAAACTTGCTCTGATATGGCAAATGACAAAGAATGCTAATTTAAGACGGAGACAAGTCCCAAGACCGTTCCTTTAAGATCAAGACCAAGACCGACGCATTCGAGACCAAGCCCAAGACCGATGGTCCGAGACCAAGACCGATGCATTCGAGACCAAGACCGCGGTCTTCAGACCACATCCCTGGCAAACATACATACATACGAAGCTTACTGTGATGTCTTCAATAAGTTTCTCATGGCCAGGAGGTTCTGTGCTGAGCCACTGTTCTCTGTAGGCTTTCAAGAACAGGTTAATAGCTCGATGTCTGAAAATACAGAGGACCCACATTGAAAGGAAACCAAAGTCACAACTAAGACAATCAATAAAACATAATTAATAGTCAGTCTAAGACCCAAATTACTTAAGTAAAGTGGCTAATACAATGGTAAAAAGACTGTTATAAGGTAAGATAATTGCTAATTTCTCACAGGTATAGTCTTTGGCCCACCTGCATGGCACCACTCCCTGCACATATGTGGAAAAATTTTGCAAAACCAGTCGCGAGTCGCTGGTTACAATCAGGCTTAAAATGACCAAAAATGACATGAAACCTCAAACCGGTCGTAATTGATATTAATGCAGAAACGATTACAAAAATATATATTTAATACAAATAATATCAAAAACTTTTGTTTGGACTTTCATAAAGGCTTCAAAAAAGATTTTTACCAACAGCCCTATAATGTTACGAGACGGAAAATCATAATTTCGGTTCAAATTTCGCTATCTTTGTTGTCATATTTAATTAGGTTATGGTCCGAGATTTCCCGCCTTCATGGTCTCGTTTTGAAGCAGAATATCTCCTTTTCCTGTTCTATTATTAACATATGACCTTAGCCTATCTATTACGCATACAGCTTGCCCAGAAGGAGGTCGACGTATGTAAACAATATCCGATACATTGTTAGCAACCGAAGCGCGTGATTTGATCACGTGATACAATCTTGAACTGCGGTTGGCTGGTGGTTTTAAGGTCAGCTATGCGCATGCGCACTGGGTATGACCCGGTCTCTTTAAATGTCACGCACACACGGTATGCAATCTAGTTTGTTGATTTTGAAATACTTAATTCTCGAAAATGGAAGAGATTATCGCGAATTTGATTAATGCTAAAGGGTCGGATCGAGCAAAAGTGCACGAATTGTTGCAAGTTTATTTGATCATCGATCGCGATGACGATCGCGATGAAAGCGAGGTTTTCAGTGATGATGATTTTCGGACAGAATCTGATGCCGTTGAACTGAAGAATTTCTGCCCTATTGTTCCTTGGAGTGTCTTAAATATAAATTTTATAATGATGTCCAGAATTGCCTTGTTTGTTGCTAATTAAAAATCCTGTAGCTGCACTGCCTTCTTTCAAATTATAATCTTGTAGGTTTCGATTAGTTCACTGCTGCCCCTCGTTGAAATGAAAATCTCAATCTTTACAGATTCAATGGTATAAATATAAGACCAATGATGTTCTCTCGACAAATTATTAGTTTTGAAATTAATTATAATACATATTTTTCACAGGTGACAAGCTTCGTCAACAAGAACAGCATTTGAATGATGTCCAGATTGAACGATCACTCTACAAATCCATGGTTGACGAGGCAAAATCAACATGCCTGGAATTCGGTCTCTCTGATTTGCAAGCAAGTGCTCCGTGTAGCCGCAGCATGTCCATGCACTACAGTTTTGACGATGCACAGCAAGTACATTTGCCGAGTGATCCTTTACAGCCAGGACCAATATACTTCCTTGTTCCACGCAAGTTAGGCATATTTGGTGTCTGCTGTGAATGAGTTCCTCGACAAGTGAACTTTCTGATTGACGAAGCCCATCTCATCAGTAAGGGTTCGAATGCTGTTGTGTCCTGTTTGCATTATTTCTTTCAGCGTTATGGATTTGGTGAGACTGATGTCAAGCTTCATTGTGATAACTGTTCAGGCCAAAACAAGAATCGTTTCATGCTTTGGTACTGTGCATGGAGGGTTGCCATTGGTCTTCACAAGTCTATAGTGTTGAATTTTTTAGTCGTAGGACACACAAAGTTTGCCCCGGATTGTTGTTTTGGGCTTCTGAAACAGGCATTCAGACGCCATGCAGTGTCATCTCTGGTCCCCACAGGGGACCCAGA
This sequence comes from Bimastos eiseni, assembly GCA_959347315.1. Lineage (NCBI taxonomy): Eukaryota > Metazoa > Annelida > Clitellata > Crassiclitellata > Lumbricidae > Bimastos > Bimastos eiseni. The sequence goes on along the minus strand of OY365821.1, from coordinate 11,297,342 downwards.
ACACAAAGGAAGCACATCATCCTGTGGTGATTCAGGATCATCTGTTCCTGGTACATCTTAAACTCTAGGTGGTGGTGGGAGAAGACCCGTGTCTTTGCCAGTTGACGCTGAATACATAGTGTGACTGGAATAAACTATCATTTTATTTCTGTGTTTTTATTATTTGGATGTTAATTTTATCCATTACTGTATTGCAATATCTAATTCCTTAGCAGGTAATAGCTGCTTAACCTCTCTCGGAATTTGAGACTTTTGTAATAAAATTGACATTTAGTTTCAATGATTTCTTGTTGGTCAACTGGAATAACTTTAATAACTTTGTTCCTACTTGAGATATCTACACCAAATTTCGACAGTACATTTGTAATACCTGCAGCTGCAGTGGTGCCAAATTTCAGTTAAATCGGTTCAAAAACAATAGCCATTGCTAAGGAGATCATACAAATAATATGGCTAAACTTTGCACGCAGTTCTCTCGAATAGCACTATACGTAAACGGTCACATTGGAAATTCTATAACTTTGGCTGTATGCAAGGCATAAACTAGCTGAAAACGGTTTTGGAAAGGTACATCTAGCAGCTTCAGGATGGTGCAAAAAACAGGAAAAAATATTTTGTATACAAGTGACTGACGAGTCACATATGGTTGCTAAATACTGGCTAATGGTGCAAAACATTATAGCCTTTGTCAGAGGCCTTGAAGGGGCGCTGTACAAGTCCAAAGAAAGAGTGAATGAACTTGAAGTCTATTATACCTCTGACAGAAATGCCAAGCACTGAATCTTGTGGTGCTTCACTTAGCACTGGTGTCCAGCTTGAATGTCTATCAACTATGCCCATCTGGTAACCAGCTTTGATTCCATGTTGGCACCTGCCATCCACTCCCACCTGGTTGCAATTTTTTGAGGTACTCTGCCAATGCCTTTGCAAAATTCAGGTAAATTACATCTACACCCTTTCCTCGTCGATCCTTTAATAGACCTCCTCATAGAAATCGAACACATTATGTCAAACACAAACAGCCTCTGGTAATTTCATGTTGACTGCCCTTTCTAATATCTGAGCACTCATTTAAATGTTCCACTATGTAGTCTTTAATAATTCTCTCCATGTCCTTGCCACCCAACTGGCTAAACTGAATTGTCTGTGGTTACTTGGTTTACTTCTTATTCTCTCTTTAAACAATGGCACCATGAGTGCATCTTTTTATTCCCATGGCACTTCTCCAGTCTGGATTGATTTGTTGAAGATCTAGGCCAACGCCTCACCAATTTCTTCCCTCGCTTCATGTAACAATTTAGGACGGAGTCCATTCCTGAACTCATGCTGATTTTAGCCTTTTCAGTTGTTCCACTGTTTGGGCTCAGGGATGCTTCCCAAATCTTCCACCATAACACTAAGCTAAAACAAGTATTGAGTACTTCAGCAGCTTCCAGATCAGCCACATTTCATTTTTTTAATGGCCCTACTCTTTCTTTCCTCCTCTGCTAGATTCTAACCCAGTTGTAAAAATATATTCTGTCCTCTTTTAAACTTTTTGTTAGCTTTTGTTCAAAGGTTTTTATTGCTTCTTTATTACTTCTTTTATTCACAATGCAAACAATGCAAAAACGTGAAAAAGAAGAAGAAGTGAGAACAATGCAAATAAGCAAAGATGAGAGAGACCTGACCTGGAGATATTGTAAAGTGGAATCATTCGAAAGCAAGCCATGACGGCACGCTTGCGTTGCAAAGAAACAGCCCTGCGCCATTGCTGTTCCATGTCCGTCATTGGATGCTCCACCTGGCGATAAACGATTTCAGAAATAACTACAACGGGGATGGTCTGGCTAAATCACTCACCGTGGCAGATTGTAGACGGGAGCCATTCTAAAGCAAGACATAATGGCTCGCTTTCTCTGCGATGATACGAGTTTCTTCCAAGCCATCGCCATTATGTTAGTAGGATGCTCCACCTAAGTACCAGTCCATGCAAGATAAAAAGAAAACAACAATTGCAGGCTTGCATGCAAGCCAATCTAAGCTAATGTACATCGTCAACAAATTGTCCACATCACACTACTGTGTTAAGTCTAAGTTCAGCTTGTTACATGTTACCTCGGTTCAAAATTCACAGTGGTTCAAAGTATATTTTCAGTGCTTCAAAGTCTATCATGCAGATCTTAACGCTTCAACGACGAGTGTGCACCACATGTGATCCGGAACCAATGCAGCTCGTTGTAAAAGTGCTAAGAGGATAATTTCCAAGTAGAGTAGCCATCAATATAAAACAATAACGACACATCTTAAAGACATAGACAGTCTACTATTTTACCTTTATTCGCTACGATTCACTGAGTAACACTAGGAATGTTTTACAGACAACTCATGTCAAAAGTCTAGTAAATTTTTTTATTAAGGCATTGGTAAGCTGATCAACAATATTAGAATGGTTCATATGAAGTTTAAAATATTAATTATACATTTTGGTGTCATTGTGCCTTCCTATTAAAATGCAAACTTAGTGACCTAAATACTCTGCACTGCTGTGTAGTTACTCTGAGAGATGCTACATGAATACTTGAATGAATAAATGAATTTAATCAAAAACTAACACTCTGCCCTCCAATACTTCTCAACCTCAACCTAAATGACATCGGTTTTCTCTCTTGATCTGGACCTCTGGAAACTAGACTCGAACCTCCTTTTGGCTACCTTCTGGAAAGCCCTCCTGCCTTGATCCTACACTCATGAAAAGCTGGTGCCCTGCTCGGCATGCTTTAGAAGTTTGTATTTTACGATTCTGATGATACATATGTTGAAAGTATCTACTGCACAAGAAATTGTGATGCATGGAAAGATGTTCTTGTCAGAGGTCCTTCAACTTAAAACAATCAAATGCAAGACCCTAGCATGCTGAAGATCCGTTTAAGCATTATGGGCTCAAAGTAGCCTCAACTCTGAAGTGTATGATTTATGTTAGCCTTAGTGTGGTTAGAAAGCTCGAAGATATTGACTGTAGTCTGTTACCGGCTTTTGCAATTACTTTGCAAGGCTACATTGATGTCTTCATACTTATGAGCGTAAAGTTGATTTAATATGAAGCAAATGCGTCTCTGACCACATTAATATTTAATGTTTACAGACAGTATTTTAAAGTAGCTAGATTGACCTGCCAATCAAATAGGTGTGCAAAAGATAGGATGAATTACAGAACAATCCAGAAGAATAACAAAGGAAGGAGCTATACATTACTAAAGACATAACGGTACTAGAACATTCCAGATGTAACGAAAAAAATATGGAGATAATTCACAAAGAATATCTTGTATGATCGGTACTTGAACTTTGATGAAGAAAAGCAAAGCAGAGGCATGATTGACAAAAGATAGGATAGCCATTAGAATATTCCTGAAGAAGCTTTGAGCACAAATATAATGCACATACAATACGATTCATACTAGAACAATCTTCAAGAAAAATAAACCAAGGGCATACTTCACATATATGATCAGTACTAGAATATATCAGAATAAAAGTACAACATAGGATGTGATAGCCACTAGAACATTCCTCTAGAAAATAAAGCAAAGGCATTATTCACAAACAGATATGATTGGAACCAGATCGATTTGGAAGATAATATTGTATAGAAGAAACTGTTAAGAATACAAGCTATAATTGTAAAAGTGAAATTATAAATGTCATGAGAAAATGTCATACATAAGGACACAATGGAGTAATAATGAAGGACCAGGACAATTTTAAAGGATTCAGAGTTAAAAAACAGAACCATTCAAGTAAAACCAGGTAGAATTATTATTATTATTACAGCATCGTTAGACAAAACCAGTTTACAATTTAGTTCAAATCAGAAAAGAGGGTGGAGGGCAAGGGCGATGGGATAAAACCGAAAAAAACCATGCCACATGAAATTAAATGAGAACCCACATAAATGACAGATTTAAATCACATGTACACAGGCAATCAAATATATAATCAGAAAATATCCATGCGGCTAAACAAGCAAATATTTCCATCAACAATAATATTCACCACAGTTGATTATGAAATGTAAATTAAGATTTCTCAAGACCAGTACTATTACTAGTATTATTAATAGTATCTGATTGTGACTGAGACCTTGCCATTTAATATGGCATAATGTACAATTTCTTTAGTACTGTTGAATGAATTATTATTTGATCAAATGAAAATGTAAGAAAAATGTAGAAAATAATCAATACTTAAAAACCAAATAAAGTTGATACAAGTAAACAAGCTGAAAAGTGGGTGAACAATCATAAATGGTTACATGGCATAAAATGTAAAAGTCAGCTTTATTAAATAATCAAATCTGATAATTTCAGATGCACTTATGAACATATGCAGACATTCAAACCAGCTCACAATTAAACTCAAAGAAATTAAAGAAAAAAGGTAAGAAAATTATAATGAAATGATTGATGCAGACTGCCTTAGAAGTGCAACAACAACGATCGGGCAAATGAAAACGAAAACGCAGATAACAGGGCCTAACTGATCGAATGAGTCAGTCTCAAGTCGCCATCCATGGAAAAGACCAAGGATTAAGAAATATCATATTGGATATCTCACACTTTAATGGCCTATGGCAAATAAGAATTAACAGAAATTACATGTACATACAGACAGAAAGCGCAATAGAAAACTGTAGCAGGAGCAAGACAATCTCAAACTTTAGCGATCAATAACTGTCAGAATTCATAAACACTGTGAGACATGTTTATGTATATATGTTGTCATGTTGTCAGCTATATTATAATTATACTAGCTCAGTTCATAATTATAATATCGGATTTTCTACAGTCTCTCTTACAAAGCTTATGCAGGGCATAATCTTATTCATGAGAGTAGTAAAATATAGCAAGGTGGTTAGTAAGTATGGCCCACCTAACCATAAACAGCGGCAGAAAAGGCATCACTAATAAAGTTGATGTAGAATTGCTCACCAGGTGGAGCCCATGGAGAACCTTAGCCATGGCGAGGACCCTTGAAATAGCGAAGTCGGTTGTTCTTTCACTGTTCTCTGGACTCTTCTTACTGATCTTCTTGTAGAGTGATTTCTGCCACTGATGTCCTTCGTCTTCCTCCGTCTGTAAATGAATTTCAATTATTCAGAACATCCAGCACTCCACTGGCACCACAAAATGATTTCACCAGCCAACATATGTATAATGTAATGGTAAAGAGTGCCTTGCATGGCTGCTCATAGTTAAAAATTCGATTCCTGTAATAATTTGTCATCATTCGTTCATACTACATCTGTAATCATATTGTGGCTTGTCAGTTTGAAATTAAAACAATTTATAATAATAATTTTTACTTAATGCAACTAATCACATACAGTTCCTTGCTACAAAAAAATACCAAATTGCATTAGTTTTATTGGATATCATTGAGTATACAATGATAGGACACCTTTGATAGTCGCACTATTTAGCAGAGCTTTCAGAAAAACTTAGGACCGGATGATACGTTCGCATCCTCCTCCACCTTTTGTTCTTCCTCGTCCTCCACCCCTACCTCCTCATCTGACTCTTATTCCATCATTTCCTTCACATTCATTCTCCTTGGTTGGACCTATGACATTGTCAAATGCAGGAGCACCCAAGAGGATGGCTACCATATATACTTGCGTATAAGTCGATTTGCGTATAAATCGAAGTGTAATTTTTTGACAAAAATAGCGTACAAAATTGACAACTTGCATATAAGTCGAATCCATAAACTCGAAACGAGTGATGACAAAATTTAGTAGTGATTAGAAATTTACAAAATCTAATAAACTTGTGTTTGAAACTCATACAAAATAATATAAACAACCAACATGTGAATACAAATGGATGACTTCCGCTCACTGCCTCTGGTTTGTGTAAGAAATTTAGTAAGTAAGGGATTCGAATTTCCATGCAGTTCAGCATACTCAACAACTTTCAACTTGAAACCAGTTTTGTAGGAGGCTTGCCTTTTCTTCAATTATAATCGCTCACTGTGGAAAGTATCTGTAAGTATTCTACTGAATTAACCTCAAGACATAACAGTTTTCTAATAGAATACTATGGTACAAGTATGTAATAAACTTATTTAAAAAAAATTACTATTCGACTGTAAATTGTGTGTAGTCAGTAATTTGTGGAACTGTGATTTATTGTGAAAAAGGTGTTAAAATAACCAGACAACTAAAGTTTTGAGTTCGTTTTCATAACGCATGCGCATTTGGTCGTCCAAAAATCTTCAGTATATTTCGTGTCTCGCGTATAAGTCGAATACAGTTTTCATCGTCCTGAATAAGCATTAAATTTCTCGAATTATACGCGAGTATATATGGTATTTATAAGGTGTCCTTCACTTCCTCATATTTAGAGTACTGTGGCAAATAGTATAACTGTAATTCATGCTAATTACACAGTTTCATTCCAGTTCCATTAAAGCAAGATCATTCTTGCTTGGAGCTTTTCAGCAAGTAAAATACAACAAAAATTACTGCAGCCATATTGGATCCAAAAAGTAACTTGTGCATAGTGAAGCCAAAAGAGAAGCAAATTTTTTACCTTTTCTTCAGCTAAGAAGCTAGATGTCAGAAATTCCTCAATATCTGCTTCAATGTCTCTCTGTAACAGAAAACGCTTTTCATGGAAGCATTTGACGAAAAACATTGCTTTTTGAAAGAATCACAAAAGCAGCATCAAGTACATACTTCAGTCAAATATTAAATTAAATATTGAAGCCATCATACAGCAACACCTATCTAGTACAGTAAGGCAAAATCCTCATTTACTAAATGCTTCTTACATCAGCAGCCCTCAAAGTTGACTTCAGCTGAAGTCTAAAGATGGTATTACAGGTAGAGCACATTTACAGAAATTGAGCGGATGAATCTGAAGATCCTTGACACTGTCCTTAGCATCACAGGACATACTGTTGACTACAGTTTGCCAGTGTCAAGTAATACTGCTTAAGTGTAACAAAAACAGTCGTTCGTTAACAAGATACCAGAGTCAGTCATGCTTAACAAGGACAAAATAAAATCACTCAATGAAAGCATAAGTTGGGGAAAGTTGAGTATTACAACATGCCAAAAACAAATTGTTGTAGCAATCAAGCATAGGCATACAGTTAGCAAATAATTCTTCCTTAATTGGCCAAATACGTACGAAACTCCACAAGAAACAACAAACTAGACAAAAACAAGAATTAAACAACGGAAATATGAGCTAATACATAAGTTCAAGTATAGGAACACGTCGTACATGTTAACAATACATAACATTCATACTTGAACAACATCCAAATGAACACAAAAACAAAATGATTAGCGAATGCTTCAATTAAGAACAAAACTGTAACAGATAGATCAACTGCATGAACTGTTCATTCAGCTGTTCATTCAGATGGAAACAAAAAATGCTTTGCGAAAAAGCCGTCACTCTTTCACATGCAAAAGTTACAGGCTCCTGAAGTTTCGTAGATGTGCATGCAGAGGCACAAGCGCCGAAACGGAAGAGGATTGGGTTCAACAAGAGCTACTGAAAGTACTCTAGCGACAATGATGAAACTCAAGACGTTCAGTGGAAACCTGACACAATTAGTTCTGGGAATCATAATGAAATGCTTGACCAAAATATGTCCATTTTAGTAAGTTGTCATTTGTTAAAGCTTTTAATTGTATTTAACATATTTTCATTATTGTTAAATACTTTTGTCTTCACATTGCTACAGAGTCATATTCATCATTTGAATGACATGTGCAGATAGTTTTGTCAGCCTGCAATCATACTCTTAGGGCTTCCCAATTGAAAATAGCAGGCAGCAGTGGAAATTGATCTAGCAGGATTGAGTAGACGGTCGTCTTTCAATCGACCACATGGGCTCTTGTGTATACAACGTAGTTGGCGTATAGTATGGGTATAGCTACAATGCATATAAGATATAGACTGACAATAATATTACTAATCTAGAAGGCCACTCTCAATTCATTTCAGTAATTCATTCCTTGACCTCAACCTCATGCAAAATGACCATAATGATAACAACAATGAAATCAGACATTGCTCAAAAGTAAGGAAAACATAAGTAAAAGTTAACTTTCATCTGTTTCTGTAACCAAAAGGTCTTTCAGCTGTAACACGCTTTATGATTACAACCTATGCCAATTGCTCTCTTTGCATGGAATCATCGTATACTTGTGTTAATACAATATGGTACTATGCCATACTTTGAGTAAATGGAAAAAATCTTAGCAGAATTAGTTCAACTGTGTCAGGTTAGATGAAAACAACTCAAGGTATTGATCAACAGTATTGGTGAAAATAATAAGAACTTGCATGTAGTCCTTCAACATGCTCAGTTGTTTGTGAATTCTGTAAAGAAAAAAGATCCTCGTGAAAGACGGTGACGGGACATCCCTACAAGATCTTCTCCTTCTCTAACATCCGAAATGAATTGCATAAGCTCAAGACAGATCATGTGTCTAAAACTACAATGTTTCATTAAACATGTTAGATTTTGTTAAAGATCTATGTACAAATATTAACAACTGCTCACTGATTTTCTTTGAACCTGTTAACAATTCACCATGTCATAGGCTTGCTTAATATTTATACCACAGTCTTCAGAATATACTTATTTCAAGCAGTTTCATAATTTTTCACAATCAAATTATAAGGCAGGAGGTATCGCTTGGCAACAGACAAGAATTCACTCTGTAACCTCTTCAACAGTCCTTAGTCAAAAGATAACTGTCACACGAAATTCCAAAATCCAACACATTGACTTGAAAGAAAGCAAATCTACTGCGACTTTACATCTACAACCTACAAATTTCTACAATACACTAAGCCAAAGTACCTTCAGTGATCCATGATACCATGGTCTCATCAACATCCAACTGCGCTACTCTACTCAATCCTCCTTTCATATCACCCTCTCCCATGCCTCATTAACTGTTCCTTGCAAGTTTTCCAACTGATTCTCGTACCAAACACAGTGCCTCAACTCTGCAACACGTTCTGAATTTAACATATTCTCAGTTCCCCAACCAATACTGCCAATCATGCAACATAATCTGCCTCAGGCTCCCCTACTTACATGTATCACCTCATGGCTTTTAACTCTTCAAATGATTAAAATCCAACACATTTTCAACAATTCCTTTGCTAATCCAGCCAATCTTCCAAGCTATCTTGTCAGCAATGGAACCTGCATTAGCTTATTCTCTACCGCCTTTCTCCAATATCTCTGGCAACAGGACTTGGATCTACCCGTTCATCTCTCAGTGCCTGTGAATAAGCTCATGCTCTACACCTAGGTCTAGCGTTGCACTGTAGAAATTTGGAGTTTATCTTTATGATTAAAAAATCCAAAATTGAAATATGACCTTTTATAAAAGTCACAGTTATAACCCAATGCATCTGTTAGCTTGTTAACTAATGATTGCAAACAGGTAAAAAATACAGTGGAATGGTTTTGAAATCATTTTGCCTATATTTATTTGCCTACTGAGTCATGGCTGGTGTTAAACTAGGCTACACAACAACATGGGCAAAAACTAGAAGGACTTAATGGCAATTATTTAATAATAATGATAAGCATTTTGCATTGCTTCAACATCTTTAATAAATGTATCGAAGCTTCACTACACTGATACTAATTATTCATTAATAATGCTAAAATATTTGCATTGCTTCAACTTCTTTAATAATTGTATTAAAACCTCATTACACTGATGCTGAAATCAAAACCGAATTGTTACGGCAAAGACTGGATCCAGATCAATTATGGCAATTTTCTGTATTATATTTCTGATCATGACAACGTTTGTGTTAGTAATATTTACTGACTACAACGAATAGTGCAGGCCCTAGAAATCCATAGCCCAAAAAGCACAAGATCCCAATGAAAACAGATCAGTCCAATTAAATCTACTAAAGCCTAACCTGGCGTAAAAGCTGCGTAATAAGGCATTCATCGTAAGAGGCGCCACAAATTGACTTACATCGACCAGTTTCTGCTTGGCCTGTTGGACGAGTTCTTGTTCCCTTCCTCCAAACATGTTGAGACCAATTGGCAGAAGGCGTTTCAGACAGGCTACGTTGAGACTGGCCGTGATCTCCATCTTCTTTGGAACGCGTTTCTTTCCTTTCGTTTTCACCCCTTCAGACTTTCCTTCCATCGGGGACATAACTCCCGAGTGCTTGTCCTGACTCGGCATAATCAGAGCCATGTTGTCGATTTCATTTGAGAAGACAAAATTCTGCTCTTCTTTCTTGAACAGCTGTAAACAGAAATGTGCTATTGAATTCCAAATGCAGTGGAATTCCTCAAAAGTAGTTTCAATGATGAAAAAACATCCCAAGCATATTGTTGACATATCGAACAGAACCTAACGAGAACCAAAACTAATTCTTCGGTCCATAACGTGAGCATCAAGTATGTGCGCACATACTATATAGTGTCATTTTCTTGCTAAGCATGAGAAAGAAAGTCATAAGTTTTATAAATAAATGACTAATAAAATGTAAATTTAAAAGTCAGGTCTAAATCTGTGCAAGTTTAATCCTTGAACAGAAATGACTGCTAAGTGTACACTATGTGTATAGATATTTTGTATACATATTGTTGGCCATGGTCTATGAGAGCAGTAGCACAATCCTCCATCACAACATCATGTATCCTGCCAACCGTAAAACAGATGGACTTCTAACTTCCAGAAAATACCAGTTAAGTTAAACACATTTTTGTTTTTATAAACAATGAATTTCTTTGGGTTCTCCAGACTAAAGTACTAATGGCACCATCGGAGAATGTGAAATAAACTACTATACTTCCAGTTACAAATTACTTGTGAGTCAGTTTCTACTGTATACTTAAAAAGTAAGTTTAGTTTAGTGTGGGTAGATACCATTGAGCTGAGTTAGTTGGCTTACGTGTGATTTTGATCCGAGATTAAAGACTTCTGCGATACAAAGGTAGAGATGTTCTGCATCTGGACTTGGGTTCTTCAGCCAACTTGATCGATGCAGATCAACGTATTTGATCAGAAGTGGGTAGAAAGCATACATGTCACGAACAAGGATCTGATAATGCTGTAGCAGACAGATATAATCAATGCAGAAACATAGACCTCAATTGATTCATATTTTAAATTTTAAATTCTTGAAATTTGATATCGACCTTCTTCCAACATTTTTTGCTCAGAAGTGCACACGCCTCGACGGCGCAATTGCAGTTGTACTGCAGAGCAATTGTGCGTGAAGGACTTGCTCATGGTCCTTACACAGTGACCGACGCCTCGGAGGAGGGTCGAACTCGCTCACTCAGCGCACACTGAGTGTTACGGGCTGACCGCTCTAACCGATCAGCCAACGTGCTGCACGATGGCTGATCAGTTTATTTTCCATTCTGTTAACTTCAGCCAATTTCTGATGTATTTTAATGTAATGTATTGTATTTACGCACTTCCATGGAAATTCTTTCACAATTCTACCATATCAGAGGCATAAAGAGTCTTAAGACAATGGACAGAGACAGTATTATATCAGTGCAGAGTAGTTCTCTGCAGACTAACACACCCATGTGTAGACCCACATGTACAATGCATATCCAATGATCTTAAGAGTGTATTAACACTTTAACGATGAGCTGCATTGGCTTCCTGTTGCCTTTAGTCACAGTCACAATCGATCTTCACCGTGAACTCGTGCGTGCAGTGGTAATCTTAGCCAAACAGTCTTGCCATCTAGTGGAAGGTATGTGTAAATAATATGGTCACGTCCACTGGACCTCTTTGATGATTAGAAACACAGCTTCGTAAACTGCTGCACCACCAAGCGGAGGCGGTTGGTATTTTGTAGGGGCCTTTGTCGTTCGGACACATCAAGTTGAAACTATTAGTCTACTCTGGCAACTTTGCTAATACATACAATATCATAAAAATAATTCCATGAAGTCATCCCCTACAGTTCTTCCTAAACTTCAGTTAGCACTAAAAACTATGAATCAATCAATCAATGAAACAGAGGCACGATATAATGGTAATTACACATTACCTCATCAAAGCAAAACAAGTGCAGATAGTATCCTCCTGTAATTCTTACATAGTATTTCACATATATAGAAAACTGATTACACCATGAGCACAGTGAAGTGAAATTGATTGCAGAGAGACTGACTACTAACCTCCTGTATTTCAGACTCTATTTCTCCTGTATCCTTGCGGTGCTGCATCCTCCTGATTTCCATCAAGTACTCTTCCTCCTCTTTCTCCATGTTAGCAGCCTGTTCCTTGAGCTTCAAAGCCACCGGCAGAATGTGTTCCTTCAGCATCTCCGCTGTTGCATTCACAATGATCGGCTGGGTTCGAGCTACGAAAGGAAACACAACATCAACATTTGTGTGACTGTATGGAGTGTAAGAAATGCATACAAGCATGTACCTAAAATGGCTCTTTGTATACTGCATTTCAAGGATCTCTCAAAGTACTGTACACGTGGCTGCTACAGGAATTTAAAGACAATAGGAATATGCCCTTTTGTTTCCCTACGTTTCTCCTATCTTTCACATCACATTCAGGTCAAAGCGTCTCAGACCCCATCTGTTTCTGCTTGCCTACAACAACCTGAACTTCTGGTCTGCAAAACCAGAAGTTTCAACTCAAACCATTCAACAAAAACCCATTGTTGGAATGCTCAAGAAAACTGTTGCTAGATTCTACACAATGTATATCAAAACATGCTTATACACCTAATTGAGCCATTTCGAGTTTATAAGGCACAAGTTACTAGTTACTCTGTATTATGATCACAGAAAAAAATCTGTAGCAACGCACTTGCAATCCTGTTCATCCACGGGGCATTTGTTGTTCCAATGTTGTTTCGGATCAGCTTTAGGACGTTACCCAGAACGTTGTTCATGAGGTTGGCAGTAACCGTTGTCACATGCTGAGTACTGCAGTTAAAATTAATATGCAGTGAATGACGCCACTGTTGTATATATTTACATGCTCAGTCAGCAAATCTGAATCTGAGGCACAACAATAAATAAACCCATCAACCTATGATCAATAAATAAATCAATCAATCAATCAATCAATCAATTAATCAATCAGTCAATCAATCAGTCAATCAATCAACCAACCATCCAATCAATCAGTCAATCAATCAACCAACCAATAATTCAAATATTTAACCACTCGATCAATCAATCAGTATGTTTTGAAACATCAAAATGGCCATACTTGGTATCGGAGTGGACATTGTCTGGACCCTGTGACCACCAGAACGGCAGATAACTGAAAAAATCACAACAAAGTAATAAAACATTTAGCAGATTTCAATGCATCTTTAAGTCACATCTAAAAAGTAGTTTACTAACTGTAGGAAACATCAATCCCAAGTAATGCTTGTCACTGAACTCAGAATTACAGATCATATAGTTAGATACTTCAAGAAAATTTAACAGCTCGTCGTAATTATGATCAACAGAGTCATCATCGTCATAATCAATTGTGACAGCTTGTGATACATTCAGACCGTATCTTAACTGCATTCTGTGAAAACGATTTAGAAGCAAACCAAGCGAACAGAGTGTTATCAGAACAATCCTTATGAGTGTTATAAGAACAATCCTTATGAGTGTTATTAGAACAATTCTTAAGACAGTTATCAGAACAATCCTTATGAGTGTCATCCGAACAATCCTTATGAGTGTATCCTTATGAGTGTTAACGGAACGATCCTTATGTCATTTAGAAATGTTTTGGCTTTAAATGCATGTACATACCTGCACAACATTGGTAGAGTAACTTCAATGACATGTGGCGCCTCATTGTATTTTCCACCGGATTCCGCCAGTTCTTCTATCTCCGAGACAATCTTCTCCAAAGGAGAGACATTCTGAGCAACCTCATCCATGACCTCTGTTACCACAAGCACACAGAGAAAACTGACTGACCGGCCACAGAAAGAGTCCTCAACAGTAATAAGTAGGGTCAGTTTCAACCATCAGAGAAGTTTTTGAGGTAATATCTACACATGGTCATCAAGACAAACATGCATACATAACACACATACCAACATAAATATATACATATATAAAAATATATACATAAATATATACATAAATATATATACCTATTTATTAAATGGACAATTTCTAGAGCGCCGTAACGCAGGCCATGCTGCTACAAGGGCGCCTACATAAATACACAATATATAAATATATATGTACTCTTTATGTTCAACAGTCCAATCTAGAATTTTGTGGTGGTCAATTCATCATGCTGGAATAAATTGTCTGATCTTCCTGGAACAAATTGCCTAACAACCTGCACCCCGTAATTCCTCCTCAGCCTCCCATTGCCACTTCTCCGCAAACGCTTGAAGATCATTCTATTCGATCGTGGTGTCCTAGGGTCAGATCAGGAGTGCCTATGATCAGTCTCTCTTGAATTGTCAATACATAAATTAACAATAACATAATTACAAAAATGGCACAGTGCTCTTTCGTTTACCTTTAGCCTCTAACGAATGTGTAGCAATTCGATCTTCTTCTATTCCAAAGACAATCGAATGTCGGTTGAATTTGTTGAGCTTCGGTTCAAGGAAAGCCACCGGGAAGGTGCTTGCAAAAGATGCAACACATTCACCTAGCACAGATCGATGTCTGAAAAACAAGACCAAACGACCGTCACATCTATAGTTTCCCTACAAAAATTTTTTACAATTGCTTGCCATGATAAATATTCTATTGAGTCAGTTGGAACTAACTTTTATAGATAATAATAGTTTCAATGAACTAATCGTCACAGGCGTCACTGTGTAGGGACCTTGAGCAAATCCTTTGTGCACAATTGCTCTGCAGTACAACTGCAATTGCCCCGTCGATGCGAGTGCACTTCTGAGCAAAATATTTTGGAAGAAAGGCAAATTTCAAATTTAAGAATAAATAAATATATTTCATAATAAATAATAGACAAACAACTTAACTGAATTTAGACGGTTATAAATGAGATTAGAACACATATGTAAAGATTAGAGATTTAATTTATTTTATAAATTTAGTCAGTCACAACATACTGGTAACACACAAACAAGTTACGTATACAAAACAGAGAACATGCAGAATTTAAATTATTTTTCTGGTAACGTATAACTGAGAAAAGAATAATTACCTTGCCAATTCACTCATGATCGAGTCTCTGCCAAAATAAACCAAGAAACAAATGAAAACAGACGATGAAACAATACTGATAACAATGAAAACAAATTAATAATCAATTAACCTATGAAGACCAACTTCTACTTCTACTTCTGTTAAACTTGTGATCAGTTGTTACTACTATAACAGTTTGAATTAATAAGAGATTTATAATTAATACTATTATTATTATTGTCATTATAAATAAAACACCTGAAGAAGAATGGCAGTAGATAAAAATTATGATTAAATATTTCTCCTACGTGCAGGGAGAGTTCTACCGACCTCTGTACAAACGTTGAGCTGTGAGTTCCAAGTGAGTAGAGGGCGTTGAGTATCTTGTAGCAGCAAAGCTGTTCCTCTCCAACTAAATGAAAGAATCAAAAGATCAGAAATATTTGAGCAAATTCCTTCATTAAATTTCACACAATGATATTGATTCAAAGTTCAATAAGTGTAAACCAACTAATCAGAATCATTCAGAATGTGATTACATTTCCCAATCTAAACATGAACTGAAAGTAAGTAAGCAGGAATGAAGTATTGAGAGAGGAAAATTTTTTTAGCAAAAATGTCTTCATTACATTTAACACAAAGCTATTTTTTCAAATTCATGAATACCAACCAACTAATCAGAATCATTCACAACATGATCACATTTTCCAGTTTTAACCTGAACTGAAAGCATGTGGGCAGGAATAAAGTATTGAGAAATGAAAGCTAGAAACATGTTTTGGAAGGAAGGAAGGAAGGAAGGAAGGGAGGCAGGAAGGAAGGAAGGGAGGTACGAAAGATAAAAGAAATAGAGGAAGAACGGAAGGAAGGAAGCAAGGGAGGAAGGAAGGAAGGAAAGAAGGAAGGAAGGAAGTAAGGAAGGGAGGGAATGAGGGAGGAAGGAAAAGGCAGATAGGAAAGAGTGAACAAAGGAAGGAATAAAATAAGATAGGAAGAAAGGAAGTAATGAGGGAAGAATTATGGAAGGAAGATACAAAGGAGGGAAGAAGTTAATTCCAGACGCAGAGTCATTAGTACCAATATCAAACAACAGAGTAATTGTTAAAGACTTCCGATGTCAAAGTGAGAGTCCTACCCAGCAAATCTGCACCGAAGCCGTTTCTTCCCAGATGGTCAAACATTGATGTCAGAACTGGTATGAGGACCATGTGCACATAGTTAAGACTAGTGGCGCCTCGTGTGATCGTTCCCTTAACATGGCTGAAGCGTCCAATCTTCAGGTTGGCCACAGTCTGAGCCAAGTCATCAGCAGCAAACGTGAAGAACGGCAACAATGATGATCGAACGATCTCCGGACTGCTCTTGACGATCGCCCTGGGAAACAGAAAAAGGAATTCTAGAGTAAATAAGTCAACAATCTCTATATACTAAGTGACAGCATCACGCTTCTCACTGGCTGGTCCAGTGACCTGGAATGGCCTTCCAGTGGCACTGCGTCTCACGCCTATGGTCTATCTTCCATATTCTCTTCTGGTTCAAAGATTGTTCTGTTTGACCATGGATGGGCTGGGAGTGCTTTCGATAGATGGTTTTGAAGCGATGCTACATAAAACCTGCTGGAAAAATATACATACATACATAAATACTCCAAGTCCTGGAAACCTAAATTTAAATCATGTATCTGTGTGACCAATGCCAGCACCGTCTGCTCACCTGGCGTCAATTGCCTGAACGAGTGTTTGTAAACAACGAACAGAGATCTGGACGTCGTGACCGAAGGCAGTGATTCGCTGACGAAGCAGAAGAGCCAACTTAGAGAACAAACTAAAAACCAGAAGAAAAACACAACATAGGCTGACCAATCGTCTAAGTCTTGGTCATGTATGCTTGTGGCACATCTCATAAACTCCTTAACTCTATCGAAGAGACTCCAGCCATTTTAGACTGCATGAACAGAAACAACTTTCCTCCAAATATACATAGCTATAGTAGAGTTGTAATGCAAAATCATTTAGCATACACGAAATTCCACAAAATGGGTGTCCAATAGCTTTACAATACAATACAATTGTAATTTGATATTGCTCTTCTTACAAATTTTGTTTGCTCAGAAGTGCACACGTCTCGACGGCGCAACAGCAGCTGTAATGCAGAATAATTGTGCACGAATTGTAAACGAATGACTAGCTCAAGATCCCTACACAGCGACTCCTCGAATGAGGGTCGAACCCGCACTCTCAGCGTTACCCGTCGACCACTCTAACCAATCAGCCACTATGCCACCCGTTTATAACGTCATGAATGCAATTTGGAACGTTCTTTGTGGAATCTAATTATGTCCAGTCATTTAAATTTAAACATTCATGTCATCCTCTTCTTGGCCTCTGACCACCTCTGTGCAATTGAACGTGAGTTCCAATCACTTTCCGATGAAAGCATCATCACAGCAAACAGAAGATGACTGTCTTTGATTAGCTGTGGTGGAACTGATACTTATGGTTAGATCTGCTGCTGCTGTATCTTACCTGGCAGTCATCTCCTTCTCCTTGATGGTAGCTGTGCCAGATGTCTGCAACATGTTTGGATTCGTGATGAAATAGGCCTTGTGAGCTCGGAAATACTTCTCAACCAGCGGTAGAACCACCTGAACATCAAGGAACACACATAATCCTACCAATCTCACATCTGCACAGAACTTATTTTGAAAAAAATTGGGAAATGGCAATGGATAACCAGTGGCAATGGATAACCATTGGACAGACTTTTATTAGATTTGACCATATCATATATCTTTGAACAGGCGTAGTAGGATTGCTCTGCACTTGGCAGAATCGCTCAAGAAAAGAGAGCATAGGAGGAAAGACGAAAGCATAGGACAGATAGAATAGGATGAGATAGCAATGGTACAACATAAAAAAAGCAGGAATTTTGCTAATAAATTTTTCATCTATCAATTCTTTCTCTTGTGGCTCTGCTGCCACAAGATACACAATGACTTCTACTCGCCAGGGAACTCCCTGCTCAACATTTGAACATGCAAGATCGCACAAAACAAAAAAAGTGTAGGGTAAGACAGACATGAGAAGATATCAAATCACAACAGAAAATAAAGTAGCATACAATAAGATAGCATGAGATACAATTGGGAATGATACATAGAATGAGAGAAAGCTACCTTTCCAAAGAACTTGACATCTTCGCTGGACATGGAAAAGCTGTGACGTCGGCTGAACCTAGACGACGGCTTCGTGTTCTTCATGTTATAAGCCGCTTTGTCCACGTATTCCAACAGCTTTTCCAGGAGACTGAAGGCAAATCGCTTTTCCGTTGTTGCCGTTCCAATGCCGCTTTCGTTGCCGGCATCCTTGCTCTGTCGAACCGTCTGATCCTTCCTTGTTCTTGTTACTTCATTGCTGTAACCAAATCAATGCATACAATCCATCAAATCCCTACAGTTTTCTCAAGTCAATCAATCTGCATACAGACCACCATGACAGCTCTTCTACCTCCTTCTTTCTCTTACTCTCCAGACAACCAGATTGTGGGACACGGCATATGACTGGCTAAAGTATGAGTCGAATCTCCATTGGCAAAGGTAGCTGGAAAAGTTTCACCTTCCATATCATCTTTCAACTATTGACCCAATACATTAAGTTTTACTATCATCTTTATCTGTAACTATCAATATTACAGTAGTTGCAGAGGTACTCATGAGTCGAGACTCCTCACAGAGCTATGCATGGCCAAGCTCATAAATCTCTTTAACCTGATGTTTAAGCCACTGTCTGCTCATTCATCTCATTATCCTCACTTTGCTGACCAACTTCATCATCTTGCACCTTGGACGCGTATGTCATAATCCCAACATCTGGATTTTGCTGTAGTGGGTCCTTACTATAGAATGACTTTCTCCCGGCAGTCTGGAGTATGATTCTCAATGGTACCTCACCTGCATCTCTTCACACAGACCTTCCGTTTCATTGGCCTCTCATGCTGAGAGTGCCTCTGAATTTGCCTGCTGCAAGAGGTGATTTACACATGTCCATTAAATGAAAATCACTATTGATAAATTGTAAATTGCTGATGAGTCTGCTGACCTGATGATTCGGAAGCCACACATCTGCATGTAGCGCAGAAGTTCCTGAGCTTTGTCTCGATTCACCTTCTTCTCTTTGTCCGTCAGAATGCTGTACGGGATGAACTGCGGATGAATGGCACCACCTAGAAACCACAACAGAAACTGTCAAAATCACACAGACAATGACTCATATAGATCAGCATTTCCCAATCTTTTTTGGACGTGGAACCCTTTTGATCTAAAAATTTTTGGCGGAATCCCCTCCAAGAATAAACAGCTTCTATTGTAGGTAAAAAAATTTGAGAATGCAGACAATAATAGGTTTAGGCCTAGATAAGAGTGATAATAATGCAAATATCGACGACAATGACATATGAATTCTCTTTCTTATAAAGCATACAGATGTTAGGGTATAAACCTCCTATACAAAAATTTGTATAATTTATTTTAAATTGTTTGAAGTACTGCAATCAAGCACAGTTTTTATGAATAGGATTACGAGAACGGATCATTGGAGATCAAAGAGCCTCGTATTCAATGAACAAGTTTCCAAATCAGACGACTCTAAGTGATGTGGTCTGGGGTCAGAGGAATGAATGATCTACTTTCATAATCTCAGGCTGCTAACATCACCCCGGAGGACGGCCACGAACAGAACATCATGGCATCAGATCACAATTTAGCCTTCCACTCATCAATTCCTCTCCTGTATGGAAGGCATCTTTACCCATAGCTCTTGCCCGTACAGTCACCAAAACCCCAAAATACCCCCATATAATCCCTGTTCTCAAATCACTTCATCGGCCTAAAGTCCATCAATGCATCCACTACACAATTGTATCAATCACATACAATGCACTTCAAACCTCTCAGCCCTCTACATTCGTCAATTACTGGTACTTACAATCCAACCGCCCGGACCAACCCGCTCATCGTCATATCTATCTCTATCTTGACCTCCAGTCTCATCATCTCTGCAACCGCTCCTTAGTCTATGCGGCACCAGCCCTTTGGAATGGACTCACAAAAGAACTCTGTCAATTTGCTCATCCCCACATTTCACTTCCAAATTTTCACTATACACCAATACTTTCCACTAACGACTGAAAACCGAACTCTTCAAGGTGTCCTATCCAGGTTCTACTCCTGTGCCACCACATGACCACCCTTATCACAGACTACCACCATAGCACCGTGCTGTTTCCTCGGCTTGACCCCCGGATTTCGACCTGGCACCAGTTGATTTGGTATAGCGCCTGTGAATAAGCTGGTCTCCCTGACATGGTATTTGTGTATGCTGAGAAATTCTTAAAGATTTACATTACATTACAATCTCTTTATTTCTACATGATGCTTTGCATCACTTTGAGAACAGACATCTATAACGGACAAGACGATGGTCAATGAAGCAGAGGGATAGATCACGGAACTTAACAAAACTCTAAAAATAGGTTTCTGATTCTTTTAGTATGGTGTCATGATCATTATATTCACCTACCCAGATTTTCTAGCTCCACTTTCTTCTTTGCTGCCCAGATGTCGTGAGCATTCTCTGCCAACCGCTCAGCCATTTCCAACATTCCTCTTGTCAGTGTAACACTGCGCAGATCGGCTGGCTTTGGTGTGAAGTCACCCTGCAGAGCACAAGCAATACAAGTCAAGATTACTTGAAGACAAACCATGAATATTAGAATGAATGATAAGGGCTTTCTAAAAATGCTTTGGGCAGTCAAAAACCAAAAAACTAACAAATTAGCAAAATAAGATAGCGATCTTATGACCTCAACCCTGCTCATTTTTAAAAGAATTGATCACCATGGCTGCCTATTGAAATGGTTGTCACATCATTTAAGGTCCCCGTGCACAGACTGTGCTAGCCCAAGACTCAAATCTCTTACATAAGCCAGAGGAACCGTGATCCGCATACTCTCCAATACAAGGTGCATGGATGCACTCCATAGGTCTACTCTAACTATTGTAGCTAACTGGACCAGCATTAACATGATACAACATTACTAACAAGTGTCCTATAAAAGATCTTCTGCAAAAGGCAGTTGCTACAACAAAATGAAAATTACCAAGAAATCTCAAAAGTTAAATCAGGAATAGGTAAAATATTTTTTAAGAAGCAGCACAGACAGCATCATAAGGCAAGTCAATCAATGTAGTCGTTTTAATTTTAGTCTGTATTTTTTTGCGAATCGGTTGCAGCCAGGATTTTCCAGTACCAACCAAAGACAGTTTCGATATTTTCTTCTTGATCTGAGCCTTGGTGATGGTTCTTGACGAGTCAAGTTCAACGCTCCAACCCCAAGCGATCATTGCTTTCACCGATTCCTCCACCGGCAAAATGTACCGTCCTTTGTCCTATTACAGATATACATATCACATACACACATTGATGACTGCTGGTTCTTCTGATATTTAAAAATAAGAATCTATATCAATTTTAAGTGACTGTCTAAGAACTTTACTGACACCAACATAAAAAAATACCATCATAAAAGGATTCAACATAAATTATAGAAGTCCAAGTCCATCAATCAATTTTATAGTGAACAGTATAATAATTTATATTGTGATCCTTTTGGTCACATATATATGGTACCCAAATGTATGTGCTATATGTGAGGCCAGAGGTCAAAACCCGCCGCTTGTCGCTTCCTAGTCATTGAGATAAAGGTTTCAATAGGCAAGACAGGTCAGAAAACACAAAATGTTTTATGGTATATTTTAATAAAACGAGATGTCTACTTTCAATATCTGAAATAAAAAATGTTGAATTCAAATATTCAGTTGGAGAAAAATGACTTTTGATGTATGTGATCTTAAGATTTGATTGCTAAAATATGCATGTTTTCAAAGGTGAATGACCTAGATTTCATATGCTGACCTGCCATAATCTGCAAAGTAGTACAACCAGATTTTGAAACCATGAGCTCTATTTCATTCAGAATATAGCCCTTTATTGCCCAGCAAAATTACACAGCAATCAAGTAATGGTTGCTTAGAACTCTAATGATACGAATATTCCGAAACTTTTACTTCTATTTTCTCAGTTGTCATTTTTATATCAATGAAAGAGTCAAACGAGTGCAACTTTAGTTAGAAAAAAGCTAGTTTGATTCTGAAAAAAGCAATTGGCAGCATATGCATTGTAGAATATGGATACAAAAAAGTCAAAAACAATAAGCATATATGGCATCATGTTATATTTATAGCATTCATAGTTAATGAAAAACATAAACCGAAAACAATAAGTACATGTCAGTTATGAAATGTGCTCCTAGGTAATGACAACTACCACAGTTTCTGCTTCAGTTAGTAGCTTTGAAAGACATCAGATGGTCCTGGTGCTTACTGTTTATTCTGCACTGTGTGAAATATTACGGGAAAAAACAAAACATCCTGAAATACTAACCGTGACATTAAGCACTTCGAACGACTTGAGATTTGGATGCTGTTTCTTCTCTCCATCGTAGATTGGACCAAAAGTCCATCCAGACTCAATCTACAATGACAGAATTATTGAAAATCTCCCGATAATGAAAACAAATTATTTGAGTCACAAGTGGTCCTACAGTTTACACACTGAAAAAAAAGACAGTTGACATTAGAAAGTATTAAATAATAAGAGCTTTGGACATTCTAAAGACTAGCAAAATTAAGATTCATTTTTTTGCTATCAAATGGCTGCCGTCAGAAACTGATGATGTTCATAAATCTGATGATTTTTATGCTGATGATGATAAACTGATAACCATCTTGATAGATGAAACGAACGTACCATTGTCATTGCCCAAGAATCATGATAGTGTTCAGCAAAATCCTGAACAATTCGTGACAGTGGTTCTGATAAGGCAACCCTGTAACAGATTTCAGACAAAAAACTATATATAAACCCTGCAAAACCTAAAACATTAAAGCTGAGTTTACATGTGGAATAAGACTAAAAAATGGAAAGCAATGCAGCAATTGTGAGAATATCTTCGTGATAAACAGGATGTTGTGACTTTTCCATACCTGCTATGTCAGCGCCAACCTCATGCATTCGACAGAGGCACCAAGACCATGTCGTTAATCAGTTGTGTGTATCCTTCACCATAAGATAGAAGAAGAAGAAGAGACAGCTATGGGCACGAAGTGTTAGCGACTCCATTTTTTCAGCCTCTGGTGGCCAGTCTTTTTCCTCGCCGTCTTGTCCTCCCACCGACAGTGTACGGTCGGTGCACTCATCTCAGCCGAGTTGGTTAGGGGCACAGATAGAACAGAAATCTCAACACAAATTTCTTCCTTGATGGGGATTTGAACTTTTGACCTCTCGGATGATAGTCAAGCACGTTAACCACTAGACCACTATGTACCCCTTGATCTTAAGATAACAGAAGACTTTGGGGCACAGTTGCAGTTCTAATGGTTAGTGTTCAATCTGTAATGCAGAGCATAGGTTGAACCTTTACTAAGGATGTAACTGAATATGAACCTTGAGCAATCCTCCTTCACACACAATTGCTCAGCATCCTCGATGCTGTCTTACAGTCCCGTGAGCAATAATGAGCTTCAAATGCAGCTGAACTGTGTTACTGTACATATGCCTGTCTTACTGTATGTCTGCATATATCCATCTATGCATTTGTCCTTTTATACAATACCTTGCAAACAGGTGCCCAAAAAACAAAAATTTAATAAGCTAATTTTTAAAAACTGACTTTGAAGTGTCGGCTGGATGCGGGTTGTAGGTCCATTCTGCCTCAGCAACACACTTCTTGTAGAAGCCATCATCTTGGTTGCTCAATGAGTAGTCAGGTGACAGGGCACAGCCAATTGCAGACAGGCATGGAAGAGCCTTAGAAAATAGTTCCGGATCATAGCCCTACACATAAACACACACACACACACACACACATGACACTTTATGCAGCAGTCAATTGAGAATGAGATGAGAATATAATGAGATCTGCAGGTCCTTTGCTTAAAAAACATCAGCAAGAGAAACCAGGCATTGCCTTGCAACGGTTTCTCCCTTTAGAACAGTCTTCTTAGGAACATCTATACTGTCTCATTTAGCTCAATCCAACTGACAAGGTCTTCAATTGTTAGGATGCTGCTACTAAAATCCCTTAGACAGCCATGTTCTCATTGTTTGTTAACATATGTATTACTGGTACACAACTCCTAAGACTGCTTGTCAATGCACTTAGCTTTTATACAACTGTATTTATACAATACAATAAAGTGAATCTGAATGGCTGTCTAAGGGATTTTAGCAGCAGCAGCATCTTAACAATTGAAGACCTCGTCAATTGGGTCGAGTTAAATGAGACAGTACAGATGTTCTTAGCAAGACTGTTCCAAAGGGAGAAACCATTGCAGTTTATTGCTTGTCTGACAAGATTAATAAAAAAAAGCGATGGTTATGGTTATGGAATTTGAAGCAGCCCTGTTTCCAAAGCTCTGAAGTGCACATGTGACCATAAACAGCACAGAGCAATTGTGATCTTAATAAGTTCTTGCTCAAGGTCCCTACATAGTAACTGTTAGGGCAAGGCTCACACCATACTTGACATAAACTACAAAGCTGCATTCAATGTTAACACAAAATAAAGTTGCCGCATAAGAATAAAAAGGACAACAAAAATTACAGGCGGGAATGCTCTAACTTAGCGTTTCCAAAAGTGTGTTCAACGAGGGCAAGACACAGTAGAAATCGGATAAAAGTGTTGTTTGAATGTGTTGTTATATCGCAAATAGGGCTCCAATGTGAAGACAATGATTCTGTGGGAAACTGCATAAATCTATTCTAATCTAAGAAAGAGAATTCAGCAACACACACTTTGTTTAGATCAGGGTTCTGTGAAATTATTTAAGATCAAAAGTGTTCTATAGGCAAGATAGATTGGAAAGCACTGCTCTAACTAATCGGCCATCATGCCCTACACTTAGTGCTTTAGCGCCAACAAGTGCTTTAGGAAAGTTTAAGTTTACCATGACTAACACAGATGCACTACAGTGTCAACCTCAACAACTCCTATAAGAATTTGATATGAAATGTGAGCATTCTTTGAACATAAATACTTGCAACCCACATAAAAGTTTGTTTCTGCTAACCCTTTGTGCTAGAGAGTCAAATATGCCGCTGAATAGCATCATCGTCAGGCGCTTCTCCTCCTCCGTAGCAGAGCCATGGGAGCCCCATCCGCCGCTGCCATAGTAACGGCCACAGCGCTCATAGTGGTTGACCAAAACCTAGAACATACACCAATCATAACATCACTCGCTCTCAGAAGAGAACTGCAATATTCACAAATGTAAATCATAAACTGTGCCAGATAAATCCTGTCTAACCTTACCTGCCTATCGATTTTGCCTTGACTAGCAGCTGCAACTTAGCTTCATTTAGGTTCTGTAGAAATCTTGAAATTGCAGTTAGAGTGTATAAAATCAGTTAAGATAAAACCAGGAAATCAATGGCAACCTCTGGACTTATATATTAAACATTGTTTGCTCATAATACATAATCTCTTCATTCATAATAAACTTTTGGCATCATGTAGGCAATTATGGGCAGAACTTTATGGGTCTTAAACTGTGCTATTTGAAGTGGCTAAATACATACTTACATACACATAAGTGTAAACAATGTCTGAATTTGATGCTGTTTCAAGATACAAAGGTTGGATACAAAATGGTAGAACATAAGTACATACAAAGGAAGGGCAAAACAAAGCCTAGATACAAAAGGTATATACAAAGGGTAGATTCAAAGGGTAGTTCTATACAAAGGGTAGATACAAATGGTAGTTTCAATGGGTAGATAGTGTAAGTAAAGATATCCTTAATAGAAATTTTTTTAAACCTGAAGAAGCATCTGCAAAGCGGTGCCTAAACAATTCCTTACATCAGCATTTGCAGCAGACAATTTGACAATAGGAAAAACAGTTCTTACGGAAACACTAACAATAAAGATCAATGAGTTTGTGAATCTGATATGGCTTGCTAGATAGCTAGATGGATTGACAAAAGGGATGGATGGGTGAATAAATTAAAATTTAATAAATTTTAAATAGCTTATGGACAGTTCAATGGATGGTTAGAGTGAGAGATAGGAAACCATTGAAAATAATAATATGGATAGAGCTGTAGATGAGTAAGAGAAGAATAGGTTAATGAGATATGAATAAAATATTAAGAGAAAATCTATAGAACACATGTTAAATGCCGAACTTTCATTTCATCTACTAAAATGAACCTTGCAAAACTACTGAACTACTCAATAAAGATAAAATTAAATTTAAATTAGAAAAATAAGACCCTACAGCTACGAAATAAAACAAAGCAGCTTTTCTAACATCAAGTATCAATCACCAAGTGGTAAATTTGTGTTTCAGTGCGGCACAGTCTGGTTTATATGTAGTGTAAACATTAAGCATCTATGTAGCAAATCAATAAAAAACTATTCAAAATATCTGGGGAGAAGATGACCTTGTGAGAATTGAACTGCAGAAAATACTGACTTATTGGCCTTGAATCAATGCCTAAGCTTATGAGGAAAGTAGTATAAAACTGCAATCACTCTGTCCAAACTCATATAGCTCAAAATAAATTTACAAGTTTACTATTTAATAGAACTAAACAGTGCCTATTGCAACTTAATTTGCTGCATAATTTGCTGATCACATTGTACGTAGGTCAAATTTAAAATAATATAAATACATTGCATTGAGGCACAAGCTTCATAGTTCGATATAGAATGCATAGTCTGTCTGTGGATAAAATAGACTACATAGACTACACATACATACACTAAAAATAGACTACACGTATAATTATATGTATTTGGTAGGGCCCTTCATCATTTGCAAACTAATTAGTCAATCAGTCAACACCTGTGACTGCTTGAGCATAAGGAATCAGCTGATTAATTGCCACTGTTAATTAAAAAACTGTCAACCTTCTATTCTGTTATAAGACCAGCCTATGACAAATTCTGAGTTTCTTCCTTCTCAAGGCTTCTAAAGCACCCAACTAGCAGTAACTTAAATATTGGAAATTTTCAGTAATCTAACACAAATATCCAGATATAATGATACATGTTTCTGCAGTGACTATTGTACAAAAACATATACTAGGAACTCTCATGTCCTCCCAAACACCCACTGTAAGTCTGTGAACTAGTATACTATTCCCATAGATTTGAACATTTTCGAAATCAGGCCTAATAAACTCACTTATTGAGCGGCTGTTTGACACCTCTTTAATAATTGTCATGAACTTGTAAGTCGCTGCATTTTTGACAGTGACATTATCTTTTTCTCAATAAACGAAGATATACATACACACATATAATCATATATACATGCAAACATACATACATACGTAATAACATATAATTATACGCAAATGAACACATGTACAACTGTACATAGTACACGATGCTTTCACTTCGTGGAGTGAAGACTCACATTCGACCGCTTGCCGTCTGGTTCGACCGGGATTGCCATCAAATGCATTGACGAACCTGCTGCCTTAAACGAAGATTTCGTCGCTCTAGGGATCCAGCTGATCACCTTGTTTGGAACAACCAACTGCGCTCCCTTCACCGTCTCTATCGTCAGAAAGAGGCAGCGCATTGGGAGGATTTGGTTAAGCGGAACTCAGAGAACCCTAAACGCCTCTGGTCCGCCATCTCCGGATTATTGGGACGACCATCCTCTTGATCCGTGAATCCTTCCTCCTCAGCGCACGACTTTCTACAGATGCTCACAACTAAACTGGATGATCTACGAAATTCCTTGGCTGGCTCATCACCTCTTTCATTCAGTTCTAACGAATTGGTCTTCTACGACATTGAATCAGAACTATGTCATGTCATTACTAGTTCTAATCTAAAATCAGGTGAACTTGACCCCCTCTCTCCGTTTGTTATTGTAGATGTACTAGATGACATTGTCCCCTTCCTGCTGTACCTGTTTAATAGGTCTCTCTCCGAAGGTATCCTTCCAGCATCCCAGAAGCGTGCTATTGTCTTTCCCACTCTTAAGAAGCCAAACCTGGATTCTAGCTTGTGCCAAAACTATCGACCTATCACAAATCTTTCTTTTCTCTCAAAGACTTTAGAGCGACTTGTTTCTCTACAGCTCCTTCCTTACCTTGAGCAATCTGGTCTTCTACCTCCCAGACAATCAGGTTTTGGAGCCAACCACTCAACTGAAACTGCTCTTCTTTCTCTTCTATCCGACATCTATTCAGCAATGGATAAGTCCCATGTCACTCTCTTGGCACTTTTTGATGCCTCTTCAGCATTCGATATGGTAGACCATGATATACTTCTGCATCGTCTTGAAACGTTCTTCGGTCTTAGTGGTCTCCCTCTTCTTTGGTTTTGCTCTTATCTCACTGATCATACCCAAATGATCATCCTAGGTGACTCCCGCAGTTTTTGGGTACCTGTTCAATTTGGCGTACCTCAAGGATCCGTACTGGGTCCACTTCTATATATCATGTTTACAGCTGATATTCCTCGTCTTTTTGAAAAGCACTCGACGTCAGGTCACCTATACACTGATGATGTTCAGGCCTTCATGCATGACTCCACTTCCAACCAACTTGCTCTTTGCCAATCTATTGAATCACTCTCTGCTGATCTCAACTGTTGGATGTCCTCAAACCGTCTCTCACTCAATTCTTCCAAGACTCAATTGATCTGGTTGGGCACCCGCCAGCAGCTGCTTAAACTTGATTACGCTTTACTTGCCAAGCGGTTCCCTCAGTTTAGTTTCTCTACAAATGTCCGCAATCTGGGTGTCACTCTGGACAGTACTCTATCCTTCTCTGCACATATCTCTAATCTCTCTCGGTCCAGCTTCTATCATTTGCGGCGACTACGTGCCGTCCGACGATCTGTGTCTTTGACCATTTTTTTGACCATGGTTCATGTCTTCATCTGCTCCCGCATTGACTACTGTAACTCATTACTCATCGGCCTACCAAAACTCTGCCTCACTCCGCTCCAGTCTCTACTCAATGCAGCTGCTCGTTTTTCACCCGTCTTCCATGTTTCTCACTTATTTCTACTTTCATGACTCAACATTTTCATTGGCTTCCCTAGACTGATAGGATTCATTTCAAAGTTCTCTTTCCTACATTCAAAGCGCTGTTGGGCCAAGCTCCACTCCATCTATGTGATCTTATCAGGAAACCTATTTCGGCTACCACCGGATGTCCTCTCCATTCTTTAGACCGTCACGATCTTCTAGTACCGCAGTCTAGAACTGCCACAGCTCAGCATCGTGCCTATGCCTCTGTTGACCCTTTGCTATGGAACAGCCTTCCTGCTGTGACTCGTGCTGCAATCTTATCTAGTAGCACAACTGTGTCTGCTCATTCTCTTAAGACTTCTTTTCTCTAGGGATTTTTCGCACTGGGAGCGCCTCTGAATAGGTTGTACTGTGAGAGGTGCTTTATAAATCCATAAATAGAATAGAATAGAATACATATACACAACACGAAACATGCCTAGGCATTCAGACACAGATAAATACTGGGGCACATAGGCCTACATGAACCAATAAATGAAAATGTTCCCCACTGCCTTTGATTTTAATAAAGGTTTGAGGTAGAGATAAATAATAAACATAAAATAAAAACATCTTTAATAAACCAACTGCAGTCAATGCCAACAAAAGTAGCTAAAGGCATCTACCACTGGCGCTCCAATTTCATCAGCTTCAATTTTAATTCGCCTTCAAACTCTGCTAATCATTTACATATTTTTCAAAGCATTACATCACTTGAAGCCAGTGATCGTAATCAAAGTTAATAAAGGAATAAGCAAGAATTAGTCATTATCTCAAGGGAGCCTATGAATAATTTAGTTCATTAAATCATGTGACAGTAGCCAACTAATGACCAAAAGTCCATAACTAAACAATTTGACATAAACTACAAAGCTGCATTCAATGTTAACACAAAATAAAGTTGCAGCATAAGAATAAAAATGACAACAAAAATCTTTTCAACCAAGGAAACATCATAGGCTAATAAAAATCTCAATTAAGTTTCAGAGGCTCGCATTAATATTAATATCGTAATATTAAATAAAATTTCGTTCATTTGACCAAATATTTATAAACAATTAAAATTTATATAAAAATGTAACAAATGTTCAATATTAAAAAAATATTTCCCCATCTGACAAAATATACTGTATTAAATCAAATCAACATTGCATTACAAATCATTTACACCTCTGATGAACTGCCATTCTAAAGAGACAGAGAGAGAGACTGTGCATCTTCTGATCTGAGATTGAACTCCATTTAACAACTCCTCCATCTCATAAATGGTAGGCATCAGGTGCATATTAGTGACCATCTCACTTGTCATATCATATCTACCTTGTTACCTTGTGCTGTCATTTCTCTGAAATCTAGCGATTGTCATGATCAATCCTCTCCGTGTCTTTATTTCCGAAGTTGCGTCCCTTAATTCCTCCAGGCTCATTCCAGGTTTTTTGTGTATCTCATCCATCTATTTTTAGGGCATAACCGAGTAGACAATTTCCACCGAGTACCGAATCCGAGTATTTGGATGAACTATTTGCCAGATCCGGGTACGAACCGAATAGTTGCGACAAATTGGGCCAGCGACCGCCAGCGAGTACCATTCGTAGGCAAACCGTAGTTAACCTGTCACGTGCACAGCTACGGAGAACTATCTATAGTCAGTCAATAGCAATATCCTTCATATAGCGTACTGTCGCACTCTAGACTATAACAATATATTTATTATTTAATAACTTTATTTGTGAAAAAAGTGTAAAACCTCATTATAAAATTTGAAATATGAAGTTATCAGCGACGTCTTTACTCTCTAATGTTTACCGGAAAGTGGGTGGAGCCTATTCAAGTGGGAAAATTACGTTTAGATCTGTGGAATGCAATAAAAAGAAATTAAAATATATGAATTAACATAATTATTTTAAAAAAACTTCAACGGAATGTTAAGTTCCTGTTTAATTAATCAATAACTTATAAGTAAGTCCGTTAGTCCTAAGTTTATTTGATGAAAAAAAAATTATTTTATAAAAAGTTATTTTTAGCTATTTGCGGGTGTAATATTTTTGCTGAGGCAAATACTTCTCAATAGTCCAATATTCGGCCGAGGCGAATGTCCGAGGCAATTTCCAGTTATGCCCTATCCATTTTTTTTGGACGCCCTCTTTTCTTCCTTCCTCCTCCACATGCCAGCATCATTTCCTATCATATCTAGATGATACAAAAGCTATTTTCATTTATATTAATCATACTCTCGCCTTCAATGACTTCTATATCACCATTATCATAATTCTCTAGGCATCAGTTGATGGTCACTGCAATTATAGAATTGCAATGCTCAAGTAACTCGGAAAATGTTGTGCATAAGCCAGTAATGGCAACACAACAATTGGTTTATTACCAAAATCTCATGCACAACATAAAATGATGATCGTTACTTCCACAGTCTTGCAATTTTCATTGATTTATTCGTTATATACTTTCCTTGAATTATTTCTTTTTAATGTAACTTAATTACTTATACTTAAAATAAGTAGAAAAAGAACAAAGTGAGCTAAAACTTTGTGCACGATTGTAAGTGCATCCATAAAGCATTTAACATTTATAAAGTAATATCTTATACTATATCTTCCACAGTCGAAAAACAGTGGCAAGTAAAGAAATACATGTAAGATACAATGATTGTTTAATTATAGTAACTTGCACAATTATCCACCATAATACTGACAAACGTTTGCCATCTATAACTAAAGTTATGTGGCAAAAGTAAGCATAATCCAAACATGAACACCGACAACAGTTTGAGATAACACATAATAGTAACATGCCCACGATTACCATCTACAACACAGAAATACATTTACCTCCAAAACGATATTCACACGCGCCTTTAAGGAGGGAAAAATATGAAACATATGAAAATAGCAACAGTGATGAGCCAAAACGATTTAAATATTGGGCACATCAGGAAGCACATGCAATTTCATCGAATCGGATGTAGCGTAATGAAACTATGACACTCGTCACACACTACATTACACGAGAAATATCTGGCCAAAGACCTGGCACAGAGACGTTTCAAAGAAAATATATAAGTACTTCAGAAAACTTATAACTTCATGAAATAACTGTAAAAACTAATCAAAAGGCCATGAGAATTAGCAATGTTCATACTGATCTTAATTTTCTTTAAAATTCATGAACTAAGGTAACTCTGACATCAGAAGCTGACCAAAAAGCATATCACATCAGATGCACACAGAATCACATCAGCCTTCTTTTCATCATAATTTATATCTCTGTCTTACAGACTGATCATGCGTCTCTTAACCTGATTGGGTTCCTAAAATGAGCTTAACAAAAGTCCAGATACATACATATATAAAAAAATATATACATACACACAAAAAAGTCACTGAATGTGGCATCGTACCCAGCATTGGTGGTAGCAGCAACAGCAGCAGCGCCAATAGCAGCAGACGACAGTAGCAGATTCAGTTCAGATGCAGTTCCACACCAAGAACTAACCTGCATCTCCTATTGAAAACCCTGAATCTGCTACTGGCAGCAGGTGAACAGATGTGGCAAATAAAAAGAAGAAGAAACACAGCAAAGACAACAACAATGGGTCAACGAGAGAATCACTCGCGAGGGAATACAATCGGAGGATACTCACTCTTAGCGGAGTGATTGTGTTTTCCGTCAGTGCCGGAACATCAACGACAAGCTTTCTCAAAAGACTTGTCATCATTGGAGGTCTCAGCTGGCTGCAGTAGAAAAACCAGGACAATCAAACATTCAGCCTCACATGAGTACTAACAATACGTCAGAACAACAAGGCAACTAACAATATCAACATGATCACAAGGCCAGGTTAAGTGGAAGTAAATACCAGTGTTAAGAAAAGAAAACATTAGCATATCTAAGACCTTAAAATATGATGAAATCATGTTTCAGTGGCCTTTGGAATGTCTAATATGGTGCTATAAAAATGCTCAAATACATATACATATAATACACATATTGTTTTGTTATGTATTATCACCATTGTGTTTTACTGTTTGAGGTGATAATTAAAACATTTGGCTATGGCTATATATAATTATATTTATGCATACATATATTCGGATTAGCATATGCCATTAATTACAACAAAACAAACATTGGTTTCCCCATAACAATAAGGCTCAGCAGGTTATAATTTTTTGTGTTGAAAAAGCGGAATGAATATTAAGTGAGCAAATTATAGCCAGATAGTGCTCAACCGTAATTTCTTTAACAGTAATGCAACATAGTCTAAGCATATACTAACGCGGTCAGGGCCACCAGGAAGTCGGAGACGGTGTCGCGCTGGTTCTTAGTGAGCGACTTGCACTTGGACAAAGTGTAGACAGTGTGAAGAGTCTGGTCGAGCAGGTGAGACGCTCGGTCGGCGTCGTGGAAGAAATGAGAGTTGTTCGTCAGCAGCGGCAAGACCGCGTTGCAGAGGTAGCGATTGAGTGCAAGAGCCATGTCACAGTCACCAGCCGACGACTACAACACATGTCACAAACAGAATAAAAATAAACGTAGTGAAATGTAATGTAGAGTGAACTGAAACTCGGCTCGGAGACAAGGCTCAGCCAAGTTTCGTAGTACTCAGTATTACTCGGACTCGGACAAACAATACATCCGAGTTTTAGTAAAAATCGGCTGTCCATTTTTTGCTCCTAAAACAAATAATGGATTTTTTATTTACAAAACAACACTCGACTTAACTAAACACACAATACTGTTGTTGGTCACTAGCAACTACTTCGAAGCGTAAACGGAGGCAAAACCAAAAAATTCTTTAAAATTGTGCAAACTGTCAAATTAAAAATCAAGAAAATGAGACTTTCTTTAAATAATCTAAACTTGAACTGGGTACAACTCAACTTGTAAACTCAGTACTCAGACTCGGCAGGCAAATGACACTCAGTCTTCAATGCTTTCCCTTAAGACAATGTTGCCAAGGGTTGAGTTATACGCAAGTAAAGAAAACCTCCAAAGATGAACATAAGGAAGGCACATTCATCTCCCACTCTGACTGATCTGGCAACGATCGCATCCCAAGCTCCTTTGTTGGTTGGTTGGTTGGCTATTGTCACCAACATTATACCATAACAAATTAAGTATTGCTGTACCTCACCATACTATATCTGAAAATTCTTGTTATCAACAAGATTTGGCATTCTTGTACAAAACCATTCCCTGTATGAATGATTACTTAACAGGACAGGAAAGCTAAAGATGTACCCAAGCAACATTTTCCAGTAAATGCATGATTTTCCATAAGTGACAAAACAACCCATTTCTGAACAAACGAATATATACTTTTAAAAACGAATATATTCATGCCTAAATATGTACATGATTTTACATGGCATGTAGAGCAACACATTTTTGAACAGAGTACCATAATGTCAAACAGGTTAAAATAGCGAGTTTTATTCTCACTGCTTCCAGTGTTGTGGCCGCTCTGAGATCTGGGAGGAAGGCGTCTTCGAGAAGGCGGAAGAAGGTTCTCTGGTCTTGTATTGCGTACACCCTTTCCAGGAACAGAACGACGGCTGACTTGTGCTGAGGTGACAGTCCCGCAGGTAGACTGGAACCGGCACCTCCTTCACCCTCTGCATCGTCCTTGCTCTGAAACGGTCACCGATCCGTTTAATCCTTTAACAATCACCGCATAGTAAAACGTAAGGCATAATCAATAATGCTGGTTGTTAAAGGGTTAAGAAACTCCCAGCACGACAGTGCTGGTTGGTTAGTTTCAGTTTAACGACAATGTGATACCAAAGATTATTAGCGTCGCCCTCCTCCTTTATCTAAGCTTCGGAATGGCACTGTCAGAGTGCGAACAGCGGAGGAGTTTAGTGTTAGTTAGCGCAAGTTACCTCAGTTGTAGAAGTAGTATTAAGAAATAATAAGTTACGTACAGTCGTGCTATTTGTATTAAGTCGCAAAATTATACTGAATAGGCAACACAAAGAACAACTGCTCATATCTTTCAGTGCACCTAGGAAAAGAGTTGTACATGATCAACTGTAACAAGGAATCGACCTCATTCATTTGCACACATCACTTTCAGTGATGGCAGCCATCAGGAACCAATGATGATGTTGATTGTAATTTATTTATTAATTCAACATTTTTTGCAGTGATGAGGATGGCAATGAAGATGACGGTGACAATGATGGTAATGGCAATGATGATAATGAATATGATGATAGATTATCATTACTCTTCTTTAGTTTTCTGCCTTTTTTTGTAGGTTTGTATGTCCAATGTCGCCGCTTCTCTCTGTTCAGAGCCTCTTCTTTCATCTTCTTCCATCATCCACTCCAAAATCATGTTTCTTGGTCTTCTTGTTTTCTTTCCCTTCATTTTTCCCTCAACATTATTATTATTATTGTTATTAATTAGTAACTTCTAACTTGGCGTGCTTGAGAGGTACATAAAACGGGGTTGTACATTGTCGAGACACATGCACTCAAGCTGCAACATTCAGCAGAGATGGCAAAAACCACCATTGTCAAAACCGACGACTTATGCCTAATAG
The DNA here is from genome assembly GCA_959347315.1 of Bimastos eiseni. NCBI lineage: Eukaryota > Metazoa > Annelida > Clitellata > Crassiclitellata > Lumbricidae > Bimastos > Bimastos eiseni. The sequence continues at coordinate 11,261,455 of OY365821.1, read as the reverse complement.
ACCACCACAGAATTGTTAATATGAAATTCTCATGATGACTGAAGTGTCATGACTAAGTGTCACGATGAAATCTTAACCCATTAAACTTTACCTGACAACTGAAGCAAAGCAGCGGAAGTCAGTTCTAACCTTAGCAGCAGCACCAACTGGTAGAATGAATCGAATGCCGAGTGCTCCTTCGAGGTCTTCCAGAGAAACCAAACTCCTGAGGATGGCACGCGCTCGGAGCGAGTCGCTGCGACCGGCTTTGATGGCCTCTGCCTCCGGAGCACACCGTCCGAGAAGGTCGACGAGCGAGGAGTAGAACTGGAGACAGGCAGCTCCAACATCGATGTAATCTTCATCATCTTCCGGCGGCATTGAGGAAAAGTCATACTTACTAAAACATGGAAATCAATGAGACATGTTATTACAATCCAAGTTTTGGATGTTTCCATTGCAAGATCTGTGCTCTGATCTCTGCCCAGTTTACATACCTCCAAGCCCTGAAAATGCCTATATATTGCTTGCATACTTAAGTAAAATACTACTGCTGGGTTTAAGAATCCAGATAAGATAACTTGCCTGAAGAAATCGAATAAAGCTCATGAAATTATTATAGCTCACCTAAGCCCAGCTTCCCAAGTCTTGTTTTCAGATAAGTAAACCGTTATAAGCAGTATATCAAACCTTTGTACAGATACTAAATAAGTGTGCTAAAATATGTACATGTAATGCATTCATTGTAATGTCTGCAATGTAATGCATGCGATGTCATGTATGTAGCACATGTAACATGATCTGTAATAAGACCAATGACATGGTAAGGACTCCCTGGAAATGTGTACCATCCCCAGGGCCTCTCATCTGTTCTATCAGATGCCCAAGACTGTTCTCTTCCCCTGGTCTGGATCGGGAGCGTCTCTGAGCAGAGATCTTGAAGGGCACTATATAAATTCCGATGGAGTGCTTGCTTGATTGATTGATGAATTGATTGATGTAAAGCAGCAGCCAGCCATGTGAAGAAATTAAAAACAAAGACCACAGTAACTAAATCAACCAAAGTTTGGAACAGTTCACGTTACCTCTGATGCAGAAAGTTTCCTCTGTCATCATCTTCTGACTCCGTAACCGCCTTGATGAATCCGACGGAGCTGGGGTCTCTGGCAGCAGCTATCTGGAGCGACATGAGGATGCTGTCATGCATTGCCTTTAGAAGACCCCCACCCTCGCCTCTCAGCGCCGGACCAAGGCACTCAGGGCGTCGGATCAGCAGACGAACAACCAGGTTGGCATTCTCCTCCACACTCTCACCTTTTAATCCAATGTAAACATCCAATGTAATGTACATAGTGTATATGGTGTAATGTAATTCATGTCAAAATTCATGTAGTGGGATGTTTGTTATGTAGTGTATGGTATGAAATGTATGTAACACAATGTAAAAAATTGTACAGTGGTGTATGTAATGTACATAATGTATGATCAGTTATGCATGTAATGTAAGTCATGAATTTAATGTATGCAATGTAATGTATGTAATGTGCACAACAATTGCATGTAATGTAATGTCTGTAACTTAATTCAGTTATGCAATGCATAAAATGTATGTGACGTCAGGGCATGTAATATGACGAATAGTTACATAGTTACTGCTGCACGTCTTGTTGGACGCATTCCTAAATTTGGCCATGTATTCGTCTATGTGCTGGATGTGCTCCACTGGCTCCCCCTCCAATAGCGAATCTCGTACCGTATCATCTCTTTGGTATGGCAGTCCTTGCTAGGTCTCGCCCCTGCCAATCTTCGCGATCTCTGTTACTCTACTTTGAGAGTACTGGGTCGCTGCTCTCTACGCTCTACTGAGCGAGACATGCTCATTGTCCCATTTGCCCGTACAACTACCAAACAGAACCGTGCCTTCTCAGTGGTTGGCCCCTTGCTCTGGAACATGCTACCGTTGGCGTTGCGGTTGTCGCCAAGGGTTCACTCAGACTCATCTTATACGTGCCTTAAAACTGTTCTTTTTAAAGGTGCTGGAGTTGAGAGCGCTCCTGAGCAGTAGCCTTGAAGGGGCGCTATATAAATCTCTGTAATGAATGAATGAATGAATGTAACACAAGCTACCTATCAATGTACGCAATGTGATGTATGCAATATAATGCATGCAATGTGATAATGCATTGTAATGTCTCTAATGCAATATACATAATACATCGCGTGTAATATAACTAAGTAACCTTCAAATACTACGTTGTCAGTACCTCTTTATACAATTGTAAACAATTAGATTACAGAGTTAGAGTATTGCAGATGGAGAGTTGGGTAAAATAGTTGTGAAAAGCCACAGACCCACAGAAGAATGATTAGTTAAGATTAGATTTTAGAGCTAGAGTATTGCAGGAAAAGCCAAAGAAATATGGAAGAAACCTTCTATATAAGTCACATGGCTTAACAAACCAACTGCAGATTCCACACCACATGCGCACCATACATACACAAACCCCCCAACACACTGTCAAAATGCTGACCATTGTTTTTCCACTACAGACACCTCTAAGTTCTAAAAGCACACACAGAAAAGTTGAAATCTGAATGTTCATAATTAATCAAACATCATAATAAATTAACTTCCTCTGGAAAGGATGACATGTAACATACCGTTGACCCACACACAGAATCTGAGGAAGTCGAGAAACCTCTCTCCCTCGACTGGATCCCATCCAATATCCGGATATCCGCTTGCGACGAGTTTCTGGTTGCTCTGCTGACCACAGCGCGACAGGTAGACGGCCACCTTGTCGAGGTCACTCTCGCGAAGGGCCAGCGACAGCTCATTGTTGTCCATCAACGAAGAATAAGCCACATCGAGCGGACATGAGCCGCGCAAAGATGGCCGAGCTGTAAAGTAACGTAAATGTAATGTCACTGTATAAGGTAACTTTTGCTTTAATTTGTTTAATAACAGAACCTGGTAACACATAATGAGAACAATGGCAATTTAAAGAATAAGCCGAATAATAATGGAAACCTAACATGAATATGTCAAGTTTGAAATACCATGATTATTTCAAACAATGTCAAAGATTGAAGTTACTTACACTCACTACATCATTAGCACCACAAATTTAAAGTAAATACCCAATTGAATTGACATGATGGATCATGTTGATCATGATGATCATGATTCTGACAATAAGAAATGATACAAATGAATGGCCAGGCAGTAGACACAACATCAACTCACACAGAAGCATACAGCTGTTGTCAAGCAGGTAGCTGAGATGTTCAAACATGGCACGCTGGTTAACACGACCCGTCCGGCAGAAGTAGCATAGGAACCGACAACAGGCAACGACCATCTCTGCCGAAGAATCCTACACCGACAGCAACAACACATGTCGTCAATGATACACCATCAACTATGTAGGTACTAATATGTATCAATGTAAGTGAGTGTGTATACATGCATTTATACATATATATATATATGCATGCATATATACATGCATGTATGTATGTATGTACTTGTGCAATAAATGTGTACGTCAGTGTGGATATGTATCTGTGTATGTATCTATGTATGTGTGCATATAAATATATGCACTACCTATGCATATGTATGTATGCATGTCTGTATGTTAGTATATGTATGCATGCAACTCAAAGGAGAAAGTACCTTTGAAGAAACTCTCATATGCAATTGCAGCTTAGTTGCATCAGTTCCCAGTCACGTTTGGCACAAACTAATTGCTAAAGTGTTAAATTATTGGCACCGAGTATTTTCCTACAAGCAAATACCTACAATAATTATATAACTCCTCAAAATCATTCTGCAAGAACATACGGACAGAGTAGACTTTCTGTGTATGCTCTGATGGCAAAACCAAAGCGTCAACAAAATGCCAAAGTCTAAAATTGGTTTAGCATTATGTCTACAATAGCATAGGCAGAATTATGGATGTGAACGGACGATGCAGTCGATGACAACAAAACAAGAGATGGAGAGATATGATTCAAAAAGGACCTGAAGACTCTAAAATCGAAAAAGGAAGACACTGGTGACAGAGTCCATCATCCATCGTGCGGGATTTATTCAAGCCTGAAGGAGATCTAGTATAGCATCGGCAAATCTCAAGTCTCACTTTTGGCGCTTCTGCGACACTCGCATCCGAAGGCGGCAGCTGTGAGAGTGATGACGATCTCTTCTGAACAGAAGTCGCCATCTCGCTTTCTTTTGCAGCCGACTGTTGCTGGGCCTTATTCAGGGTATTCACCATCAACTGCATCACTGTCTCATGGATTCCAAGCGACCGCATCAGGTCAGGATGCTGGAAGAATACTTTGTTGTCTGCCAGGTCCCTGAAATGACAAAAACAGTAAACTTATTAATAGACCTAATCAGACATTCTTTGTCTTAACTAGATAATTTTTAGTAAGATTGTTTATTAAATTATTTATTACTTATTACTCAGATATTTAAATGATGTTCATAATTCATGAACTCGTCTGAAAGCATGGGTGGGTGGAAAAGTTACGTCTCCAGTATTTTAAGTGAAGTAACTAAAAAAATCCCTGTCAAGCTGGCAGAAGAGAATTCCAATGACATCAACCAGTGTGTGAACAGGCATGGAAAGTACAAGTCTCTATAAATTCGTGACTTCACCTGCCATGCTTCTTAATAACTTTCCCTAACAGGTGCTAAATAAATTTGATGCATATGACAAAATAGAAAGTTTCTCACAGATAAACTTACCAGATGTTTTGTTTTAGTAATTCTTCTTCATCAGGATCGACCTGAACCATCAGAAGAGATCGAACGAGTCCAAGAGATCGAAGCAGGCTGTTGATATCTTCACGGCTTCTCTCACTGATCACGTATGCCTTCTCGAGTGAACGAATCAACTGTCAAACAGTCAACAGTACCTTATTCAGTATCAACAGTATCTTTTTCATATCAACAGTATCTTATTTAGTAAAAACAGTCAAAAGTACCTTATTCAATATCAACAGTCAACAGTATCTTATTCAATATCAACAGTCAACAGTATCTGATTCAATATCAACAGTATCTTATTCAGTATCCAAAGTCAACAGTATCTTATCATTCAAGGCTTATGCTAAATAAATGGCTGACATCTTTTTGTATCATCTATTTTTAATGGATTGTACGATGTAGTACATTGAAAATACATTATAACACACATTTTACTTCTGATGCATCAAGTTCAAGAACACAGACTCCAAAAGTGATTGGGCTACACTAAAGATCCAATATCAACATACGATTTGTAGAGTGGTCAGGTAGTGTTTAAAAGCTGTGTGAGCCAACCTTAGTCAAATACAGAACTAAGAGATTGGTAAAATTATGCAAAGTCCGATCGATATCAGAGTACACATCAATGCATCAGTTTTTATAGTTGGCACCATGGCTGCCCTGTACCTGAATAACTAATTTCTTTATGAGGCTCCCAAGAAAAACATTGTAACAACTCATTTTTCTAGGTGTAAATAAAAACTAGAAATTTCATGAGGTAGGTTAGTGGATATAACAGTGGCCGATCGGTTAGAGCGGTTAGCCCGTAATGTTCAGTGTGCGCTGAGCGAGCGGGTTCAACCCTCGTCCGAGGAGTAACTGTGTACGAACCTTGAGCAAGTTCTTCACACACAATTGCTCAGCGGCACAACTGCAATTGTGCCGTCGAGACGTGTGTATGCACTTCTGAGCAAAAAATGTTGGAAGAAGGACAGTATCAAATTTCGATAACAACATTTTTTTTTAAAACATGCCTCTGATACGCCGTCATACTGGCGATGGAGAAGACTAAACATCTCTCGAATCAAGTTCTGTTCGACGATAATGTCTGACTTGGCCCAGTTGATGATTGTATGGATCATAAGCTTCTGAATGTTATCTACAGAAGATCAAAGATTTTGCAACAAGGCTTTCTTGTATACTTATTATATCCATCTGAAATAATGCATTAATTTCAATTTAAAATTCAAGCTCAATTTTAGATGAAGTTCCATTGGTCACTTTGTTGAGCTAGAGACTCATTGCAGCTTCATAGATCAATGGAACAAAAATAGAAATGAGAAGAACTTAAGTGAGTCTCAAGAAATAGAACGTTGGTTACCAAACACACCAACTTGATGGGTGCGTGGATAGAGGATAGATGGATGGATGGATGGTTGGATGAAGGGATGGATGGATGGATAAATGAATGGAAGGATGGATGGATGGTTAAGAGGATGGATGGATAAAATGATGGATGGATAAAAGAATGAATGGATGGATAAATGGATGGAAGGATGGATGAATGGAAGAATGAATGGATAGATGGATAATTGGATAGATAGATGGATGGTTGGATGGACAAATGAATGGCAGGATGGATGGGTAAATGGAGAGGTGGATGGATAACTGAAGGATGAATGGATGGAAGGACAAAGAGATGGATGGATAAATGGAAGGATGGATGTATAATTGGATGGAAGGATAGATGGAAGGATGAATGAAAGGATGGATGAATGAACGAATGGATGAGAGATGTCAGCCAACCTGGCAAATTGCTCAGAGGACTGTAGACCACTGTCTCCCTTTTACTGGCAATGAGAGCAAGGAGTTTCTCGGTCCATGACATCTTTTCCTCTTCTGCTTTCTTTGCCTCCTCCAGCTGCTTCTGCTCACCATCCTCCGGCGGATGATGGTTTGCATGACGCAGTAATTCATCGTGGAAGGTCGTCAGAAAGTTTCTCAGATCAAACCCAACTGGACTCTTGGGAAGGCTGCTGTCTTCTGCCTTCTCTTCTTTAAATGACAGCAGAGTTCGCATCTGAAGCACGTCAAACATACAACATAACATAACACAAAAGCGCATCACTGCTCTACATAAATCCCAAAATACACACACGCGAGATGATGATGACAACGACGACGACTATGATGATGATGATGAGTGCCCTGCCCGAAGGCAGGTTCATTGGCTTTTACGCTACCCAGGGATGAGATGAGTGAGGTGGTATCCCGTTGCCTTCCTCACAGACAATTATGAGTGAGCAACTTGTCCAAGCTCGCTACACAGTAACACGGGATGGGTTCGAACCTGTGATCCTCCGAATATCCCACTATGCCACCACGCCTCCCATACATGAGAAGACATGTTAAAACCTATACAGAGCAATATAAAGTTTTGCAGTAACACATTAATCAACATAAACAGAGTGTATTATTACATAATATTACACAACATGTTTATCATAATTCTTGAACCTTGATTGACCTGATTGATTATATGAATTGGTTTTGGTGCAAAACTGGCTAATGTCTCACAGACTAGACACTGGTGCTCCAGATATATGCTCATTGGAAATAATAAAATAAAAACCATATTGCCTATCATTGTTTATCTATTACAATCAAAAGCTTCACCACAATGGCTACTTTTCACAGCACAAGATCGACAAAGATTAGCCATCCCAGAAATATGCCATCCCTAACATTTTAAATCCTGAGAGATTAAAATAATTATACCTCAGATAAAAAATAATAATGCTAACAATGAATAGCATCAACAACCTGTTCCTGTGGAGGGCAACGGAATTCTCTGGTTCGCTTGGCAGCAATTGCCATTGGCATATCTGATTGTTTGATTTCTGTATAACGTCGCCTCTGCTCCTGTAAGAAAAACACAACAGTCAATTGGAACAATCTACCACTTGAATGTACCTTCTGCTTCAAGCGACTCGGCTCAAAATACAGTCTTTAATCAGCCAAGTTACACTTGCTTAGATCAACTGCGGAGTGCTTTTATCAAACTCTTCAGAAATACAATGTGATAGGTGGTGCTCCATCGTGTCAACATAAACTCAACTCGGTTCTGTCGTGCTCCAGAGTGGATAATATTGAAGGGGTGGTTAGTTGCAGTTTAACGACACTGTGTGATAACAAAGATCATTAGCGTCGCCCTCCTCCTTTATCCAGACTTGGGACTGGCACTGTCAGACTGCAAACATTGGTGGAGTTTGAAGGGGTGCTATACAAATTTCTCAAATGAATTAATGAACAATGTGAAGTGCTCTGATGCATACATAATAAAGTTTTATATTTTATAATTTAATACATGGTCGCATACAATATCTGCACATGATTAAACCCTTCACACCAACAAGTGCACTAAATGTGTGGGAAAATCTATGCAGCTCGTCGCTTGAAGTGTTAACAAATTGTTTTCAAACTATGTAAAAATTAGAAGAAGACTTACGGCCTGACATTTCCCGACAAAGCCTTCGGAGAAGGCAACCAACGCCTCAACACGATGACGCAACTGAGTGTCACAGAGATGATGCATGAGTTTACACATCTGCAAGAAAAGCAGTCATTTGCTGCAACTTGTACTATACTGGATCAACAAGAAACTGCTGGTTCAGAAGTAATGCTAAGTTCAAGATATATTCCCAAGTCTTATCCAAAGTATTATTTTTTATTCATGATTACCAGAGGCCTAAGAGTTATTGCAAGCTGAACAGTTATCTCAAGTTGCACATAGGGCATAACCGAGTAGACAATTTCCACCAGAGTATTTGGATGCACTATATTTGATGGATCCGGTTAACAATTAGTAGTGGCATCTCTGGCCCAGCGAGCACCATCCATAGGTGAAGCTTCGACTTCTGTCACTTTTCCCATCTTGTGTAATGAAAAATTGGCAAAATAAATGTTTCTGCCTGTAATAGCTACTAGTATGGCTTTAAAGTTCAAATTTTCGTTTTTAGATTGTTAAATGTTTCTAAAAAATTATTGGATTAAAAGATTTTTATTCCTAACTATTTGTGTGTGTAATATTTGCCGAAGTGAATACTTCCAAATAGTCCCGAAAAATGGGATATTCGGCCGAGGCAAATGTCCGAGACAATTTCCGGTTATACCTTAGTTATGGTTATGCCCTAGTACAATTACCTCAAGTTTAACAGCTACCTCAAGCTTAACTCATTGAACACTAAACTTTGTATCTAAATACATGAAATAAGGAACATGTATACACAGTCGATAGTGGTTAACATGTTAAGAGTCATTTCAAGTTTAACAGTTAACAGTTACCTCAAGTTAACATCTAGTTTAACAGTTATCTCAAGTTTTACAGTTACCTCAAGTTTAACAGGTTCTGACAGCTTGATCTGAATGAGCCCATACTTGCGCTTGACACCTGCCAACAAAAGTAATACACTTATTTAACGAGTAACAATCGATTTACTTAGGTAGTGTCATTGTAAAGCGCCCTTGTAGCGGCATGGTTGCGTTATGGCGCTTTAGAAATCGTCCGTTTAATAATAATAATAATAGCCTACACTTGTTTACCATTGATATGCAGCTGAATGAAAAAGCCTGATGCACTAATTCTAAACTGAACTCAGTTCTTTTTATCAACTATTACCTCACAAGGCAGCATGATAGTGACAAAATTTCCAATGGTAGAATTTAACCAGAAACTTTCAAAGCACTGTCAATTTAGGCCTTTCAGATTAAATGCTAGAAAGATAGAAAACCTAATAGATAGATATGAGCAAGAAAACTCTGAAATCAGAAATTGAAGTTAGCCACTAATTTTCAGGACATCCACAATGCAGATTAACATTATTGTGTGACTGCATATTAGAAATATCTTCACAACATAGTAATAATTACAATAACCATAATGACCACAACGTCAGGCATGTAATAGGCCTACATATAACCAAATAAAAGTTCTACCACGCACGCATTCGTACACAATGCTTAACCAAGTTTGTAAATTATTAAAACACATAATAAGTCAGAAAATCACTGTTAAAATATATTCAGTGCAATATTTAACAATGTCTGCCCAGTTTTACAAACATGACATGGGACATTTCTTGCATGAAATTTAAACTCAAGAACAAGACCTTATTCTCTTGTGAGAAAGATCTCAAAAGCAGGACAAGGAAATGGTAAAAGATCAGTTGACACTCGTACATCACACGAAACATGAAAAGCTTCCATGATCTTTTGATTTGTGATAATCATTTATCAGCAATAAATAATTATCGCAGCTCAAAGCATCACCAGCTATAAACAAGTTTTATCAAAACATTATTCAAAAAGGTTACTTTCACAGATTTTCAGAAGTTTAAAAGACTCTAAAAGAGAGGCAGGAAACCGCTCGAGTTATAGGTTGAATGTTTAAAAACCATTAGAAATATTAAAGCAGATGTTAATAAAACAATTCAAGTATAAAAATAGCAAAACAAAAGTCAAAATGTGTAACGCTTCACAGAAAACATTTAAATAACAGCCGTCATTTTTAAAATTAGCTTATTCAACCATTCAGTGGTTATGTTCAAAGTATTTCCTATAGTCACGCTATGCACATTATGTGTGCATATGGCCACACAAATGTATGCATAAAATAATAGTACACAAACACACACAGGGTAAAGAAGCAAATGTGTACTTAAATTTATTTAGGGTCAGTAATTAATGAGAATCAACACTCAGTGGCACTGAACAACTTTGTATGCAAGACTTGCTAATGGTCCTCACAGAGGGAAACATCATGTGAAAGAGATAAAACCCACACACTTTAAACAACATGCTGGTCTTTTATTCACACTTAATATATGTCATCTCATGATGTATTAATGTATTACATTATTATATTATTTTCTTTGCACTAAGGTAAAAAGGATGCCTCAGGGATATCAAAAATATTGAGAAACAAAGATTTGTCTGCAATGACCATTTTTTTATAAAGTTAGTAGAAGTACCCATAAAGGCCATTATTATTATTAAGCATTTATTAAGCCCAACCATCTAACAGCCAAACATCAATCATTTGAGCCGAGCAGTTGTCAGTAAAGGACTTTGCTCATGGTCACTGCAACAGCTAAAATGGAGTCTCAAATCGTACTTACAGCATAACTAGGTGAGTTTTCCAACCAATTGGATACCATGTCAAAAAATGTAGAGTCAGAGGGAACAGAAATTAGAATCAATGCAGGAATGGTGGCCGATTGGTTAGAACAGTGGGCCCGTAATGCTCAATGTGCGCTGAGCATGCGGGTTTGACCCTCGCTTGAGGCGACACTGTGTAGGGACCTTGAGCAAGTCCTTCTCACACAATTGCTCTGCATTACAGCTGCCGTTATGTCGTCAAGGCGCGTGCACTTCTGAGCAATAAATGTTGGAAGAAGGGCAACATCGAATTTCAGTTGTATTGTACTGTTTTGCAAATAACTTAATGTTGTGTCAATCAAGCACACCTAATTTCAAAGCTTCCACAATCTTTATACATCTCATAATATTTACTTCTGTAGAATATTTTAATAGATTATAACTTCATACTAATTTAATGAGGAAAAGCAAAATGGGCAAAATTAAGAGTCAAGGAGTAATTAGAATATGGTTGGTTCATGCTTCGATCATAATCCAAAAACATTATAAGAACAAAGCAAAAAACGCCTCAAGTAAAGAACAGTTGGAAACAAATTCACTTCAGTTAGAAAAAAATTGCATGAAATTGTTATTATCGAAAATCAGTCTGAACTTTGTTTGGCAATGAAAACCATGCATAGGCAACGACTATCACCTTCGGCGACCGCAGACTCATTTTCAATCTCCTCCTTTTCGACTTTTAACAGAGTAATCGTAAAATCAATTAAGTGAAAGCAATCAAGACAACAGTAACTCAATCAATTTCAATCAGCTGAGATACATCATCAGTCGTCCGCTAAAATGCACTTCAATCAACCTGAGCCTGCATCTTTCCTATCTCCTTCACTTCTAAGTACTGAGAGCATTTTTCAGTGTCCCTCACCGAATCAGTCCTGACTTTGATGGAATGTGGCTCAACTTGGAAGTAACAATCAGATAATAAATTAGCCATTCAACAAATGCATCAGCTTCTTTATTTCTTAAGTACTGGTGATAGCATCATTCAATGTCCCTCATCTAATCAGCCCTTCACTTGGAATGGGTTTCCAACAGAGCTGTGTATTTACCTCAAGACAACATGTCCACGTTTTATAAGTTTCCTAAATCTCTACTCTTCAGCTCTCAGTAGATTTCTAGAAGAGGTCTAATATAAATTCTCATAATGAACTAATGAAATACCTATACAAGTGATACTATATGACAAATTAATTACATTTAAAATTTATGATAACACACTTTCAGAAAACTAACAGCAATAGGTTCAATTTCCATCATACTTATATCTATTCTGATAAAAATAAAAGTTACAATGTCATCTTCAGCTTAAACTGAATCAATAATTCGGTGTTATAAGCATATGCTTATATCACCACTCAGATCTTTATCTGCAAGACCTGAAAAAACATCAACTCTGGCTACAAAATCCAGTTCAGGCCAAGATTTCGTAAGAAAAGAACAGCATGTGACTACAACCTTTCACATAATCACACAAAGAAGAGTGAGCAAGAGTTTGAAGGTAACAAACCTGCAGTTTCATTCAGATTGAAGTTTTCTGGATCGATCAGATTCAAGAGTCGATTCAGATCCTTGTCACCCAGAAGTCCAATAACGAGCAATTTATCAACGACTCGAATAAGTGGCCTGAACAGACAACGAAAGCACAAACACTGAACAAAACCAATAGTTACTTCACCCCACATTACCTCCTCAAGTATTTTAAATTTTTAAACATCTAAGAAGAAAATTTTCTTCAGCATTACACATTATGAAAATGGTAAGAACCGAGTAAACAAATAATCATAGCTGAATTACAATTCCTGACATCTGAATTTTTATTGGGTTTACAGCATATATATCTTCGTACAGTTTCCATCTATGAATCAATTCAAGCCTGTACAGAATTTATTACTCATATCATCCTTGAAAGCAATCACCAATTGGAAACTATGCTACTGCCCATACTCTGATAGTGCCAGAGTATGAGCATCCAGAGGAGAGTGACACAAATCATCGTTGCTACCATACAGTGTCGTTGTTAAATAGAAACTAACCAAACAATTCAAACACTGATCTATGTATTCGTGTTTAAAACAGTGGCATCACACAACTTTCAGATAACATCTGATTTCAAGTTTAATTAGTCGATTGTTTTACATACACAAACTGGTTTTCGTTGCTGCCTCCGATTGGGTCTCTGATGTGAGCCGCTCCCTTTTGAGTGGCTTCGGCCAACAGGTCCATCATGTACTGCTTAAGAACATCCAACGGAAAGTATGGACTCGTCATCAGATTTGGCTCACTGTTAGCATGCGCCCTGGAATTGGAAATCATAGTAGTGATCAAGACTGCAGTTTCTCTGGCAAGCAACAGCCATCGAGGGACATCTGACTAAGTACACTGGAAGTCTTGATGACACTGTCATTGGCAACCATTTAAATAATTGCAGCATTATAAAGAGATCGTGTAATTACTCATACATTTATAAACTCAGAGTGCTTTAAAGGGCATGTAAAATGTGCCATAAAAATGTCAGGAGTCATTGCTGTCACAACTGAGGCTAATACTTGTCAAAAGGAAATGAATGTCTCAATGTTCAAACATGAATTTCAAAATGATTTACCCAAATGCGTTTGTCACTTTGCTTAACACAAAATTCACTGTTGCGCTGTGGAACGTACTTGTATTCTTCAATGGCAATTCTCGGTCGGATGGAAACGCTCTGTTCAAGCGAAGGTATTCCCTCACGAATGCTTGTTCGTTGGTTTGGCGGAAGGGTCTTGTTGAAAAGACTGAAGTTCCTCGTGTCAAATGCCAGCGGAACAATGAACTCCTTCTGTGTCATCAGTCTATCCAAGTCAACAACAAATCATTCGTTACTTTGCAATGCAGTACCATTTCCTCATAACTGCATATTAATTAGCCCTCTTTTGAATAACATGAATGAAATATTTGAAAAGGGTGATGACGAGGAAACATGCTATTATCACACTAGCATGTCTGTGCATGAGAAAGTAAGTAAACTAGTCTTAATTTATACAGTATTTACATTAAAATTCACATACAATATCATTACTTCAAGCACAATAAAACATGATATCATTAGGTAACCAGATCCTACGACTTTTTGCGGGTGCATTAGAAATCTTGAGCTAATGCTGATGATTGCTGTTTCCAGGATTGAACTACAGTCTAAAGAGCAATAAATCTGAGAAACAGTTGCCGATAGATGACGAGAATAACTGCGATTTTAAACTACTTTACAAAACTCGATACGTTACAATACGATCGACAGTACCTGGAGTCAGCATGCGAAGCCAGATGAAGTGAAATAAGAAGATTGTGGAAACCCATTCGAAGAGCACCCGGCATATCTGGATAGTACATCAAACCATATTCAGCATATATAACCATAAACATATGGTTTTATTGCACACAAAAGGAAACACGAATAACCAATTTGGGAACATATGGGAAGGCAGAACATTAAGGGGACATTAGTCCCGCTAGCAGGGTCATACTTTCAATAAACAAAATGACATAAACTGAACTCCCAGTGTCCCACAGCTAATAATCTATGTTGTGAAACAGTGTTATTACGCAGCAACAAGCAACAACAAGCCAGCAATAAGACAGACATTTCTGTCTATGCCTTTATTCTTAAAAGCTTGCTTTAAATTGCTCACAATATACAAGCAGTCTGACGTCAAAGCACCTTTACAGCTGATGCTGCCAGTCCAATTAGAAAAGGCAAAACATTTTCTATGGCTTAAACAACTAATGCTTTATCACTAAGAGACTGATGTCCAAAACAGTTCTTGCCAAACACATGACACAGGCAACGGCCATTAGCAAGCTAATTCAAGAACTCAACAGAAATGGCTTCAGGAGTTGGCTTACATTTGCTCTTGATGCAGAACATGAGCTGCCTTTCGTCGACATGATGGGTCAACTCGTGAGCAGCACGGTGGTTGCCATGAGAACAGACAGCGTGATAGAGTCCAAGGGTGTGAGCATGGAATCTGTTGTTCAACAGGACATACAATCAATCAACCAGTAATCCCACTAAACCTCATCACTTCACTTGCATTGATAAATAACACATGTGACATGAATCAATTCCTGCTCACTTAAATTAAACATTTACACACTTGTCCGTATTAAATCAACTGTAGGCAGTTGTTGTCACAAAAGCCCTTTGAAAACAGAAATAACTGGAACTTTTTAAATGAAATCTCATTGTAAAGCAGATGACACGATAAGATGCAGTTACAAACAATCTATATATAGTTCTTTAACTGAACAACATATATGCATACCTACACATTAAATATGGTAGCATACAAATTACAAATATGTATAATCGTATACAATAACAAGTTTCAGACATACAATGTACAGTAGACATGAAACAGCAAGGTAAGCATTAAAATGAATTTAAAACATGTCTATATATCAATAATGGGCAACTCAGCAATTGCTAATCGCTATTAACATTGATCTATAAGCAGGTCACAACTTAGAGTGAGTTTTTGGTCTGACATAAAAAGGTGATGGTTGCCAATACGGCAGGCAGCACTACGTACGTCAGAAGCTCCTGACGTTCTTTCAGTTCCAAAATGTCCAGGCAACGGTCTTCTTCCGGAATATACAGCGCCAACATTTGCACTAAATTTAACAAATCAAGTTTCGATATGAAATCAAGTTATGGCAATAATTAATTAATATTTAATTCATCTGCTCTAGCTCTAGCATCCTTTAGGTGAAACAGGATTGCCACTGAAGGTCTTTTGCAAGAAATGTACATGGCATGGTGGATAAATAGTTAGGTTGGCCTGTAATGTGGAGAGCACAGGTTCGATCCTCGTCCAAGGCGTCACTTCAACTTTATAGTTTGTATATAAATCTGTATTGTGCATATGGAGAATCATTATAAACAATGAGCCTAAAACAGTTCTGGTGTCAGGAAGAAATATATAGCACTCTAAAATAAAAAATAAAAATACATAGACTGAATGAAAGCAATAACTATTCGCTAATCAGTAAAATAAAACTAGGATGAAATAAGACAATGGTTGTCCTAGTGTCCACCTACCGGCATCCTCACACAACATGCTCTAGGATGAAATAAGACAACGGTTGTCCTGTTGTCCACCTACCGGCATCTTCACACAACATGCTCCAGCCACGGATGTCAGACAGCTTAAGAACATGAACTTTGTTTGAATGCATCGGAGCACGAGACCAGTTGTACGTCTTCAAGAACTGGAGGTCGAGCCTCGGAGGACACTGCGGATGAACGTGCTTTCCACCACGGAAAAGAATGGAAGACAAAGGAAGCGCTGACTGTAGAATACAAACATGGAAGTGTGTTTTTATAGAGAAGCAAGCAAATATATGAAAGTCTAAATTTAATTAAGTTAAAATACGATATGATATGACAAAGTAATCTTTTATCCAAGTTTCACTACCTTTGTACGGCCAAGTTCCAACTGGAGAACCTCTTTATTGGTTGGTTCAAAGAAGACAGCTGGAAATAACATCGCACCTGGCTCCACCTGGAATTGTCAAGAATAAAACCCTGACTCAGAAAACATCATTTCTAATGCTCAACAGAAATATCGATGCAATGCACAACAAACACAACAGCTTCCCAATTATAATTCATTGTCATCATCTTCATCATCATCATCGTCATTATTATCATCATCATATTGAGTTCATATACAGCTCCTCTTCAATGTAATTTACTAAGATTGCTCCCAGTCCAACCAAGGCTAATAAGACAGCATCGCTAGGATGATGACAGGATGATGGAAGATTCCCAAATGCAGTAAGACTGGCAATGTTGGTCCTTTGAACCAGCCTAAGAGACAGAGAATGAGATGAAGAAGACGAAGACCAGCAATATGCACAATAGACTATTACGAAACAGAAGAGGTGACAATGTCATGCATCAGACTATGATGTCGCATAACACGTGGGAAAGAGTTAGCAAAGATTGTTGGAAAAGATTGTGCAACAGGACAGCTGTTGCAACAGAATACCACAACAGTATCTCCCACTATGAGATAATACAATACACTGAAATATATATATTCAAAACATTGACAATTTCTTCCTGTAGGTATGAACCCTAATGAACGCTTCTAGTCACAGTAAAGAGTTATGAAGAGCTGCTATACACGTTTTTACTCTAATTAACCAGGATTGAATTTGACCTGGAATTTATTTGCCGCCTCCTGTCCATTAACGGTGAAGCTGAGGAGACCAGTGGACGTGTCGACATGGCAACCGATGAGTATACCCGGAGCCATTCTCTTTCCAGATTCTTCCTGATGACTGTAACGATTCTGAAGGTCTCCAGCTGACACGATGTAGCAGTTCTTACGGCTAATGCTGAAGAAAAGCAACACAGAACCACATTCATCAATTCAAATCCATATACATTATAAAATTATAATATAAAAATCCATGTAAAATATGTCTTATAACAGAAGTAACTAAAAGGAAAAATGGAGAGGAGATGGACAAGAGGAAGGCCAAGTCAGATGCTGGATTGGATGATGGAAGATTCCCAAATGCGGTAAGAGTGGCGATGTTGGTCCTTTGAACCAGCCTAAGAGACAGAGAACGAGATGAAGAAGAAAAAGACATAGACCAACAATCTACATATTCATAGTGATAGGTGGCGCTTCGGCGTGTGTACACCGGCTCAACTCGGTCGGAATCAGTCGGCCTTGTTTCTAACTACTCTTAAGACTGTTCTGTTCAGCCGGGGTTGAGCTGGGAGCGCTTCTGAGTAGGCAAACTTGAAAGGGAGCTATATAAAATTACTGCAATAATAATAATAATAATAATAATAATAACAATAATAATAATAATAATAATACACAATAGACTATCATGATACAGAACAGGCGACAATGCCAGGCATCAGACCATGACGTCACATAACACGTGGGAAAGAGTTACAACTTCATGTCCACTGCTATGCGAATAAAAACACTCGAGTGCATCAGATACAGTGGCTTGGAATCCGCTGCCTGTCAAACCCAATGTTCCAGAACTTTCTATGGAAAGCTTCAGGAAGAAATTTAAGATCTACTAGCTCGTGTCGGGGGAGTAAAATGGGGCAACATGCGTCTCATAAAGCCTCTGTTGCTCAATTGCCCATCACACCACCTACCCGTGGTACCCCTGTTGGAAGCAAAGTGTGTGGTGGACGACCGAACCCTCGCCGGTATATGCGAGTCCCAGATGAGAAGATCTTGAAGGACAGATGGTGGAAGTCATCAACGCAAGGAGATGGTGTCTCAATAAAAACACCCAGGGGAAGGCAATGGCAAACCCCCCTTGTTAATCTGCCAAGAAAACCGTAATGATCAATATATATAACAATCGATAGTTGCAGATGGCGAGACCCCCAGGCCGGAGTGCAACTCAACAGTTACTGGGGAAGAGCGAGACGGTGAGTCGAGAGCCATCGGATCTAACGAAGCAACAGGACCAAAGCCAAAAGGATGTCCTGTGGTGGATCGCATCAGAAGGCAAAAACTTAACCTGAGCTGTAAACAGAGAATGAGGGTAGCCACTTGGAACGTGAGAAGTATGCAGAGTGGTAAGATGAATATCATACAGGAAGCAATGAAACGACTAGACATAGCAATAATAGGATTATGTGACACAAGATGGAATGGTCAAGGACACTTTAATTGGAACGGATACAGGATAATAATGTCAGGCCAACAACAGAGAGGAAAAAATGGAGTTGCAATCATGTGTGATAAGAAAAGTACAAATGCAATAATGGGATACGACACTGTGAGCGATAGAATATTGAGTGTAAGATTCCGGGGAGGAAAGGTAAACACCACGATTGTACAGGTGTATGCTCCAACATCAACAGCACCAGAAGAGGAACATGAGAGTTTTTACACTGAGTTACAGAGTAATGGACAGAACTGCAAAAGGAGATTTATTAATGATTATAGGAGACTTTAATGCGAAAGTGGGAAAGCGCACGGGAGGAGAAGGGGACACGATGGGCAACTATGGCCTAGGGGAGCAAAATGATGCAGGTGAAAGACTGATAAGAGTTCTGTGAAGGCAACAACATGAGAATTATGAACACATGGTTCGAACAACCAAAAAGAAGACTATACACATGGACGTCACCAGATGGGAAATACAGAACCAGATTGACTACATATTGATAAAAGATGGAAAAGCACAATCAGAAATGTAAGAACGAAACCAGGAGCGGATTGTGGAACTGACCAAGAACTATTAATGGCAACATTACAAACAAAACTGAAGAAACTAAAAAAATAGAAAGAATGACCACATATGACTGCAAAGGCATCACCCCTGAATACAGGATGGAAATAAAGAATAGGTTCGAAGTACTGGAGAGGGACATGATGGAGGTAGAGGAGGACACAAACAACCTCTGGGAGAAGATTTAGGGAACGATATTGGAAGTTGCAGAGAAACACATCCCGAAGAAGAAGAAATTCACAACAACACCATGGCTATCGTTGGAAGCTATTAGTATAACAGGAGAAAGGAAAGCTGCAAAAAGCACAGGAAACAAAGATAAAGTAAGAGAAATGAAAGTGCCTTCCAAAAGCAAGCATGGAAAGATAAAGAAAAATATTTAAATGAAATGTACAGGGAAATGGAGGAAGAAGGAAAGAAAGGAAGAACGAAATAAATGTTCTCAAAAGTGAGGGCAATAACGAGAAAATTTACACCTAGAATGGGCTCACTGAAGTCAGGAGATGGAAACGTAATTGGTGATGAAGAGGGGATGAAGAAAAGATGGAAGGACTACACGGAGGAGCTGTACAGCGAAGACAAGATAACAGAACACGAAAAGAACTGGTGGTTATGGAAGCAGAGGTGGAATGGGCAATCAAACAACTGAAGGACAACAAAGCGCCAGGTCAGGATGGAATACCCATAGAATTGATAAAAGCGGGAGATGATGCAATGATAAAGACAATAACAAAAATATGCAATAATATATGGAAAACCGGAGAGTGACCAGAGGAATGGAAAAGATCAATATTTATCCCTTTATTTAAAAAAGGAGATGCAAGAGAGTGTGAAAATTACAGGACAATAGCATCGATATCACACAAAAGCAAAATACTACTCAAAATAATTCATAAAAGAATGGAGAATATAACTGAGAGAGAGCTTCCGGACAATCAGGCATGATTTAGGAAATCCCGGGGAACGCGAGATCATATTGCCAACATGAGGTGGATAATGGAAAGGCAAAGGGAATATGGACAAAAAATATACATATGTTTCATCGATTATAGCAAAGCATTTGACTGCATTAACCATGAACTGATGTGGAAAACTCTAATAGAAATGGGTGTACCAAGACATTTGATACAACTACTAAAGGGATTGTACAAAGATCAGGAAGCGGTGATAAGAACAGAATTTGGAGACACAGACAAATTTTAAATCCAGAAAGGGGTGAGGCAAGGGTGCATCCTGTCCCCATTTCTTTTCAACCTGTATGCAGAAAGGATAATAAGGAGGAGCAGAAATGGAAGAGGCAACTGAAGGAGTAAAGATAGCAGGAAGGACATTGAATAATCTATGATATGCGGATGACACAACCCTGTTGGCAGGGAAGAAAACAGATCTGGAAAATCTGATAAGAAGACTGAAGAGAGAAAGTGAGAAGGCAGGCCTATACTTCAACTTAAAGAAGACAAAGATAATGACAACAGCTGATTGGGACAGTTTCGAGATAGACGGAGAGGAAATAGAGGTGGTAGCAAGCTTCACATTCCTGGGATCATTAATAGAAAAAGAGGGACAATGTGACTCGGAAATAAAGAGAAGGGTGGCGATAGGGAAAGCTGCAATGAACAGACTGGAAAGGATATGGAAAGACAAACATGTGAGCATAGACACACAAAAAAGATTAGTTAGAGCAATGATCTTTCCTACAGTACTATATGGCGGTGAGACATGGACAATGACAAAGAACATGGAGAAGAAAATCAACGCATGCGAAATGTGGATATGGAGGAAGATGCAGAGAATATCATGGACGGAGAAGAAGACAAACGAAGAAGTGCTCAGGAAGATTGGAGTCGAGAATGATGAGACGTTACAACAAACAGCGTTGAGAAGGAAGCTAGGGTTTTTCGGACATGTTATGCGATCAAATGGAATGGAAAAGGAAATGATGCTGGCATGTGGAGGAGGAAGGAAGAAAAGAGGACACCCAAGGAAAAAATGGATGGATGTGACACATGAAAAAACTGAAATGAGCCTGGAGAAATTAAGAGATGCAAGTTCGGACAGAAAAAACTGGAGAGGATTGGTCATGGCGGTCGCTAGATTTCCAAGAAATAACAGCACAAGGTGACAAGGTGAGTTCATGTCATTAAAATAAGCCACTATGGGCACATACGTGGGGTATGTTGTCATATCAACTAAAACTTCAGCAAGCTTCATATAATAAATAAAACTAAAAAAAATAATACAACAATTAATAATAATAAAAGTTATACGATTATAATAAAAACAGACTGCCCAGGCAGGCCATTATGCAGCACTGACCTTGACTTGATCTGATTGTCCATATCGAGCGAGCAGACGACAACGTTACGAATCTTCTTCATGTCAAAGGTTGAGCTGTACATGTGGAAGTGGGGCGTCACCCAACCGACATAGACCTGCGACGGGTCCTGACCGGGAAATATCCGGACGCCGTAGTAGTATTCATCGATGATGTCGACATTCATTTCCAGCTCCCGATAGTCGGCCTCCGACTCCATCATCTCCGACGTGTAGCTAGCCTGGCTGTCACGTTTTTTCTTCATCCGACTCACTCCATGTGACTGGTTTATGTGAATTCCAGGACCAAGACTCTCCATGTCCGACTCCACAGAATACTCGGAAGAACTCCCCTGAAAACAAGTAACCAATAGTTATCATTCTGATTGTAAAGTATCGATATCTTTTATTTTATTTCATTATTTATTACCGAAATTTGATATTGCCCTTCTTCCAACAATTTTTGCTCAGAAGTGCACACACACGCCTCGACGGCGCAATTGCAGTTGTACTGCAGAGCAATTGTGCATGAAGGACTTGCTCAAAGTCCCTACACAGTGACTACCCGGAAGAGGCTCGAACCCGCTCGCTCAACGCACACTGAACATTACGGACTGACCGCTCTAACCGATCGGCCAAGTTATATGCGATATCTAGCGACAAGATAACCATTTTGAGGTACTGCTGCTTTGACGAAGACTATTACAGAGAAATGTTCTATATAGACAACATCTCAAGCCCTCTCAAATGCACTCTATGATACAATCAAAAAGATAAACATGGAAACAGAAAAGAGAGGAAAGGAGGCTGGTGCCAACGGGATGATATGTCAGCGACTTTATTTTCTACAAATTTTTTACTGATTTACCTTATTAAATTGCCTCATTAAATTATCTAAGCTGGATTGTCCGTATATTTCCTCAACTGCAATGGTGATTGATAAATGACGTCAATCAAATTCAACTCACTTAGAGATGAACAAACCAATCCTCTCGCATTCTAATGTCTAAGATACAAACCGTGATACGAACAGGAAGTGGTCCTGTGCCACGAAGTTCCGGTCCACGAAGCGGAGACGGCTCTCTTGACTTTGGTCGCTTGAAGATGGAAAAGGGCGACTTGGCTCTCTTCGACCCCGACTGCGGCCCTTGCTTCTCAATGATGCTCTTCGACACATCGGAAAATTTGTCCATGAGTGACTTCGGATGCTGAGACTTGGCACCAGAAGACGGTTTGTCCAAGAACTCTGCACCCAAGTTGGTTTCGCTTGCTTGTCTGCGCAGTGGCAGAGTTGCGTTGTATTTTGGGACAGCCTCAACATGGCTGTCGTCCATAGAATGCTGAAGTTTGCTCGTCTTCTTCTTGAAGAGACCACGCTTCTCGTGCACAACTACTCGTAAAGTAAGAAAACAGATCCCACGTAATCGTCAGAAAGCTGCATCTTCGAACATGACTAAGGACATGGATTATTGTAGCTAATACATTATGTCACAGCGAAAAATCTCCAATCATTATTTTCTACCATAATATCATCAGTATGAAAATTGTAATGTCTGCAAAGACACACTGAGACAAAACTATCTATAGAAATGAGGCCAATGCAGAAGAGATATGACACTCTCACAATACTATATGCAAAATTCAGCTCTCATTTTGGATATTTCAGCTCACTCATATATACACCAAAGGCAGATCTTGTATTAGCAGAATAGCTGGAGATCTGACATGCAAGCATATATACAAGTGTTTTATCTGTATTTTTATTCAGTATTCAATAAACTTATGATTTCCACTGCAGCATCAAACTAAAAGATAAATGTTTAATGGACATGTGCAAAGCAGCTCTGAAACTATGGTGTCAAATAAGTATATTCATTCATAAATATAAATTTAAGAAATGTAAGAAAAGAGATGATTAATAATAATAATAAATAAAAAATGAAATAAAAATAATAATAATAATAACGCCGATTTATAAGGTGCCGTAAACGCAGCCCTAACCACTACATGGGCGCAGACTGACTAGGTAAAAAGTCAAGCAAACCATTACTTCAGTTTTACTCAGCAACAGCACTGCTGTGAACTCTTTCAAAGGAGCTATATAGACAGTCTATTACATTACATCAGCCTGAAAGAAAAGATGAACACTATTTCACAACAGTCTTGCTAAACAAAGTTGTCGATTTTGAAACAATTTCAAAACTATAAATTTAGCATCGTTTTCATGGCACTGCATTTGCAATTCATTTGCAAAGAACATGACCAAGATGGTAGTTTGTGCAGATGTTTTGATGACCAAGTTACAAATAAATCTCTCGGATACAATTCTTTGGCCACTGCAAATGATGCTTAAAAGAAACAACACAGATAGACATCTCAAAACATAGACACTTGAATTCTAACTACCTAAATCTAATCTAATCGAAACATATGCATATTTACACAAATCAAAAATACTACACAACAAAAATACACAAGGACTGATCAACAAGTGAGTTATATAAGAAACAAGTCTTAAAAACATTGAACACTAACAGCAAGCATGTCGAGTGAGTAAGTGAACTATTTGGAATGTCTCTTCTACAAAAAGGACTAAATTAGTCTGAAAGACTTGCTGATCGTAAACTAAAAAGTTCAAGTGTCCAAAAAAACCAAAGTTGTGGACATCAGCATATTCACAGGTGCTAAGTCAAAACATAATAACGTGAAATCGATTCCAGGTCAAGTTCTAAAGGGGTCAGGCAGGCAGAATCAGAAGATCAAGGTGGATAGCATTTAGAGTTGAAACAGTGAGAGAGGTATAAGATCAGAAATGACCCCTAGATTTGGTACTGAAGCTGGTCAAACAGCCTGGTTCTTGTGGACTTGATTTCAGGCAGAGCTTGAGATTATGCTCATCATCTTTATCTGGTGTTTATGTGGTGCCGAGAAATTCTTGAGATTCAAATTTATAATTGTAATCAAGACTCATTTTTCAGCACTTGAAAAAACCAGATCGTGGAAACCAATTCATCTGCCGGCATTGAGTCCAAAATAAAATTGGTGAGGTAGACATGGTGAGGATGGTTTTGACCATGTTGATAGAAACAAAGTTTGGTAATTAAGCCACAATATCAACAATACCATTTAAAATTAAACCAAAGAAGCAGAAACAATGGTGCAAGCTAAGTTGGAATGCTCACCATAAAGAGAAAACCTTTTGTAATAAACAAGTGATGACTTAATCCAAAACTTATATTGCACAAGATTGGGAATGTAAATGTAATAAATGAGTAATGACAAAATCCAAGACTCATATCGCACGATATTGGGAATGCAATACAAATAAAACGTTCCCATTTGAATGCGCGTAATGCCAGTTTTGCTAATGAATAATTGCTAACAGCAAAGAATTTTAAGAGAAAAGAAAACAGAGTGAGAAGTGGAGTTCATGTATTCACTGACAATAAATCCCACAAGTTTCAATACAGATAAAAATCAACATTCAGTCGACCAACTCAATAAAGAAATAGGCATAATTTTAACTAAGATGAAATCAGATATGCGAGGCTTACATAGGTCACCAGACAGCAAATGTTCTGGAAGCAAATCTTCGCTTGGATCACTATCAATGTCTGGAAATGAGAAACTAAGGTTAAACGCTAACAACAAGAAAAGAAATCAGTGAACAATTCAACAAAATCAACAGCTTATTATTTCCTCACACAAGCAAACGAATTACATGCAAAACGTTGAACAGGATGAAGTCAGCCATAGGTAATGAGAGGCCGACTTCCAAGCAAGACTTCAGATAATGAACATGGAAGGAGAGGAAAGACATAGGGTCAAAAGGAAGAAAGCAAAGACTCAGGAAAGTGGGACAATTTATAATCATGGAACTCAAATGAACTGAAACAGATGCAGCGGAAAACAGATGATGTTTGAAACTGAAAATCATTATTATTTGAAGGGGCGAATGATTATCATAGGTCCACACCATTTCAAAACTGCAATGCAAACATAGTAGAAATCAAGTTCTCAATTTCCTCTCAGTCTGATGCTTTGATACACAGTAAGGTCAGATGTTATTAAAAGCTGGGAGGAGGCTAATCGTCTTTTACTCGTAACACATGGCTGCAGGATTATCAATCTATGTGTTAAAAATATCCACAGCTTTTGACCCATCTAGTGTCATCAACATTAGTTCCAACTCATTTTGACTTCGATCTTTCCTAATGCTCAACAGCAACAGCCTCCTTTCCCTATCAAATTTATCACATGAACTATACTGTTCCCTTCTCCAGCGAAAGAGCAACTGGTCGTGTGTCTGTATGTAACAACCCTTTGAAAAAAAAACCACATGGCATCATTTCCCATCATAAGTAAAGAACAAATTGCCAATGCAAACTGGTAGAACATTCATCTGTTAAATACATTATATATATTATTTAATAGATGCAATAAATAAGCATTTCCTTTGATCATGTATGATCATGTTTGATCATTGCACAAATAAAAAATATATTATTTAACGCATAAAATTAATATTATATTCTGACAGGTCTCTATTTAATAACAAAGAGTGAATAAAAATCCTTTAGAGATAAAAAATTTAATTTGAATCCAAATTTTTTTAAATAATTATAGTAATTAAAAAAATATCAGAGAAATAATTAAAAGGTTGTAAATAACCGGCTCAAATAGAATTTTAATAATTGAGAAGTAAGCTAAATTTGCCAAAATTTTCAAAACTATGTGAAAAGTCAGTTTCAGACATTTTTTAAATAAATTTTTTTCTTTAGTAAGCATTTAAAATTCATTTATAAACAAAGCCTTTATTCTGCGTTTGTCAAAAAAATTTTAGATTTTGTGAAAAACTGAATTTTCATTCTGTTCTGCCATTGCCTGGTAATCTGAAAACTGCAGCATGAAACTCGAGAACAATGCAATTAGAAACCAGAATGGTCTTAGACCGAAACCATCACACCAAAATTCAAGGGCTACCAGCAGAAGAGAACTTCAAACCTGCATCCTCTGGACGAGGTGCATGATGCCGCTGCTGCAGGTTTTCTGCATTGAGTCTACGCTCCATCGTTAACTGCTTATCTCTACATTAACAAAATTTCACATTAGTTCAATCAGAATAATGGAGACATATATCACAATCTTCAAGCTTCTAAAGCATCACTCAAAGCACAGTGCATCAGCTTATTTACGAGCGCTAAGCTCATTCACGAGTGCCAAGCTATTATATATACGTGAGCATTGGCAATACAGTAGTATACCACTATTACTCAACACTGTGCCTTTGCCATTGTGGGCCCTTCCATGTGGAATGACCTACTCCCATTATCTGTAGCAAGCTTTTAATCGGGCTCCTACCATCAACCCTTTGTTGGTTGTCTTCAAAGACTTTCTTACTTCCTCGGGGCTGTCACACTGAGAGTGCTTCTAAATAGCTAGTACTGCAAGAAGCGCAATATAAATAATCAGATACAATACGATATGATACATTAATCTGCAGATTGGGTGCTCCTGCTCATCCTATGCTCCCATATGACAAGATGAGCAGCGTACCATACATTTTTGTGCAATGGACCATACTTTATGAACAATCTTCCTCTGAAAATACATGCCTATCTGACAGAGACAGCTCAAAAGATATATTCAACCAGGATTAAATCACAACTGTGGCTTTAGAGATGTCAATATTGACCATTCAGTGTCTTTGTGAGGTTCCAAAAATGAGCACCATAAATATTTACTTTATGTACTCCTATAGGCATCTGAACTCATTGACGAAGACTCTCAGATAATGCGCTGTACCATTACCTTACCGCGTTTAATATGAAGTGGTTTTTATGTCCCCTAAAGCTAGCAATGTAAGAAGCTGCATCCTAAAAGAACCGCAACATAATCAAGTAAAACGTCACAAAGCTCAACCTCCCAAGTGCCACTACGACTACTTGGTAGGTTCTCAAATGGTGATAGATAAATGTTTAGGCAAAAAATATGCAAATGAGCCAGTCACCTGGGTGCCACAAACTGATCTAGGAAACGAACTGGCAGAGTTAGTCGCAAGTACTCGAGACAGACTTTCTCCAGTGTTCCAAAGGTCTTTGAATGCACCTTCAAACAAGGTGGTGATGTACTCCTGTAAGTAGATGCTCAATTTTTAAATTAATTTAGCATTTAATAATGGAATCTATTATTACTACCCATTATACATAGTCAGCTATTCATATATAATAATTTTAAAAAATCAACATTTAGTAATGGCATATGCACGAATTCAATCTGTTCATAATCTTATAAACTAATTCATTTAATTACATGAATAATATGCAAAACTTATCAGTTTCATTGTGTCGTCATCAATTATGAATATATTAGCTGCTGTTTCAATGGTTCACCTTGAAAGTCAGTTGACATTATTACCTCGATGCATTTCAAAACTAGAAACTATTTGCCTTTCCGTTTCATATCCTGAAACATTTCAATTATTTAATATCATATCATTTATAAATTCATTTAACATATTTTAAGATGTACCTACCCTCCAGGAACACGGACAATCTCGATTCTCGGATGATCTTTCGCTAATGGTTCAAATGTTGCCTGTTCCTTAACGTACCAAAGAGGCATTGGTCGTGTCATGTTGCTGTAAAACAAGAACAAAAAATCTTTCAAAATTTGAATTGCTATTACTAAACACTTTAATCACATCCCTAAAATGCAACTCTTCACCCAGCCAGCATACCACTGTTGGGCCAATGTTTGTCCAATGTGAGCTAAACCCCAAACAACGGAACTACGTTTGTCCGACGTAATCTACCACATGTCAACACAGGGCAAACATTGGGAATGCACGTGTGTTTTAGCGACTGCATTAACATTCTTTCAGTGTTGGTACCTTTGGTCCAACCTGTCAATACCGTCATGTAAAGCCAGTCATCTGCTGCCTGACCTTTATTTACCTCTATTCTGTAAAAAAGTTTCATGAATGGAACAAATCAAACTTACACACAGAAAGGTTCGTAGCCTTCTTGCAGACCGCAGCACGTGAAGAACTTGAGTGTATGAACATCCTAAACAAAAGTCAACTAGAAGCTGTAGAATTATGCATATGAAATACAACATTCCCACATCAAGATCCAATCCTTTGAACCCAATTCGGAAATATATAAAAAAATGGTTACATAAATCTTTATTCCATGACTCAAAAGGAAAACGCTGCTCCTTTTTTATTCATGCACGTAACCACTGAAACATCAAGTATTTTCAGTTCATGGGTATCTCAATTAATCAAAATTTATATAGCACCCTTCAAGATCTCTACTTGTAGGCACTCCAAACCCGGGCCCGGTGAAAGAGAAGTATTGAATGATATATCTATCGTGAAATAGCCTTCTTTGAGGACTGTCCATCCCTGAGGTGCAGAGTGATCTGAGAGTAGGGGAATCGAAAACCCGTTTTGGTGGAAAACCCGTTTCTCCGTGGCTACACCCAGGTGCTGGAACAGCATTCCACCTGCTCTATGTTCGGTGACTCCATCTCGGAGTCACTTAAGTCCAGACTCAAGTCATACTACTTTGGAAATCGTCTCTGGCTTAGCACTGAGCTGTCTTATCAAAGCTCAGGACACCACACCCTCCGTTCTCTCTGTTCTGCTGGGAAGGGATGCTCTGGGTCCCCTTTGAGTGCACAGCTACTACGATACATCTTCTAGTGTGATAACAACCTAAAAACCTGCATATTGACTGTATGTTTGGCCCACTGTCACAGCAGATGACAGCAAGTCACATTTATGACATACTAAAAGGCATACCGAAAAAACGCACCTGTCCAAAGTTGACCCTAGCATGTTGACCTGGTCCAAGGCTGATGGCTGGTACATAGGGTTCACTGAGGTCAATTCCTTTGAATGCAATCTCCTGACCCATTCGATCCATCATCAACTCCCCGTTTAGGGAAAAGCCTAAATTTCAAGAAATAAACAGCCCAAATGTAATGTAAATCCTCAAAAATTTCTCAGCTTCCACAAAAGCCATGTCAGGGAGACCAGCTTATTCACCGGCGCTATACCAAATCAAGTCCGCAAAAGCCAATCCTCTTGTTTCCTTTCAGTGCCGGGTGGAAATCCAGGGAGTCAAGCCGAGGAGACAGCATGGCGTTACTGTGACAGTCGATGAAGAAGGTGGTCATGTTGTGGCACAGTTGTAGAATCTGGGTAGGACACATTGAAGAGTTCGGTTTTTAGTCATGAATGGAAAAGTAGTAGGGGATAGTGAAAGCGGAGGAGAGGTTATATTTGGAAGTGAAATGTGTAATGATCATTCTGAATCAGCCACTGGCACAACAGCCAACAGTTTATGCAAGCATTTCAAACACTTTCAATTGTTAAAACTGTTGACAAAGTGCAACCCTCAGTCATTCATTAAAGTTAATTGCTCAAAGTCCCTCATGTTTTCATTTCATTAGGTTGGGAGTGCTTCTGATGAGTCTCCCTTGAAGTAGCACCATGTAAATTTTCTATAACTGTCAATATTATTGCAATTGCAAATTCAAGTAGCAACTCTTCAGGAGAAACTGCTTGGAATTGCTCCTTGCCTCACAGTACAAACACAGACAAAACAGAATGGTTTCCAATTAAAAGAGAGCACCTTGCCTGCAAATAAGTTAATTCTCAGACTTTATCACACTGAAGAAATGTACTGTAATGTAATGTAATTGAGCATGTATATAGTGCCCTTCAAGATGTCTACTAAGAGGCACACTTTGTGCTGGGATAAATGATGTTAAATGTCAGAGTGAACAAGTGAAATACGAAAAGTGCACAATTAAGTCGAAAAAGTCACCAGTGATGGCCACAAACACAAGTGTTGAACCAACCAACAGCTGACAGATGGCATGAATGTTCAGAGCTCTGGGCCAAGTAGCACTGATAAGTAGAGTGATGTTCGCTTCACAATTGCAATATTTTTTAAATTTCCATTTTATCATAACGAAATGCATTTAAATTGTGCAGATGTGCTGTCATAGTTCTGACTTCATTATGCGATGATACTTCAGAAACATTCTAGAATTGGCTGAAGTCAGAACTATGACAAGCCCATTAATCAGTGTTTTTAACAATTTTTGCATTTCGTTATCATGAAATGGAAATATCACCGTTGTTGGGCTTTGCGTCCATTCAGCTGTGTATCTGTGATTGACAATTTTTCAAATGTCATCCTGACACAATCAATGACTGACTGCAAATAGTATTTTATGTCTGTGTTAAGTAGTTATTGTTGAGATGAGATCAGAGCAGAACTTACTTATTGTCTTATCAGTGATGTCAAGCATGCACCCAATGACGTCACCCTTCTGCCAGACTTTACCATACGCCTCAGAGCCCTGGTGCCATTTTCGACCCTGAAAAAAAACCAATTGCTGCATGATAATTGTTGAGTTTTACATACATCATTCAATTTACAGTGTCTGTAATGAACTTCTGATTCCTGTTGATCTATAGCACTACTTATATGGGCAATTAGCCACCTATTAACATTATTTTTACAACTTTTAACATGTTCAAGGTCACTCAGAAGTGTCAATCTCAGGCACAGTTGGCTAGTCATTAGTCATCACCAGTCAGAGAGAATGTCAGTCATGCACACCTGATGATGTAATCCAGACATAAAACACTTGGCATAAATAGAAGAAAATAAAGAAACACAAAAACTGGAGGCTTACCGTCCATCCGTCAAATGCATAGCTAAATCCATCAAGTCCAAGCTC
This sequence comes from Bimastos eiseni, assembly GCA_959347315.1. Lineage (NCBI taxonomy): Eukaryota > Metazoa > Annelida > Clitellata > Crassiclitellata > Lumbricidae > Bimastos > Bimastos eiseni. The sequence continues at coordinate 11,230,173 of OY365821.1, read as the reverse complement.
CTTTCCTGGTTCGCTGGATACCTGTGCCCATCCAACCTTCATGTAACCGGGTGTTATCACGTCAAACTCATAGTACCTTGAAACACAGAAAAAGAGCAAACTAGGGGTATACTTAATTACCAGGTGTGCAATTCACCAGAAACCGAGATGGCACACTTGTTTATGTAGCCCAAGATCGACCAATCAGAGGATATCACAATCTCATATGACTTACTGTCTGCAGGTTCTCTCTGCGAATACTACCATGTTAATCTGACCACAGAGAAACTCGTCTACCACATCTCACCTTACAGGCATTTGAAATCTTGAAATTTGATAACGCCCTTCTTCCAACATTTTTTGCTCAGAAGTGCATACACACGCCTCGACGGCGCAATTGTAGTTGCACTGCAGAGCAATTGTGCGCAAAGAACTTGCTCAAGGTCCCTCAGACGAGGGTCGAACCCGCTCACTCAGCGCACACTGTTACGGGCCGACCGCTCTAACCGATCAGCCACCGTGCCACACATTATAGATATTACCCATAGCATGACAATGAACAATTCATAAGTCAGTATAGCTACAGGAACTATCATAAACAATCTAATTTATAAAACGTAGTGCTCTCTAAACTGAAAACATGAGAATAATGCGATAAATGTGATCAGCCTGGAGTTTGTAACATACTTATTAACATACTTATTGGCACACTAGCAAGTGTACACATGATATATAGATACATATAAATGCTGCCACATAAACGCTAATCATTCGACACGATTGAATTCTTTTGATAATGTAATTAGCATAACTGAATGCTGGCATTATACATATTACCAGGTTTCACTGAAAGCCTGAAATACAACTAGTAAACAACTAAACAATATCCATTATTGAACATAGCCGACATTATCCATCTCATTTTCTTCTGCACAGTTTACCAGCACAGCTTTTGAATGCGATTAGTGAACATAGCTGAACCATATCTATAATATCAAGAGACAATCTACCATTTGCCAGCATCAGCGCTGTACGTCTGTTCTGCTCGGAAGGTTCGGACAAAGAACTTCTTCTCTGCGAAACCCATTGTGACGGCTGTCAAATGAAAACAGTGGACCGCTCAGGAACTGTTACTACATGAGTCGACGTGGGTGTGCATCAAGACACTTGATGAAGTGTCTTTATACGCACATACATCAAGAACAGTTTGAAAATGCATGCTGTAAACAGTAACATGGAATAGAGTGATACGTAAATCCACCAATTAAATCAAACACACATGATCATAATTATGTGTATATATGTCTGTGTGTAGACAGATGCATACCTAATAAATGCTTGACATTGCGTCTTAAAATTAACAACACCAATCTTGTCATGTAAATAATTAGGATATCAACAACTTGCAGAAGTGCTAGAGTACTGTCCAACAAAGCTTGGAGAATCATTAATTTTAATTTCACAAGAATGTAAAGTTAATCAAAAGAATATCTCAACCAATTTTTCAATAAATTTATTGTTATCCAATTGATGCGTTAATCAACCCTAGAGATTACAGGATATAATATTCAATGTTAGAGGTCAAGCATCAAAATCTGGTGGGAAAGCCAAGATCCTACTTTCCAATGCTTCGTTGGAAGGTGACTCCAGATTGTATCCATACGCCATCAGAGTTCGCACCGTTTCCGACGCAGTCTGCCTATAAACCACATGAAAAAAACACAGACAGTAATTAAATCGAACCATCAGCACTGAAATCCCAAGGCATGTTTTCCAACCAGCCACATTCATTGAGTCCACAAGGGGCCACATTGTGCCACTGATGGCAACACTGTGCTAATCAGTTCAACATTGGCTCAACAAAAATGCCTATCAAGGAGGGCACCAAAACTGTTACAAAAGAAGCTAGTTGATGTGCGATTACAAATCCATGTGATTGTTTAAACAAAACAGTTGAATTCATTCATATACACACAGAACAAAGACAAGTACTTATAGTAGACAAATGCCTTCACTAAATGCGTTTATTCTGTTGAGTATGGAAGACCACTGTGTAAATAGCTTAATAATACAGTAAATACGTGCAAATGAAGCCAACCTGTTTGACTTCTTGATCACTTCATCAACTTTGCTGTAGGGCACCAAGTGATGAGATCGTTTGTTGAAGAAATCCTAAATTATCAAAACACCTCTTATCTATCGAAGGTCATTTCTGAGCTCTTGCTAATTATCACATTAACTACTAAATATAAACTTTACACAAATCTAGTCATATAAAACTAATCTACATAGAAGAGAAGACTTCTATAGTGCCACTGTCATAACTCACTGGGGGTGTAGAGCAAATGGATAGCAAGCACACTGGCATAAAGAGCAGTAGAAAGCGAGATTGATCAGTCCTTCCATTCGCTAGGCAATAGTGTTGGTTATATTAGATGTAGGACATGATGGGCACCTTGTATGGCCATGGTACAGTTAAAATTGACTCCTGTAGTAATTTGTAATCATCTATTCATACTACACTTGTAATCAAACCGCAGTGTGTCAGTTTTAAAATCAATAAACCGAGATAAATATTATTATTAAAAAACAAAACTCCAACTGACCTCTGTCAGTCCATAAGTCCAGCCCTGTTTGATTCTCTCCTTTGACCAGACGTTGTGTGTGTTTTCGGCGAGCTGTTCAACCAACTCGTTCAGCTTCTCACTCAGTAGAATTCCAGTTAGGTCGAGGGGAGCTGGACGATAGCCATTGGGCTGAGTATAACTGTTGACAAGAACATGTTAGCCAGTTACAAATTCTTGCCATATAGCTGTGATACTGTTAAAGACTTCCGAAAACATCAATCGATCGGTTTTCTCTGTTGACTTGTCCGATTTTCACATCGTGTCAACTCGCATAATCTTGATCTTTGATTGCATTTTAATTAAAACAAAAGATTCAACACAATAAGAATCATCAGAGTATCAATCTGCAACAATCGTAACTTAAACTTTCAATCTGGCACAAAAAAAACTGCCTGTGTCAAATTTTTCTTCTCTTTCTTCAAAATGCATTTATATCTGCCCTTATGGGTCTTTTCACTTATGTCGAAGGTTTTGTTTGAATAACTGAATTCAACTGAATTGAATTCATTGAATAACCTAATAACCTGAATTCATACATATTTAGTAGACATTAGAATTGTCCAGAAAACAGTTTTAATTATTAGTCTGTAGAAAGATACAATAGATATTTGTAAGCTGAGATGATGCACCTGTTGGGTAGTTTGAGTGTCTTTAGACGATGGTTGCTGGTGTACTGAGGGTCATAGGTCAGATGAAAACCAAGAGCCAGCAGCATTCTGTAAAAGAACATGCAAAATATCACAATGTAATGTAATTATTTATTTAACACTTAAACAATCAGTTGCATTGGCTCCCAATAACTCAGTATGCACATGCCATTAAAGTGCCAATACTCTACTCTAGCATTCCAGAAAATCAGTTATCAAGCAGTTTCTAAAGTAATATATTTTTGGCAAGTTATAGTTTTATAGACATTAGTCTGATCAAGAAAGTGTTTTTAGGGAGGCATTCATTTCCCTCTTCAGTCTTTTGTCCAGCATTACACAAATGCAATGGTCCTCATCACAGGGACTCTGTGTATCAAAGGACATTCTGCTCATCCCCAGCTTACATCAGTACTAAACTCTGCATTTATAAGCATTTCTAATAAGCATCTCCAAAGCTTGTCTGGTTTTGTCCATACTTTATTGATTATTAAACTATGGAAACCACACAATTAGATTAGATTGTTTGAAAGTCTCTTGATTTGTCAACTCATTGAAACATTGTACTGATGCTGTATACTTCTTTGGAGATGGTAAACACACCTGAGAGTTTCCTGTGCAAGGGACATGTTGTACTGTTTCTCCGCTGGAGACAGTTTGTCAAAGTGAATGATGCATGTATGGATCTTCGCAGCATCATCGCGTCTCTGTAAAAGCAGAAGAATTCTTATGCTCATAAATTCTGTACCGTACGTCAAATGGCAGATCAACAAACATGCGATGCTCACTCTAATCATAATTTCAGTGATTAAAGAAACTATGGGTATCCACAGTTTCGCCTCATTATTATGCCAAATAAAATAAATGCCAGATTTCACTTTTAAAACAATCAAAGTGCAACATATAGGTAAGTAAATAAATAAGTAGGTAAGGTAAGTAAGTAACCTCAAAATAATATTATTATAATAACACAAACGCTGACACTGTAGAAAACAAATGCTCAATGTATCATTAAATTAACGACTCATTTACGTTTTAAAATTAATCATGTGTAGTCTGAGATAACAGTCATTTTCTAAGAGCTCAAACAGACTCTAAAATGAAACGATAGCAAGACTTTGTAGATCTTTACCTCGCCCCAAACCCAGTTGTTTTCAATTTTGCTCATTGCCCAGAGCTCGTGAAGATTTTCCGCCAGTTTCTCCTTAACATTCTCAACATAGCCTGGCAGTTGCACCTAAACAATTACAGAAATCACAATAACGCTTGTCCAACTAGCGACCACAAATGATTTTGTTGAATTTAGGACATAACCAAGTAGACAATTTTCACCGAGTATCGAATCCGAGTATATGGATGCACTATTTGCCAGATCTGGCTATGAACCAAATAGTAGTGGCAAAACTCTGGCCAAGTGAGTACCAGTCGCAGGCGAAGCATAAAATTTTTCACTTTCGTCACTTTTCGTTTTGCGTAAATGAAAAATTAGCAAACTAAATGTTTATGCCTGTAGAAGCTACTAATACGGCCTTAAATTTTTATTTTCGGTTTAGCTAGTAAAATGTTTAGAAAAATTACTGAAAACTATTTTTTACTTTTGACTATCAGTGTGTGTAACATTTGCCAAGGCGAATACTTCCAAATAGTCCCAAAAAACTGGATATTTGGCCAAAGCGAATGACCGAGGCGATTTCTGGTTATGCCTTAGTTAAATTGATAAATGCCTCTAACTAAATAAATGATATTACCACTTTATTTATCAAACACTAAGGAAAAGAAAATTTCTACAAACTTTTAATCAGAATTGGATCAGCACTCTCAATCTCGATACACTCAAAAATATGAAAAACATCTAATTTAAAGCTAAGTTAAAGCAAACAACAATAAATTCAGTTCTAATTCACATAGGGGCCAGAACCAATTGAAATATCACTAACATGCGATGTATCGACCGGTCGTGGCACAAATGCTCCATGGTCGAGTTCTTCAGGCAATCCGCAGATCAGACCTTTTGGCACATTTCCCAGATTGAAGCAAGGCTCCATCTTCAGCTTCTCCTTTGGCAAAAGCGATTCACAGACCGGAGAGTGACCGTCAGGAGGACCGTACTTCATCTTTCCATGCTCTCCACCAAGCATAAATCGAACACTGGAAATGCCAAATAATCCAAATAATAACAAAATAATAACAATACACAATTTAATCTCCATAATAAAACACACTCAAAACTGTAGGCTGTATGGTGAACAAGCTTTTTCAGTTGCCCAAACTGGATTTCTGAACTCTCTCTCCCTGTATCTGTGCAAAGGTGACTTACCCCTTGACAGCAGTCACATCTCTAAGAGCAGTGTGTTCCAAGTTGAAGGACCAACAACTGAGCATGTATAATGTAACTATAATGAAACTATAATGTAACTACGGAGGTCGTTAGATTAGATGAGAAACTAAACCTCTTTGTAAACTGGTCGCGCTATCTAACCTGATTTTAGCAGACAAGCTGATGGCTGGAAAGAACATTCCATCGATGTTGAAGTCACGAAAGAATCCTTTGACGGTGATGCCGTTGACCGTGAACGATATCTGAGGAATATCGAGATCGAGGCAGACGCCGATGATGTCGCCCTTCTGAAATCCCAGCTGCGTCGTTCGAACCGTCTTTGGCTTCCCAGCTGAAGCACACAGAGTGCATCGGATGTAAAAACATTTCTTTCCAGACATTAAAGCTTGGAAAAAAGAATTTTAGATTTCATCACTTTAATAGCAACAAACTAAAATTGTACCCTAATTTTTATAGCAAGTTCAGTTGACTGTTGCATTTATTGACTGGCATGACCTGACTACTGATAGTAAGGAATATAGCACCATTCATTAGATAAAAACATGAAGCATTATCATGTTATAGGAAACATATTTTAAGACTATTGAGCTGGAGACAAAAACTTAATTCAAATGGAAAGGAAATAAATATTATGACTAAAACTGTAAATCAGTTAAATTTGACTATTGGTTCAACCACTTGGGTTATACAAACAGATTTCTACGGAGCAACTAAAGGGACATGAAAGAAGAATATTTTATCTCGTGCGCACGAGATAACAACTCGTTCCCTTGACTTAATAAGTCGTGCGCACGACTTATTTGACCAATAGCAGACCGACTTGTAAAAAACCTCTATTTCAGGGATATAATGGCGTCGCTGCAAAAATTGGCAACGAAGTAGTTTGAAATAGGATAACAGCGATTTATCGTTTTAGCGTCCCAAATTCCAACAACTCATACGATAAATCGCCCGGATAAATTTATCTGATATTGTCAGTAGTTTGCAAACAACAAGCAAAATAACTATGAGCGAGAGACACTTGAAGTTTGAACTGGCATGCAGTTCGTCATCGTGGGCTCGCGGTGGATGTAGCTTTGTCAATCTTAACATCATTTTTATTTTCATATTCGCAGTGATATCCCCAGTCTGGCACATGCTCAGCGTACAAACGGCTTCACAAATAACACTGTAGCTTTAAATGCCTTCCTTATAGGCCTATACCCCTAGTAGTGCCACTCGTAATCGTAATCTCTAAGCTTCTAAAGCACCACTTAAAAGCTATGCGCAGGGCACCAGCTTATTCACGAGCGCTGCGTCAAATCTAAAGGGCTGTCCAAAGGATAGTCCGTGGGAGGTCAGAGTTCGGTTTCCAGAAGGTCAGCACAGAGGCAGAGTAGCTGTTAAGGAGGGTGTCACTTTCGTAGAGAAGTGACAGATGGAATGTCAAATAATGAGTTCGGGTAAGAGTTCTTGAAAAGGTGGCATTTAACTTTAGAATGGAAAGCCCAAATTACTCTATCTTAGACATTGTTTCATTTATAGAACTATGTGTTTCCCCATAAATACCAAAATAGAAGTTTTTTACATCACAGAAAAGTCGGCCTGCTATTGATCAAATAAGTCGTGCGCACGAGTTATTAACTTGTTCCCTCGACGTAGTAAGTCATGCGCACAAGTTTATTAACTCGTTCCCTCGACTTAGTAAGTCATGGGAACGAGTTGTTATCTCGTGCGCACGAGTTAGTACGTCATGCGCACGACTTATTAAGTCGAGGGAACGAGTTTGTATCTCGTGCGCACGAGTTAATATCTTGTTCGCACGACTTAAAATAGTTTTCTTTCATGTCCCTTTAGGGGCTCCGTAGATTTCTTAGATGGCTGCCGCAATTTCTTGTCCACCATTTTATATCTCTGCAATTTTAGGCATTCGTTTCAAGTAAATTGCAGAGGTTTTTAAAATCGTTTTTATTCAATTTGAAATCAGTGAATGGTATTGAATCTGTCTGTGACTTATTGGTAACATGGTTATGTGTTAGAGTTTCATCAACCGGCCTCATACTTGACACAGACACTGTGGTAAGCTGAGGAATTTTGAATTTAATCCACTATAACTAACCTCACTATAAACATATACAACTAAAAGTTAAGCTCTGAGTGAGTGGATGACTCATTTACCTTGTGACTGACTGACTGATTGAATAGTAAACAACTGCAATTAGGACAATAGAAAATATTTCTTGACGAAGAGCAAAGAGAACAATGAGCCATTACCTGTCCACAGGTTTGACCCATCGAATCCATAAGAAAAGAGGTCATCACCGACCCCGTTAGCTCCCCAGTGAGCTCCTCCACCAGGGTATGGAGTGAAACCCTCTGTGTTGGCCCAGCCGATGTGGATATGCGGTGGGAGATGGGAGACTGTCTCGATGTGGTCGATGATCGCCTCGTAATACCACTTGTGGTACATGGCCGAGCCCTCGCATCGACCAACGAAAATGTTGGGATGCATGCTAGAACGGCCCAGCACATGACACATTAGAAAATACTAGACACAAATGTAATGCAGAGTAATGTGATACACCTGGACCAAACTCTATCCACGTCGATAAAGGATATTTATAGTGTAACACAAAGCAAGCTTCAAATCCTGTACCATCAGGGTAATGTAATTGTAATGGAGCATTTATATAGCACCACTCAAGATCAGAGGCGCTCATGACTCAAGACATAGCTAAACGGAGAACAGGAAAGTCTTTAGGCGCCTCTGGAAGGTAGCAGAGGGAAGAGAGAGCAGCTCCTCCTGAAGAGAGATATCAAACAATACAATACAACTGTTTTGATATTGTCCTCCCTACAAGGTTCACCAGTGTGCACAACTATAAACAAAACATTCATAGCACAGAGCAATTGTGAGCAAAGGACTTGCTCAAGGTCCAACCACATTATAAGTCTCGAGCAAAGTATCTACACAGCATCTCTTCAGAACCGCATATTGACGATCGGCTTGACCTCCCCAGATTCGGATCTGGCACCAGAACGAACAGAGCAGCCTTACCATTGCGCACCTGATTTGACGTAGCATTAGCGAATAAGCTGGTCACTCTGATGTGGCTTCCATGTAGCACTATTATTGTTGCTATTATTATTGTTACCATTATTGTTACCTTCAATATAATTATAATTATTATTATTATTACTAACAATATAATTAATATTATTATTATTACCTGTAAACATAATCGATGACTTTTGTCTGAAGAAGGAGATCTCTTCCTGGCAACAGATTTTCCATGATCAAGTTCTGATTTGACCGAACTGCAACGCCATTACCAACGCACAGAGAGCACAGCACATCGAGAACCTACAAGATCAATCAGAATCTGCAAAACATCGATCATCCCCCGTAGCGTCTGAAACTAAGCAGCATAAAACTCATAGAAGGAAAACCAGGATGAATCAAATGAGTTTCTGCTGTTGTATTGCAGATGATTGGAAAAGCATTGCTGTTGTTATTCTAGTAGTGTTTCTGTGTTTATGGTTTAAAGTCAACACAACTAAACCAAAGAATAGAGCAATAGTTGGGAACAATATCAAGTAGAATGGCCAATGGGATGGATGGAGATGAGGGAATGGGCTGGGAAGCAGATTGGCAGGGACGTGGAATGGGAAGGAATGGAGACAGGATAGGGTGGAGACTGGATGGGATGAGGATAGGATAAAGACAGAATAGAGATTTAATGGAATAGAATGTGGTGAAGATGAGATATACTGGAGATGTTATAGGTATAGGTCTGAGATGAGAAGCAATGTGTGAGATGAAGTGGAATGTGAAATGAGAAGGCATGTCAGATGGGATGGATTGGAGGAGGAATGCAAGATCAGAAGTGACATTCAATGAACGTGGGGTGGAGATAGGAGTTGGATATTTATAGGTCTTAAAATGCACCACAAGTCAAATAAAAAGAAAATCATGCAATAATATTTCACAAAGAGCATCGAGTCAGACCGTATGATCTGCCCAAATTCACTATGACCATAGGGACAGACCTCATGATCCCGATCGAAATCACAAAAAGCACAGAGTCAGACCTTATGATCATGATCGCATTCACAAAGAGCATAGAGTCAGACCTTATGATCCCGACCATGCTTGTCGATCAGTGAAATGATCGTTCTGATGTGCTGTTCTTTGATGACATTCAAAGCCTCTGGACTGTCGATCAGAACGCAGTGCAAGACATCCAGGACACCTTGAGGAAAACAGAGACATTGTACGGTTCTAATGATTATGAGACAAACAAAATCAATACAAGCTAAAGAATTTAGAATTTTGAGAGGCAAAATTAAAACTTAAAACATCACTTTCTGTTATAGTAAGCCTTTATTCCTCAGGCATAAACACTTTTTCCAGTCTCACTGCAAAGTGAATGATGCAACTTTTAAAATCCACAAAGAATCTAATGAAATTTTCAATCTGTATCATAAGCAACTGATAGCTGTCCGTGCGATGACCAAAGTTCTAGAGAATTCACAATATTTTTCTAAATTATCAGGTATCTTGTGGAAAATTATTGCTATGGAATTAAAGCTAAATTATGTGTAAAATTCTTATTAATTGGTCAGACATTAAGAAGTTATGAATAACAAAGAAAACTAAGGCAAGAACATAAAAAGATAACATAATGTTACTACCCATTTTCTTATATGAATCAAAATGCTGGACAATGCAATGCGAAAGCAAGAATGAGAAAACAATCACTACCATTATGGAAAATTGCACAAATTTCAAGACAAACAATAGAATTAGAAGTGACAAAGACAATTAATTCCTAGATAGACACACAAAGACATAATGGTAATAAGATTTTGACTAAACATGAGAGGGTCTAATGACTTGACTAACGACTGAACAATATATTTAGACCCAACACCACAAGTGGTGATGATGATCATAGTCGTGATGATGATGACATGTGACATGAATCACTGTTAAAAATAACAGAACAGAACCATTCCCTTTAAGTGACACATACCACAGAACACAGGTCACTGTGAGTTTTAAGAGAAAACATCACATTCGAGTTAGTCATATTATGCAATGAGCAAGTAAGTACATCAACAAATTAACAATTATATTAACAATCTTAAAAATTTTGTTTACAAGTTTCAAAAACTCAAAATTCTGAGCCTTCAGGCAGCGATAGCCACTGACGTTAGAAGTTAAAACCAAATCAAAAGCATAATTAAGTCAGGGAAGCATTTTCAGCTCTTATAACACTTCCAACTTTTATAATAAAACAGTACAGTTAATTAGCAATCTGTAGCAGAAACAAATCAAAGAAGCAAGAAACAAGATGATACCTTTAGACGAATCCTGCCCTTCTAGCCTACGCACTAGCCAATCAATGTGCTTAGATGAGGCAAACTGTGTACAGTTGCTATGGTTACCCTGAATTAGGGCAGCTGAATGTAACATAAATGAACGAAATAAACAACAACAAACACTAAAACCAAGTACAAATGTTGGAAGAGCAATGTTTGAAGCAGGCCTGCAAAATGTATCTCATTATTGCAAACACCTGGTCAAAAACGTAATCGGAAAGCGAAATTATTGCGCACCAAAATTAATCGTATTCTACACATATAAAAGAAGTAATTTATATAAGGGAAGCACAAATATAAAGGCTTTAAATACGTGCAAATCAAGTAAGAGACCTTCTTTTTAACCACAAATTCAAAAATATTTCAGATACGCCGCTCTCCGAAACTGCTAGTTTCTTTTTCAGAATGCAGGATGTTTACGTTATTGAAAGCCGACTTCAAAATTGCTCTTCGCCAGTCAGTCAAAGAATGAATGTTTCGAGTCAAACAGCAATAGGTAGGAGTCTAGCGACGCAATTAGAAGAGGGCGGCTACCTGTAGATGCCGAATCCTCAAGCCTATCAACCAACCAATCAAGTCGCTTTGAGGTTGCAAACTGGCTGCAGTTTGATCTGTTACCCTGAATAATAGCCGCTGAAAAACAGTCGATCTGTTCAGCCATAGTCGTCTCGTTTAAGCGAATCTAGTCTAAAGAACTGCTAGACTGCTTCTAAACAGTCACTGGAGTAGCAGTGAACATAAGGAACTGATCGTGGTTTTGAGTTTGTCAGGTCAAAAGTGCCTTAGAGAATTTTTTCATCAGTGGGAGCTATATAAATTCATGATAACAATTATGATAGCAAAAAGATCAATCACTGGCTGATCTCTGGAATGACCCATCGGCATGCCACTATCAGTTCATGCGAAATCCATCAAAGAACATCAATCAATTAATCAATCAATATAAAGTGGATGCAGTGCTTCTTCAAGATTCCTAATCAAAGGTGCCCCAGTTGCAGTTGAAATAATACAGACTACTCGAAATTGAGATAATTTTGACCTAGGAGTTGCCACTCATGATTCAAAGACTCATCATGCAACTGGTGTATTTGCCATCCTTCATGACCCATTACATTTCCAACCATACAACCCTCATGATGAATCATACTAAACTATTCAATGCCAATATCTAATGCAGAGTAAATTATATCTACCATAGTTCAAGCAGCTTATGTTAATTTTTTTAACACAGGCACTGACCAGAAAGTGTAAAATAATAGGAATTAAACAACAAGCTATATAACTAATGTTTCAGGGAGATTGAAACACCTTATAAACAGCTAAATTAATCAAGGAAGATAATCTGTGGTGCTTCCCATGAGCAGATATCTTGAAGCGATGAGGTATAAATTACGCTGCTTGACAAACTCCCAGAGAATCAAAGATAACATAACATCTATATAAATAGCTATCATATAGGTTCGATACTGTGGCGCTTATTATTCTATTATTCTGAATATGAATTATTACTTCCTAGCACGAATAACCATCCGAACAGGTATTAAAGTTAAACAACAATTTGTACATTTGTGATTGCTGCAATCGATGTTTCACTGAAGACGACGATCGTACCTAAGAGAAGATAGAGATAGTTGATCATATCGTTCCACCTTCCGGCAGAATCCTCTCCGATCAGATGAGCCAAATGACGCATGCTCTTCCATTGGCTGCACTTGTCGATCGTCTCCAGAATCAGTGCAATCATTCCCTTTTAACACAACACACGTTTACCAAGATCAACAGAACATCATGACATCCATTGAAGTAAACTACAATACGGTAATTTATTACATACTTAATGTAAGGGCGTATGATAGTCTGTCTAGTGGAACAAATGATACAACTGAGCATGGAGGTCTCAAATCTCAGCTCAGGCAGATAGAGTTTACAAGATTTCTTCTCCACTTACACCCCAATTCAGCACTGACGATATGCTGGCCGCACACTGTCAACTGTGAAAAGAAGTGAATATTACCTCTTCTTGGAAAAGATCCTGTCGGTTTCTTAGCGCCTTCAGTCGAATTTGTCGCTCTTCAAATTCTGGTAATCAAATATGAATAACAGAACTTTAACAAACGTCTGCAAACAGTGTCAGAAGCTACATATTTGGAAATAAACCAGTTATAACTAAATACAAATGAAAACGTAACATCACCTTGGTCCACAGTGAATCGTGGCCCCAAATGGCTATAAACATAGATTGATGAATGGTGCTATAAAAGCCTGCACATTCGATAACATCAGTTTAAACTCTACCAATGCTGTTTTCAGGCACTGCCAGTCCCAAGCCTGGATAAAAGAGGAGGGCAATGCTAATCAACTTTGCAATGGCAGAGCATCTCTAACCAGTAGGTAACTGACCTAGATAAGTCAACAGATGAAATACGATTGGCATTCTTGATACTGACCGAGTTCTTCACCCGGCGGTTGGAAGTAATCGATAAGGTCCTCGAGAGTCTTGATGACTTCAGTCAGACTGATGTCTTCCCACAGTCGACTGTTGCGACCCTCAGTCTTCAGAGACTCCAATGCTCTGCACAAAACAATAAGTAAAATATTGTAAAAGAAATTAACCCAGCACCCTTCTGTTGGAGGCACTCGTCTACCATTCTCTAACCATCGAACTAGATATAGATGAATACCAAAGTCCTGGACAATGGGGTCAGAACATCATAGGTATGTCATTCACTCCCCCCTCAGCCCATTCTGGTGCTGCCGACCTCCCCCCCATAAACACAAAATATGATGATACCTGATAGTAGTTTACATCATGGGGTAATTTAGAATACATAGATGCACTATAGATTCAAACTTAAATCAAGATACATTCTGTACATCAGATTCAGATTCACCGATTTTCTGTATTAAGTGCTTTAAATAAATGAATAACAAGGAATGAAACAGGATAAGGCAATGAATGGTACAAAAGGGAACATAAAGATAATGCAACTGTGCATTAAATTAGGGATGGACTAATCAATTGTTGAAATGCTGCCTTTGAATGGACTAATCAATTGTTGAAATGCTTGATTACATCACATTTGAAAGATCATTCAACCCAGAAAATGGTAGGGTCTCTTAAGGCTTTACATTATAAATAATCTCATTACTAGCTTCCAACAATTTACCAGATCATTTCCTCATATATTTAATGGTCTTTCAATATTTGCTAGATTATGTTATAATCATAATCTGTTAACAGATTATGATTATAAAGACCATTAAACAACAACATAATTTCTTTAACTAACTTGACGAAACGCGAGATGAGCGAAGTGCACTTTCTAATGACTCTTGCTGATTTATTTTCCTCTTCCTGAGCCCTGGAAACGGTCAGTCCATCATCCATATGACCCTCAACCATCAGAATCGCCTAAACCACAAACAACAGAACCATTCCAAATAGGTTCATAAAAACTGCCACATAAGTACACACAAAGATTATTGCCTTAACTAGTGATGCTCATTGACCTGACCCAAAATCTTTTAGAAATATCTCATATACATCTTCATATCCAATAGCATGATTTAAGGCTCTTTTTCGCTATTACTGCGATACTAGATCGGGTGAATTGTAATATTTTTAACTATAACTGTGATATAACCTACTTCACCTACTTTACTTACTGACTGTGGTCAGCTACCTAGATCAAATAATTCTCATTCATTAATGATTTGCTCTTCCTCGTTTGATGTTAGTATATTCGTCAATTAAGATTAGTTAAGCTTTGTTCCTCTATCTCATTTTCATTCATTCTATTCTCCTTTTGGCCTCTATAATCAACTACTCTATACCTAATTTATTAGGCAAACCTAACTTGCCGGATCCTTCCAACCTTAATTGGGTCTCCAATTAAAAATGTTTCTTTGTTAGAAAGTTTTCATGCAAATTGTTCTTTGATTGTCAAATGAAAAAATAAACATTTATCCCAGAAGCATATTTATATCTCAAAAGCATATTTAGAGCTGGAAAATTGACCTGATGAAATCTAGGTTTTGGTGCCTATCGATTGGTGTTTTGTGCATTAGACACCATAGAAATCGCTAATCAATGAATGAAGGAAACGACTCAATCATTGATGCAACAAAACATGTATCCCAATCATCAAGCATATTGCACAATACTCGAACATATATCATCGAACAGCTAACGAACCAGAGTGCGCAAGTTGAGCACATTTCATACTTATTGCTTCTGCCAAATAAGTAGGACACATTACAAAATTCATGAAAGAAGATACCTTTTTCTCTTCAACACGGCCAACTCCTCTCTTCTTTGTTTCGAATGTCTGGTAGGACAGCCACATACCAGACTTCCTGTGCTGTAGGTAGATCAGTGAGTCACCGTACTTGATGTCCGCGTTTCCCATTCCTTCGTCCTCGTTTCTCTCAGAGAACTTACGATCGTCCTAATTGCAAATTCAATCATTGTGTGATAATTGTACTTACAACAGCAACTTAATCAACAGCTTAGGAATCTCTCAGATGTTGCCATTAATCAAGCGGCAGCAATTCACTGCATGTTAGGTTGATCCACAGATCCCTTCCACGAAAGAAAACCTCACTTCTTCCAATGGCTACAACCTTTCCTTGCTCTTATCTGTACATGTATTTATTTGCCTTGAATAAAATAGCTTGTAATATCTGCAGAGGAATATGATGCAAATGAGCACACTTCTTCATATATTTTTCATATTCATATGGCCCACATACTGAATGCTTGAGAATTCACTTACTTAACTAATTAATTAAGTGATAAATAGTTAACTAACTAAATGAACCATATGCAAGTCAGATACATAAAAGTAATTACTGCCATTTTTACAACATTCGTTAATATATTTCTGGCAAATCTCATATACATATTCGTATCTCATGAACATATATTTGAAAAAAAACTAAAACAAAACATGTTATCAAACCTTTGACTGTCGAACTATGAACGCTGTTGCATCTTCTGTTGCTGCATTTCTGTGAAAAGTCACGACTTGGTTGTCGCCTGTTGCGGCCAGATAGCGACCCGAAGTCACGTGACGCAGACGACACGATTGACCCCAACCCATGAACCCTTCTGCCCATCTGTTGCAATGTCAAGCAATCAACTTACAGCCAATGAATTAATGACAAAAGAAGGTGCTGTCTAAAACCTACAATAACTGAAATCTTTCTTTCTGAACAACAAAATCTTTCACACATATCTTATATGCATAATGCATATTTATATCTCATATACATATTTATATCTCATATACATATTCATATCTCATATACATATTCATCTCTCATATACATATTCATATCTCATATACATATTCATCGTTCTGCACATTCATGTCAAACGGTAAAACACCCAAAGAGAAGATATCATAATTAGTGGCAGTGTTGGGTGTTGAACAAAGTATTCAGTTACCGAACCAAGTCACTAGACCAGCGTTTCCCAAACTGTGTTCCGCGGAACCCAAGGGTTCCGTAAGGTGAAGACAGAGGTTCTGCGGAAAGCATTCAACAAGCTTGAAACAATTTCAAATAAATTATACCAATTTTTCAGGCGGACTTGCAGTATATTTGATGCATTTTCGCCTTACTGGATTGCATGATTCTTTTCATAATCCCCGCTTCCAGTTTTAAAAAAATCTTTTCACGATTCCCGCTTCTACTTAGGCAGAACTCCACCTTCCAGTTAAAATCTCATCATCATTTCCGCTTCCAATTAAATGGCATTTTTTCATCAATTTTTTTCATTAATTAACCTTCTAGTTAACATCATTTCATCAATCAAGCTTGTACTGTAGTTAAAACATATATATTATATATATATTATATATATATATTAATCAATATGCCTTCTAATTAAGATAGAGCTTAAATTACGGAAATTATATCGTACGTATTAGGCTGATACGGATGAGAGTGAGTCACCTAAACTGCAAATTTTACAGTATGCGTAGGCCTATAGGATGCTTTTTCATAACATCTGTGAAGGCCTATAAGTTTATATGAAGAGAATTTATGTGTCTTTGTCATCGTTTTTTTGTGTTGTTATTAATCTAATCTAGGCCTAAATCTATATTGTCTGCATTCTAAAACGTTTGCAAAACCGGAACAGTGTTTAGTTTTGGACCGGGGTTCCGCCAAAAAAATTGGAGGTCAAAAGGGTTCCGCGGTCAAAAGAGAATGGGAAACGCTGCACTAGACCATAAACATAAATAAATACTTACTTCAATAAAATAGTAATTTGTAATTTGTAAAAAACCTATTATACAGAGTACAACTAAATATGATCTATGATCTTTGGCAACTGAGCATGTCGTCATCAAAACTAGCCATCCTAAGAAATGCTATGCCTAATTTGAAATCCTGGGGCATAATGTACACCATACGTGCAAATAATAACAATAATAAGAATAGCAGTAAAAACAATATTTTATCTCGGGTTAAAAAATAATCTCATCATATCTAACGACTTCTAAAACGCATCTCGACATACAAACTGATCAGAAGCACTCTCAGTGTGCAAGCCTCATGAGAAGAGGGAAGTATTAAGACGATGAATGAAGACTGTAATGCCCCGAGTTAGCACAATGTTGCGAATCACGGGGAGTGAAGGAGCAAAATAAGTGCCATGCTTGTTGATGGGCAGAAGTGGTTCAAGATCAGATTATATATGTGATAACAGCATTTATATAGCACCTCTTCAAGATATCTACTCAGAGGCATTCTCTGCGCTGGCCTTAATGATGTTAAATGTCAAAGTGGAAAAAAAATGCATCTATTAGCAAAACTATAACTACATTGAATCTGACTAGAAAAAAAGGAGGGTAGTTGGTTGGTCAAGAATTTTATCTCAGATCCATGTGACTCTCACCAAAAGGCAGTATGTAATTACAATAACACATTACAAAGTAATGCAGTAAATGCACAACCGTAAATGTTAGTGCTAACCATCCACATAATGTAGTGTAACTAATGTAGCCGATAAACATTATAATGTACATTTCTATAGACATGTTTCTTACACAGCTCAAAATACGGTGACTACAGAGAATTGTTTCAAGCAATCCACATTAATTATGCTTTATCACAGCTATCATTCTACTATTATGATAAACTAGGTAAACTGCTTGAAAAACTCACTTGGTTCGAATATGTTCGAGTTTCCACAAGGACCTGGCATGCGATGATACAGCTCCAGTCTCATACATTGCAATGCTACAATCAATAGATAAACAATATACAATACAATGCAACTGTAATTTTATCATGCTTTCCTAACAAAGGTCGAAATTGCAAATGAAGACAGCCAAATATTAAGTCGTAGGTAAGTCGCATGAGGAGATAGAGAGTTCGAGGTGGAGGGACCAGCAACGTTAATTAATATTTGTTAAAGCCATGTAGGCAGGGCCGTATCAAGCTATAATTGCGCCCTGTGCCTAGCATTAAGGCCTAATCTGGCGCTCCCACATGTTTCAAGAAAGAATGAAATTATTTAATAATTAAAGTTATTCCATCCTGAAATTTACGCCACCTTCTATTTTGCGCCCTATGTCACGGCACCGCTGGCATCGCCCTAGGTACGGCCCTGCATGTAGGCCTACCAGAATCAAAATACTTTTCAGCAGATGCTGATCGAAGAGAGAAGCTGCCTTTGACTCTGGAGTGTCAGGGTGTGACCATGGAAGATAACTAGGATAGCAGATAATATGCACATGCTTTGTACATGTACAAGAGTAATCAACCAAGGAGTATGATATAGAGTAATCAACCAAGGAGTATGATATAGAGTAATCAACCAAGGAGTATGATATAGAGTAATCAACCAAGGAGTATGATATACTGGCAGAAACTGCTAGTATTTACTTAATTAACTAAAATCATGATACAAAAATTATATTATACCTTTCAAAGTCCTCCTCGACTCTACAACATAACATCAACAAAAAGATCAGAGACAGTACACATGAAATTTGGAGAATAGATCTTCGCTACATATGAGAATAGTGAGAATGGATCAGTTAGGATAGACCACTTCACAAAAAATATAACTAAGCCAATGACATTATTCTGTTCAAGTCGTACCATAAATTTCACACATTCTGAAATAAGATGTTTCCATTTTTTCATCTCCATAAATGCACAAAAATAAATAGATCACTGAGGAAATACTTTAAACTTCTTATAAACACATCAAATGCTGCCTTGTCTTATAGCAGCAGTTGTCTAGAGCTCTGCACATTTAGATTCATTTATCAAACCATCATTGCATGATGAATGGCTGAAAATTAACATTTTCTTTTTCAAATTTATATATCTTTAAACTTTTATATAAATTGTAAGCTTTTTATGTTGTCTCTTGTACCCATCGTGTGTTTGCAGATGGTATTAAAGAATATACTTACTTACTTAAGATACTAGTGCACTAAAAATGTTATTGTGTAAATCAAATGCCATAAGTAGAGCAAAGACTGATATAGCTTTAGAGGTATACCTCTGTGTAGTCTCCATATCTCTTGGTGGTATTGTAAGGCACTCGTCACCATGAAAAAGTCGAAGGACGTCACCACCGAAAACGAAACCTAAAACAGGAGAACGTCACTGCATATACGTCTGTTTACATTACGACATTACCACCACTGGACACAAACTTCACACCAGAACTTATCCAACACAATGGTTTCTTCCTTGTTTTTTTTATTTCGCATCTGTTGAATATTCATTTCCTTCTCAATATCTATCTGCTTTGAGTTTCCTGCCAACAGCAATATCTTGCAAATAAGTATAATTGTCAATCAGAATTTTGTAGATATGACTGACTCATTATCAGCTGGATCAGCATTCCAAAACTGTGTTCTGCGGAACTCTAGGGTTCCGCAAGGTGAAGGCAAGGGTTCTGTGAAACACTTTCAGTGAGAACAATACAATAAGCTTCAAGCAATTTTAAATAAATTATATGAATTTTTCATAGGAGGCTTTTTTCTTAACAACTGTGTATAACTTAATATGTAAGAGAATTCATGTCATTTTCATTGTGTTATTTATTAGGCCCAAACCTATAATTGTCTACATTCTCAGGCGTTTGTACCTACAATAGAATATGGTTTTTCTGGACGGGGGTTCTGCCAAAAAAATTTAAGATCAAAAGGGTTCTGCAGTCAAAAAAGATTGGGAAATGCTGGGCAAGATAGTCAAATGTATAATACTTTTGTGCAGAACTTATCATGCACTACATTTTTATACATACATACACACAGACAGACAGACAAAAGCACACAGACACAAACACACATTCACAGGTACATATATCTGGTTATTTATTTAGCACCCTTTGCATACATCATACATGTCATAAAAACATCAGTAGGCACTAGGCTCATAAGTGGAGATGTAAAGTACTGAGACTTCCCATTACAAATATCATTACATTACATAAAAAAACAACAGCAATAATAAAACAAATCACTGACTGGCATTTCTCATTCAAGAGGTTTCATAGCATATTGCAAATCCCATAAATCGTACAAGATTAATATAGGCTTTCTTCAATGCCCCTTTGATTTGGGATTAGATTTCTCATAAGAATATTCCAGCAATAGACAAATCTAGCCAACAAGAGAAGTTAAACAAGAAAGAAAACAGAGGAAATGCACCAGGAACAAAGGTATTCCTCGTGAGCAATGCCCATCTGCCAACACCTGACCATGTCTGTCTATATAATTGTCTGCCTGGATCTCTTTCTCGATATCTCTGTCTCTCTGTCTACCCACATGTCCGTCTCTCTACCCTCCCTACCTACATACCTGCCTTCTTGCTTGTCTATATCGTTGCCCTGCTATTTTTACTCAATCTTAAGCAGACTTAGCCAACCTGCTCAGTACAAGAAACAGCTGGTGTGCTTATGATACATATCATAAATCACTGTTGACAGACAGATCTGTCATCTTTTTAAGGATTCTTTGGTAGATGTCAGTAGAACACGATACCAATAAAAATTGGCTTCCTTAAAGACCACTGAAAGAGGTCATTGAATCCAGAGGAAAGTCACGTATTCTTAAAATGCCTTAAAATGCTTTCAGAACGTATGTACGGTATTATTATTTATATAGTGCCTTTGTACAATGCCGGTGCTACATAATAATGCTCAATGTCTACAGTGTCCGATGTAAGATGATGGACTAACCAAGAGACTTTTGCCGGATAACTCCTGAGCTGACTGGCTGGACTGTCCACAATGTCTGCTGGAAGGAAGCAATCACCAAGGCACCGGCACCAATGTGCTAAAACACACAGACATTTCATTGAGCATTTAAAATGTACAGCATTTGTCTTGTTGGCATTGGTAAAAGTAAGGCATCTGCTCAAGTGATGCTAAGGTAATCGTAGAGTATCTGCAGAAGTTGGCAAAGGTAAAAATAATGTATTTATGTACACAAAAGACTCCTCAGAACTGTGACAGAAGTCATAATAATGGTTAGTGAGCCGCACTGTCAAACCATAGACTGTTGACCAAGCCAAAGGAAAAAGATCTTGTGCATCTTTGATCCATTAGCAACACTAGCAAACCTTGAGTCACTGACTTATGGTAATTGAAAGATCAGGACAGGTGAGTGACAAGGGAGAGGATTGCCCATCTGCCATCATTTGGCAAGACAAGAAAATGAAGCCCTAAGCAATGTATACCCATGTCTGCCGTTTGACGAATGTCAGCATCTCATACACACACCACACAGCCTTTGGCAGAAATAGAGACATTACAGAAACTAATGACTTGTGTTAGTTTGGGAAACAACAACAAATTGACATATCACAGAAGAGATTATTTTAAACTAAAAGACTCCTGAGAACCGCGCAAGGAGTCATAATAATGCTTAGTGTGCCGTATTGTCAGACCATAAACTGTTGACTAAGCCAAGGGAAAAAGATCTAAAATTTAGTTAGCTCAGTTCTTTTAACACAGACTAAACGTCTTCTGAACCACTTTAAACCCTTGCTATGTTATGTCAAGTTAAGTATACATCAATCCATTCAAGAGATCTTACCAGGTATCTTTCCGATGCTACACTGACTAATATGAGGTCGTCACCAACTCGAACCTTCTCTCCTTCAGACCTCTGCTTAGAGGCAGGGTGTATTGTCCACCAACAAGATTCACCTGAAACAATCAAATCCAGAGAGGCTATTCAGACTCCCTGACAGTGGATGCAAACAAACTACCTTAGAAGGAAATTCTTATTCATAGATGCCCCATACAGTACCATTAACCCTTTGATGACAGGTGTGTACTAAAAGTGACTGATAAACCAATGCAGCTCATGGTCAAAGTGTAAAACCCATCCATTAATAATTTATATACGCGAATAATTAAAATATCCCATTTGTAACACTTTCTTTGATAATTTACTGTGGTTTCTGTGACACACAATGTCAGCATAATTTTCTTTCCCCTCCATCCCTTCCTCTCTCTCTCTCTCTCTCTCTCTCTCTCCTTCGTGCCTGAAGTAATCCCTACCAGGGGAGTGGTCAGCTACATGTAAGCCTCTGCTTCACTTATATTTGTCAGCACTGTTTTCTTTCTTCAATTTCAGAAGTTTTAAGCACTGTAATTTCATATTTCTCCATCTCTTCTTCTGTCGAAAAAAACAACGGTTTTTATAGCTATGCAAAATGTATATACATATAATATAAAAGAACACATATAAATATATCTATCATCACAATTTCTTGTTGAAATTAATTTTGCCAATTCCCCAGTGAAAAGTAAATGCAAATTCCTCAGTAAGGACATGACAAAATGTTAATATAATTATATGTTGCATGGATGCATCAACGTGTACCTTCAGTTGTGAGAGTTAAACCAACGTCAAAAGCAAGTTTGTCGCTGGATGAGCTTTGTGTAGATAAACAGGACAAGTACTACAATTGAAAAAACTACTATTAAAAATATATACAAATTAAAATACCATAAATTGAAAACACTACAATTGGAAATAAAACAATTGGAAATACTATAATTTAAAATACTATAATTTAAAATACTAAATTTAAAATACTACATTGCAAATACAAAAAGTGAAAAGAAAACAATTGGAAATACTACAATTATTGTAAATGATAGCTATGGTATCATTGCTTTCATTTTTGAATGGACAGTCAGTTTATAAATACAACAAGACACTCAAAAGGAAACTTGGAATAAGAGAAAAGAAATCAGAAAAAGCAGAGAATGTTAGTCAGAAGTGAGTAAGCACCTACTGGCATCACACCTCATGAAACTGCCACGTGCTGAAAAGATGCAATTTATCATGTTGTTATGGACATAGATGATGATCCATTTTGGTCAAATTTTGTATTCATCAAAATTTATGTTTCAGCTTCTGACAGCCAGTTGTCAACAAGGTTTATAATGATTGTGTAGCACCTTTGCCAAAACTGGTCTGGAGGTCACTGACAAAAATTAAAATGTAGGACAGAGGCAGATTGCCCACCTGTATCCATTCCTTTAAGCAACAGAAAGTTAGATGATGAAACATGCCAGTTCTATATAAAAGAAAGAGAACCAATGATGAATGCTGCTGACAAAATCACCGTCACTACTCGTACTCTGGTAGTGCCAATCCAAAGCCTGGAGAAATGAGGAGGGTGGTGCTAAATTGTTAATGATATATTTCATAGGACATTATTGTTGAACAATAAACCCACTATAAATGCTGTGCAAGAGACAGAGTCCTCAGGTGAAAGCAGAGACAGAAGGAGATCAAGTAAGACACAGCAGGGCAGAGACAAAGATGATGCCAAAGACTACTGATAAAGATAGCACATAATGAGAACGATGCAGACTAAAGAATCTAAGAAATTTGATGAAATATAAAGAAAGCTAATGAGCCAAACTAAATTGCAGATATAGTTGGAAAATATTTATTATAATCAACAAGATATTCGAAATTAAACCAAGGTAAACTTCTATGAAAGTATTCACCATGCTGCTATGACTGTGCCTAAGAAGGACTGCGTGGCCGTATAGAAGCGTTCTGTGTCCAGCTGACTGACCAGCCTATAAAAAGAGTAACAAGGACATTCAGTTTTTGACCAAACATCAAGCAATGGAGATACACTCATCAAACCAAGTCATTGGAACTGGAGAAACCAATCATATGAAAACCTTTAACAAATTCTCTCTCTGAACATGAATCAATGTATTGTCATTGTTGATAAAATACGTTATTGTACTACGTCAAAAAGTTAAACATTTTCTAAAATGCCAAAGTAAAGTCTCTTACCTTTAACTCTGCTGATTTACTGCAGTGACTAACCATGAGCAGTTGGGCATCGGTAATTCATCAAAATTAATACAACGTTAACCAGAGCCGCAAATGATAGCTACCAAGATCACAAAATTGTCAACTATATAAATTCAACAGTGATGGTTCTAAGTGTACCAAGACACAAAAATGAGTTAGTTAACTGTTAAATCATCAAGCTATATCAGTCTTATTTTTATGAAAGCTTATAACAGTTGCTCAACAAAATAGGACAACTGGACACAATGCAATAGTAGTAAAATCAAAGGGGGATAAGCGAGACACATTAGGGCAAATAGCAGATTAGTTAATCCAATTTCTGTGAGTCTTTAAATTCACCAAGAAGTTCAGGTAAATATTTAACATTAATTACGTTTTTAATATCATGTAAATCCATGGATTTCGGCTGGTTCTCTTTAACCCTTTAATGACCAGCTACACAGGGTTTCCAATACATTTTAGTACACGCTAGCTGTTAAAGGGTTAATATTCTGGCAGAGGCCACTTTCCATATCCGTCCACACCCTAAACACATTTTATATTTCCCTGGAGCATCCTAGCTCTGATAGTGCCTCTAAATAGTTATAAATATGGCATGAAGTGCTATACAAATTTATGCCCAAATACAATACAGTACAACAATAGATCAACATGCTCTTGAAATGTGGTTTTCCCTAGAAGAGACCATTGACGAGTTCCTACGACAACATCATAATCTCAAAGATTTCCAGAAAATAATTAAGTAGAATTAAATACCCTTAAGTTACCTTTGTCCAGTAGCATTCAGCTCCATGTCCACACAATGACTAATCTATCTCTATAATAACCTAAGTCATGTGCTCTGTCCATCACATCTAAGGTATGTGATTGGACAGAAGTTGACCAAAATAATAGAAATTGACCTACATATTTGCCGCGCAAAAGCGCGTGATTGGACAGAAATATTTGCAAAGTCACTGTAAACAAACGTTTGATTCGCGTTTCAAAACTTTTTTATTCACGTCTATGTAAGTATATATGCAGTTATAAAAGTTAAATTCATCGTGCAATGTAAGTATATTTGCAATTATTCAAACTAAACGGAAACTTATTGGGTAATGTGTATTTTAGTATTGACCGCTGCGAACTTGCAGTGTTACAGCACGTGATGCACAGTTCGTCAATCGTTTCGTTTAATTAATGTGTAGGCCTATTTTAGCTCTGCGTCAAAGTGTCTTCACCACTACTATAGCAACGTTAAAATCAAGCATGACCCATGATTTTTCAAGGGTTAACAGCTAGAACGAACAGTGCCAGTTGCAGTTGAATCGTGAGCTAAAATATTATCAGACCCGTGAATAAATATGAAACATACCGTGTCGGGATTCTTGGCAGAGACCATCTCCTGTAAGGCACGCACGGACAGTGCTTGTTCCAACACAAACACACAAACTGATATGTCAAAGGGTAACTCCTACAACAACAGCAAAATGTAATGTAACGAAATGCACATTTTTTATAAACGTCTCTGTGTCCACAAAAACTTTGTCAGCCTGTATTATATACTAAATCAAGTCAGAAATAGCCTAGCTTCTCCTTTCACTCCTGTGCCAGGTCAAAATCCGGGAGGACAAGCCAAGGAAACAGCAAGTGTCACAGTGGTAGTTGATGGTGGGGTAAAGTGCTGGCAACTCTGACAACCACATATTCAAGAAAACATTGGCAGCCGACGATAGTTATAAATCACAATCTGACCTGATTTCAACTTTCACAGTAGTTCAATAATGTTTCTCATACTAATACAATAACCATCAATCGATGCTCAAATAAGTTTGTGGCTGATAGATTTCTGAAGTTAGGAGGTCAGCTCAGCTCAGATTTAACAGTGCCGTTCCTCCAAAGATAACATGACATGCAATACTTACATAAAAAAATTTTTATTATTATAAATGAAATAACATGATATGCAATATTTACATAAAAAAACTATTAATATTATTATTATTATTACTATTATAGATGTACTAGTATACACAGGATTCCTCAGGGACTTACAAATTAATGTAAATGAGCAATCTAACAACTAGAACAGCACTCATTGGTTCTAGCAGCTGAACCAGCATTATTATTACTCCAAACATCTGGGCAAGCATTTGGCATGGGGGTATTTTTCTATGTAGGAAATTTCGCACAGCAATCAAAACACACCGACTACACATGCAAACAGGCAAATGTTTCATATGACGTAGCATTCCGTATCCAACAAGGTAAATAGAACTATAGAAAGTGTATTGGCATGGCGCATTTGAAGTCGACGGTTTAGTGCGGCTCACGCCAATGAAGTAATTTGAAATTGTAATGGAATGAATGACTGGATCGTGGCAGAGCGCTTGTGGGGAACAAACAGCAGTCTACGGGCAGAGGAAGGAAGGCAGGTCCGGTGCAAAATATATAAGACAGAAGGCAAGAAATTGGGCAGAGGCATACCCAAGGACACAGTTATACGTCAGCGCAAAAGTCTTGAAACGAATGCGTTGGGATGCTGCATGAGAGCCAGTGAATGGATTCACAAATGAAGGAAGACGCATCGGATGTAAACAACACATCTACAGTGCGGCCAGCAGGATATATCTCGTTGTGGGGCCATAAAGACTATACTAATTAAGTTACTAACCCATGCAATAAGTGTTATAAAGGTTGTACTTAGAGCTGTACCGATATCACTTTTTGCCATTTATGCCGATACCGATAGTTGTCGATTATTTCATTTGCCGATATCGATTATAACAGCCGATACCGATAACCGATTATTTCATTGTGTTTTCCAAAGATGTACTGTGACTCACTCTGCACAACAGCTATAAGCAGAAGATGTTGGTATGACAGTGTCTAGTATCAGTCAGGCAAACCTTAGGCCCAGGTGAACCAGCTATAATGATATTGGCACATGCGGAAAAGGGTCTCTGTCCCACCATGCAAAGTAGAATGAGCATTGTAAGATATCATCATCATTATTTTCCCAAACATTGAACTATTATGATGGGAACGTCTCTGGTAGCAAACTCATACATACAATCACTTCTTCTATCAAAGATGCCATTCCCTCCCCCAGACAATCCGCCCTTACGAAATGCCACTTTGGCCTGAAATAGGGCATCAGTGGTTGTGGCCGGTGGGCAGCCAGCCGAGACGAAATATCTGCCTAGGGTAATTAAGCAGGTACTGTGACTCACTCTGCACAACAGCTATAGCCTTCCACGTTTAAAACTTTAAATACACACACTATGGGACCCAATTACGCAACTCGGGCTAGGCGCTAAACGGGTTAAAGACTGAAAATAATATTATAAAATATAAAAATGTAATTTTTAATATCGGCGCCGATTATCATTGAGAATAACCGATACTGCCGATATGTTGATAATCGGCCCGATTTGTCGGCCGGCCGGTCGATAAATCGGTACAGCTCTAGTTGTACTTACTTACAAAGTCATATGAAACACGTCCCTCTTGATATAATTATGAACTCAGCGCCTTGCGAAATTTCCTACATAGAAAATTGTCCTCCATGCCAAATGTTTGCCAGCATCTGAACCAAACACAAAGTCAAACAGAAATGCATATATCAATGACTTGAATCAAATTAAATTTATGATTCTTTGTGGACAGTCACCTTGTTCGACATTGACTGTAGAAAACACGTCCTGTTGCCAAAACCTTCGGCTGCCAGACAAACACGCTCGCCATTTGAATGTCCTTCTCTTCCGGTTGTAGCAGCCGTACAACTCAAACAGATCATGTCATCCTAAACCATCAACGAACACTGGTTACTTTGTAAGCAACTTCCTTATTTAACCAGCTGCAAACAGACTGCAAGTAGACTCTTCAGTCTCTTCCAAACTAACAAACGGGAACTACGAAAACAATGGTTTTCAGGCATTTACTGGGAAAGAGTACAAATCAGGAGAGAGAGGCTGGGAAGTTCATGTTGCAAGTTGTTGGGTAGCTAGTTTCAGGAGGATGGGCCAACCACAGCTGTAATCTGCAAAGCCTTATACTGGACCATGGACGCAGGGCATCAAAATTCGATTCTTGAACCTTAAGTTATTTTAGTTTGTTTTTTTAAAAGAACCTATAGAAGACTTAAAAGTCAAACTGTTAACAAAGACGGTATAATCTTCAACAGTGACGCGCTTCGTTGTGAACTAATTTGTTTCAACTGGTGTGGTTGCTGTGCGTGAATTGACTAAATTTACAACGCGCTCATAGGCACGCGACGCCATTTAGCTCGTCACCGGCTGCAAGTGGTAGCATTGCATTGCGCGGCATCCAAATGGCCAGTGAGCTGACATCTAGCGGACGCTTGCTAGAAATTCAATTTTAAAAAATATTAAGGAAAACAACCAAATGATTTCACCGTTATCGATCGAAAGTTGCACATGATTAACTTGATATTCAAGCCGCAAACGGCACAGCGCAAACTGTTCCTTTGACATGGTTAATTCAGTTGGAATGCAAATAATAGACATGCTACAATTCAAAGGTACCCTCATATTTCACGGGCGAAACGAAAAGGACTATGATTATGGATTGTTTGTTTAGAAGGCACAGGGTAAGTCTGGGTAAGGCCATAAGAGTGTAAATTTTTTTCCATTAACATTGTCAGCCTGTAATCACAAGTGTGACGTGTCGTCACCAGGGGCGGCGATCCCGGGAGGGTCGAGGGGGACAAGTCCTCTCACCTTTTACAGAGAGGGACGTCATACGTTTTCCCCCCACATTTCTTACCCCTCTCATTGGGTGTCTCCCCCGCCTCTCAAACAAGATCGCCACCTCTGGTACCATATGACATTTAGTCAGTAATTTTTCATTGCCTCTCAAAATTTATCTTTTTCTGGTTACCTACGCCCACACATTAGAGGTGAATTTATAAATCAAAGCAATATCTTTTTAACGACGACGTGAATCGGTTGGCCGTAATTATGATAGCATCAACACAGAATTCAGTGCTAATAATATAGCAGAAATGATTGAAAGCAGTTAGCATCTTGCTTATATAATGTATGAAACTTGCTCAGTAGCTCATGTCTTGAAGCACAATGCCGGCTGATAATCTTAATTTGTGTAAGTAGTTCAGACCTTTTCACAAGCTTAAGTATTGCTACAGGGCTACACATGTAAAATTTATTAGACTTACTAAGTGCATGGCCACCACTCAATGCCTTGTGAATTTATGATTATGGTGCTAATCTAA
Organism: Bimastos eiseni; assembly: GCA_959347315.1. Classification (NCBI taxonomy): domain Eukaryota; kingdom Metazoa; phylum Annelida; class Clitellata; order Crassiclitellata; family Lumbricidae; genus Bimastos; species Bimastos eiseni. The sequence goes on along the minus strand of OY365821.1, from coordinate 11,200,657 downwards.
GTCATCAGATTAGATTAGCATTAGATTAATCACAAGTCATTCAGTTAGATTATCTGTCTATAAATGAGACTGAGTAGGCGATAGAACTAGAGACTAGAATGTTAACTGATAAGAGAAATACAGAGAAGTCTCACAGTCAATGAAGCAGACAGCCAAGGAGCCACAGAAGGACAAAGAAGAAAACAGACAGATAAGTGACATTGCTCAAGGTCAAGGACCATACACAGCAACCATCTCAGTGTTTGGTAACAACAGATGGAACAAAGGAAATGTACGAGTCATAGTCGGAGGTAGATGCACCTAAGTGCTCCCTGCCACATGAAGCACGTCAGTGGATGAATTAATATTTATGGTGAGTAAGTCAGTAGTCACCGGTAAGTAACTTGGGACTAGTATAGTATGAGGACCATACATGAGCTATGGAATCAACAAATTCTATTAAGCTCATCGAAGTAAAATAAACAGATTGCACCATTATTTTAGCTCGGAAATAATAAATATATAGTGCTTACTTAGACTTGGAATCAATAGCTACTTCAATAATCATGCATGAATACAATAACAGATAAATACTGATGTAGTGCATTTAGTAATAATAACTTGTACATGTTGTACTCAATAATAATCTTTCTCTAGCTTCACATAATTAAAATGTCTTTTGTGCACTTCAAAACAATATATCTCTTCCAGATTACTAGCAGGTGCCAACTGATGCCCTACATGTTATGAAAGTGGCACCATGGGAATTAGGGGGTCACCCACTCTAGAGTTAGCCCTGAATGGAGATGCAACATTCGGAATGAATGAAAAGTACAACTTGTGTCATATTGGATTTTAATGCTACAGTGTAACTGGCAATAGTTGTCATTATTGACAGCCACATTCGTTGGTCCCACATTCGTTCTACCCACCACAGGCAGCGTTCTCGCTTGACAGGTGGATGGACACCCAATGAGAGGAGTAGCAAATGTGGGGGCCATACGTATAAATTGTCAACTCTCTGTAAAAGGTGGGGGACTTGTCCCCCACGACCCCCCCCTGGATCGCCGCCTCTGATACCCACAATCAACCCACCATTGCCCACAGTGGCCCAATCAACATGGCTGTAAAGCTGGATATCATGTACATTACATTAAGACATGCACAATTTAGGCAATAGCTATAGATGGTGTTAAAGTAGAACTCGGCTCTCCTCAGTCAACTATGCATCACTGCAGGCAGGTTTGCCATGGTAATAAAATAGTTGCCAGTATTGAACCGGGCACTTAACGTTATCGTTTAATGAGCTTACACAGCAGATGGTATCCGAGACGGAGTAGTCCTCCTCCTTGCTGCCAGCCATTTTTCCGGATGGTAATGGCTGCAAGCAATGCTACGAGCCCACTCCTCTTCCTCCTACGTCCTACTCCTTTCCGTACTTCTAGGACTGTTGTGCTTTGACACAACGGAGCGGTTTCGCCGGGCCTTCTTAGTCGAAGGCCGGCGACGCAGAGGGGCGAGAATCCACCCTCCTCCCTCTTAAACAATCCAGAATGTTAACCACTTTAGGCAAGTCATGACAGCACAGAACAACTACTTCAATGTCAGACACTTTTTCGCAAAGAAGGTTAAACTGAAGTCGAATCTTATCTCGGAGGCGCTGTTACATCGCAGAGAAGAAGACTGAAGAAGCCAAGGGTCGATAGTTAATCATCCAACAGTGAAGGAAAGAAATCCACTCCCTCGGTCGAATTTTCCAGACAGAACAACTGAAGAGGCAAGGAACAACCAACATCAGCAGCTGCAGTAGCCCAGCACCAGCCGCTCTTAGTACCTCTCTTCCTCGCTGATGCTTCGCGAGAGCTACTGCATCGATCTTCCCCAACAAACACCAACCGACTTACGACACCTAGCGAAACTTTTCCGGCTTTTAGCAACGACTGATGCAGCCCACTGCGCCAGTCGAGCGTCGCTAAGCCAGTCTTAAAATAGATTCCATATCTAGGGCTAACACCGTCTTACAAACGGCTTCCCGTTCAAGGTAGGGCGAGCAAGTCAAGAATTGCACCGTGTGTAATATGGATGATTTCCGCGCATCACATTCGGACAAATCGAAAGTCCATATTTATATCATTATTGTTTAAAAAGAGAACTCATCTGAAGTGACAATGCCATAGGAAAATTGATTTTAACCCAGAATCGATGTTACCCGACCCATAGCTTGATATCTTGGCGCAAATTTAGAGCCGGTTTTCTTACAGCACCAAGTGCGCTTTAAGCTAGCGCAATTCCTGGCGAGTACACGGGCCTGTTTGGCAGCATCATCGTAGTCATCCAACCCGCTTCTCGTAAGCCAGCTGCGCCCTCTATCTTCAGTCAGGTTGGTAGATAGATAATATAGGGTCGCTACTAGGTACACTATTAATACAGAGCTCTGCTTTGCATCCAGTGATTGTGCAACGCTCGCAGCGGAGCTGGCCATCCGCTATAGGCCTACACTCATAAGGCCCAATCGACAGGCTACTATATAATATTTACAGCAATACATTAGGCCTACATGCATAAGCTGCAAGTATCTAAATTAATAAGGAGTTCTATGACTCAGTGCGCAGCGGGTCATTGAGATAGACAATGTTGTATTTTTAATAAGCCAACACTATATAATTATATACACACTTAAGGCGAGTATGAGCTATTGTCGATGCAACAGACTGGTAGTAAATGGCTAGATAGAGATGCTGAACAATCTGCGTATCGTTGACAACATTAATTGACTTGGTTAGAATTACCGAACATAATCAGAGCTCCGAACATAAAAAAATAGGGGAATCTGAATAATTGCTCGCCTACTCTCGAGTAGGCGAGCAATGCGCCACTACCTGGGGAACTTTTATGTGTACAACGTAATTTTGTGTTTCGTATTGTTTTGGCAGCTAGCTAGGCGAGCGATGTAACAGCTCAACCAGATCTGTGTTGATGATATTATTCTTCTATTGTTATGCAATAACATGCAAATGACAAGGAAATAGAGTGTCTATGTCTATAGAATTCATTCGAATGTTATTCAAGCAGTCTTTGGTGGACAGAGGCGCAGACTTGTATGGAGGACAGTTCTCGCTAGAACGCTCTTTCCACCAAAGTTCATTCTGAGAGTTTGTTTCGCCCTTTGAGCAGATCTCGATCGACTGAGCTAGATTAATTATTATGGGCCCTACTGTTTCCTCCGTATATATATATATGTATATATATATATATATATATATATACATAATATATATATACGGAGGCAGCATATAGACCTATTCCCTATATATATATATACATATAGACCTATTCCCTATATATATATATATATATATATACACATATAGACCTATTCCCTATATATATATATATATATATATATATATATATATATATATATATATATATATATATATATATATAGGGAATAGGTCTATATGCTGCCTCCGTGTTCCTCGTTTCCCTTCACTGGTAATTATGCATGCTCACCATGCAATTCTGCTTTGCAGGGACTAGGCCTATGTATAAGGCTCTGTTGGTCCCATAGTTTCATCGATGGTGTTTTAGAGCAGTGGTTCTTAAACTTTTTGATGCCAGAGACCAGCAATCACTTTTTAATGATTGTTGCAGACCACTAACACCAAACGTGAGAACACTTTGGTATATGTAGTGAAGTCGAAGTGGACAAACGAGCGCCGAAGGCGCGAACCCCCACCCCCATGATAAGGGGTCTGTGGAGCGTTGAAAGCTTCCCCAGTTTGATTTCATAATTTTTTTTGGAAATGCAATAAGACTAAATTGTTAATATCATTTTTTTGATGTTATGATTATGTAAGTATAAAACAAAAATAAAAGTTATTTGCATGAACATTATTGCTAGCAAAAACTTAATAGGCTGTACCATAGTAACATCAACCAAGTATTAATAAATTAATGAAACTTTTAAATTGTTCAGGTATAAAAATTTTTATGATAAAACTTTTATTGATTTACAAATTGTACAGCAAAAAATAAGTTTATCATAAAATTAAAAAATAAACAGTGGCAGTAATCATAATTAATGACAAACCCATACTTTAAACAAAGATAGTATCCTTGCTTTAAATATGCTGGGTCATATATATTTTCGTGTCAATTGCCGCTTCCTAAACTTGCATACATTGCTCACAGTATTTGCAGGGCCATTATTATCATTTTCTACTTTGGTTTCACTGTCTGAATGGTCTCGCTTTTGTCTCGCAGATTTTTGATTTGTGTTCTTAAAACGTCCATAAATGATTGTTTCTTTTTACTCACAGTTATTTCTTATTTATTTATTTAAATTTTAAAATTCAACAATTAACAAGCTTGTAGTTCTACAGAATGCGCATTAATAATTACAAATATTGAATCTTATGCTACAACTCGTCATCTACTAACTTGATTTATCGCTCATCTTCCAAAGACTATTTGAATTAAAATTAAACAAAGATTAAAGCCCAAGTTTTTAAGGCGTGGTCTAATGAATACCTGCCGCCTGCTAGCTACCAATCAGATCTCTCCAAAGCATCTCATCCGCATGGGGTACAGTCTTAAACAAATGGACCGGTGCGGTCAGTCTATCTGAATAGGCTCAAATGGGCCAAGTAGACAGCTGAGGGAAATGCACTGGAAATAACAATTGAAACAATGATCGTGCTTCATAGTCCTTATAATTATATGCATCTACACACCTGTACTGGATATGCTCATGTGCCTGTATTCGTGTGTGTGCGTGCGTCCGCAGCTTTAGCCAGTACGGCCATCTTGCAAGCTGCTCGCGGACAGCCTCCCGTCAAACGTGTGAAAAGTGCAACCAAACCCATGCGGGAAGTTCGCTGCAGTGTTGTAAATCGCGACTTCAATGGATGTCTTCGTGCCATTGGACACACACTTTTCTAAGTAATAAAAGTAAAAAAGTAAAAAAATCTTAGAGGTGGTTCGTCCTAACTTGGGGTGTGTGTGTTAGTCCTGGGGTGTTTATGTTCGAGGGGTTTGTGTTTTTGTCCGCGACCCTCCGCCACAACTTCATCTGTGGAATGGATTGGCAGAGGACAAGTAGCGCACCCTTCTCACAGTTTTATTCCGAGTTCTGTATGAAAAATACTTGAATGTTCTTTGTAATTTGGGTGGACCAATGCTCTACCTTTGGAAAGGAAACTAAGTCAAGCACAGGGAGTGCATCACAGGCGAGAAATAATGCGTCAATGAGTTCAGGTTTGATTGACAAGCAGTTTGTCGCACAACTGCCCGCCCAGAAAAATTCTCCTTTAAACATCACCAGTACATTAATTTTTATCTGTTCACAGCGGCCACCAAAGATTTTAAAATCTTTGGTGGCCACAGTGCCAGACGACGCTTATGACTTTATGAGTCTATGTCGTACTCTCGTGTTTTAGCTGTTAATTTAGATTTAGTTTCATTTGTGACATTTTGGAAAATTCAAATTAATGTTAAGTTAGTGTTAAAGAAGTGTAAAAATAATTTGTTTTACCAAACATTTTTGCGTACCGCTGACCAGAGCTTCGCGGACCACCAGTGATCCGTGGACTACCACTTTAAGAACCACTGCTTTAGAGTATATAGAACAGCACAAAATGAATCAAGTTGTTACAAGATTGGGTAGGGCCTGCTATATTATTATTGCATTTCTGTAAAAGTTGATGACGATTATTTAAACAGCGTTTCCTAACTTTCCTTTCTAAGCATTCTTCTTACTTCTAGGACTATTGTGCTTTGACACAACGGATCGGTTTCGCCAGGCCTTCTTAGTCGAAGGCAGACGACGCAGATACTAATACTCAATTGTTTGTCTCTCTCCGACGTGGCTATTGTGAGCGCTGAGAAACTTTCTAAGATTTAGGTCTAGCCGACATTATAATTCATGACTAGGCCTGTAGCCCTTTTCTTCTCCAGTTTCTGAAAAGTCGAACGTTTGAAAATGCCCTTCAAGAAATCGCAGATACCAAATTCTATGCGCAGAACGTGCATATCTATGTTTACGTTGTGACGCGAAAATGGTGGAAAATTACTGCAGTAAAGCGAAAATGAAAGATTGAACATCTATAAAATTTCGTTACATCGAGCGATTTTGGAATAACTTGCATGTTTTACAATTAAAAGAAACTAGAATTCTTCATATAATTTCTCAGAGCTACAGATGGCGGCTGCATTCGGCAGTACCGTAGTATGGGAATGGACAAACGATCAAGGGGAATGGAGCCCTTACGAACCTGACGTTTCTAACTTTATCGAAGATAACTATGCTTCTCAGTCGAATTATGTTCGTCTTGCGGACATCGGTAGAAATTTTTCGAGTTTGGCAATTGATTTAAGTCGAATGGTACAAGTTAGTCAATATGGTAAGGATGTAGAAGGATTAGCATTGAAATCCGACATTTACTCCGCACAAACTAGGTTTCGCGAAGCGACGCAGTTGATAACTTAGTGATCAGCCGCGTGTTACCCTTTAGCAGATACGATGTTTGATTCTAATCTGCACACTGCGATAGATGAAATAAATGTCTGCACTCAACATTGCCACTCAGATATAGGGTTGCCAGATACATGGATAGCCAAAAGATAAAGCAGATAGGAGGACGCGTTAGCATTTCCCAGCTATCCAGTACCTGCTATATAGACATCTGTGATCTTCGTCAGTTGTGCTCAATACTTACAGAATAGCATGCACAATAGCCACCTCAATTGTTAATTCCAAACTTGACTGATATTATTCCCTTTTTACAACATCGACTCTTTGTAAATAAAACGCCTGTTAGCAGTCCAGAATGCTCTTGCCTGTGCAATATGAAAATTGACAAACGCCCCACATAATCCCTGTTCTTAAATGACTTCATTGGCTTATTTCAATCATAGCTATCCTCAGGATATCTATTATAAAATTTTATCTCTGACCTACAAAACGTCTCAACTCTCTTACATTCATCGGCAACTCACCATCCAACCACCTTGGCCCACTCGCTCATCGTCATATCTCTTTCTCGACCTCCAGTCTCATTTTCTCTTAAATTCTCTTTGTCCATGTTGCACCAGTTCTTTGGAACAAACTCCCAAAAACCTCTTTGTCAGTTTGTTCATCCTCGTTTCTGACCTATACATCTTACCTCTCCTCTGCTTTCGGTTCCCTCTCTTACCTTCCACTTGTGACTCAAATTGAACTCTTCATCCTATCCAGACTCTACTCTTGTGTCACCACATGACCATCATAATCACTTAAAACCACTATAGCACCAAGCTGTCTCCTTTGACCTCTCCTGATTTTGACCTGTCACAGGAACGAAAGAATTTAATATGAACTAGTCTGCTACTAGTATCTATCACATGTGTAACTTATTTATGGGAAGGATATGCATCTGCAAATAAAACCACGTAATATTGCATAATTATAATCTTAGCCATTAAAACCACTTAAAAGCTTCTATATCAAGTGGTTTAATACAATGTAAGGGGCCGTTCACATATTATATGACGCATAAAATCTCAATTTTTGACCTACCCCTACCCCTAATAACGTTATATAGCAGCAGCTGTGGCCCCTCACCCCTATATTATATAACAGATCTGCTACCTATGCCCCTACCCCACCCCAGTCTATGGGCACATTAAAAGACATACAATCGACATAATTGTATTGAACAGTTTGAAACTTTTTATAACAATACAATGTCAGTTAGTACTTTAATAGTAGCGATTCAGCTGATAATTGCCTTTATCCATTTCAAGAACTGCAGTGAAAAAATCATCATACGCCCAATTGGCTATGTAACAAAAGCCATCTTAAAATTGTGTACTCTCTCATGCCAATGATGATTAGACCGGATGTAGGGAGTTCCTCTGCATCTTAAGAATTGAACGTTTAATGGCGCTAAATTCATTTGTATTAACGAAAGAGAAGCTTGGCTATTGTGGACTTGATTTCGTGAATAATCTGGTCTGCTTGTTGTGGCTTTTGTGGGCACTGAGAATTTTTGTTACATATCCTTTCCATAAATGAGTTGCACATGTGATAGATACTAGTAGCATACTAGTTCATACTAAATCTGTGCCCAAAGGCTGGTCCATTGGTTTTTATGCCACCCGGAGATGAGATTGAGATAGTTTCCTGTTGCCTTCTTCACTGACATTTGTGGGTGAGCTACTTGTCGGGTCACTATGCTGTGGTTGAGGTAGATTCGAGCCTGCAACCCTCCGATTACAAGGCACAGAACGTACTGCCACACCATCATGTCCCCTACAGTGGATTGTGCATGTTTAATTTTTTAAATTCATTTATAGAAGTTCTTACTTAGTTAGCAGTTTCAAATAATTTTCTTGAATGATGAAACAGTTAAATGTTAAATGACTAGCATTTCTTTTGAACACCAGGTATGGAAAGGCCAATTCGAAGGGAACTGTACGATAGTGACAGTGCAGTTGCCCGAGGTGCCACCTGGCAATGGGGAGGTGATAGCTCTCGTCAGCGACACGCACGCTACACGTGGCATTCCTATCCCATGGATGTAGCCAATAGACTCGAGGCTGAGTACAGTCAAAACAGATACTCTGTGGTCGACCTCGATGTAAGTCCAATCAATCAGCCGTATGTTGTTGACTTGCGCCAAATGAAACAGATCAACAAGACATCTCAATTTGCCCGACCTGTCCAGCGTCTGCTGACTGTCGCTAGATACCGAACACTTGCGTCGGGATTTGGAGGTGCAGTCAGCACTGGATCTTCAGGATTTGGAAGTGCAGTCAGCACTGGATCTTCAGGATTTGGAAGTGCAAGCAACTCTGGATCTTTGGGGTTTGGAGGTGCAAGCAACACTGGAGCTTCAGGATTTGGAAGTGCAAGCAACTCTGGATCTTTTGGATTTGGAAGTGCAGGTGGTTCTGGAGCTTTTGGATTCGGAAGTACTCCTCAACCAACTCCAATGCATTCATCATCTGGTTATCACTTTTCATCGCCTAGTTATCCACCTTCCAGTCAACCAACGTTTGCATTAGGTGGAGGCAGCTCTTCTGGACACTCAATGGTTCCTCCGTCTGTTGCAGCACCTTCTTCCTCGCAACCATCTGGGGCTCGACCGAAGAGAGTGAGGGCTTTGCGCCGTAACCTTACGCCAGGTTTCAGGTGAGCTTAGTTTGTGTAGACTGTCGATCTTGTCTTTCTGCTGGTGAAAGTTAGAATCTTTCAGTTTGTTTGTAAACACGGTTTAACAATGATAGTCTGAGGCACTACTTTTCACTTCCTTTAATGTAGCTTTTATAAAGCACGTCTCAGCAATTCACAGGCGTTCCCGACCCAATTCAGTTCTATCGCTAACAAATAAAATGGACTTTTTTTGGGGAGAGACAGAGTAGAGGAGTCTTAGGATCTCAGGCCACAGTTCCTGTTGATGATGGTTCCAACTGGGGACTGACATAAGCAGACCTTCTAGAGTGTGCAGTGGCTCCATGCATGTGTGGAACAGCCAGTACCTGCCGGATAGTGGAGCAACCATGGGGTTAAGAGACCGAGGTCCAGAAGGTCGTGAGGTGTGTGGGAGCTACCTCGACCTATCAGTTGCACACCCCTTAAGTTGAGACTAGTTGAAGTTCATTGTCAGAAACACACAGTCCATTTGGAAGAAGACATTCAAGTTTCTTTGTCTTTGTGATACAGTTGTTTCAAGAGCTATGTGATAGAACACTTGTATTTCCATCCCTGCTCTAATACTGCAGGCTTTTCTGACACCATTGCTGCAGCTTTACCACAGTAATCATGGTATTACTGCTTCCCATTTCCGTGTCATTCTACTGGATATAGTTATGTGTTTTGCGAACAGCTCTGATTTGTCTTCTGCATCTTCGGCTCAGTCAGCTTCGAAAAGTGGCTGGTCATTCGACGTAAATGGACCAACATCAAGTGGAGGACAAGGAATGAGTGCAAATGCATTCTCAGCTTATAGAGAGTATGTCTACTGTGTCTGTTTCCATGTTTAATGTTTGCAATTATGTTACAGCAAGGCACTGTGTCTCATTTCTGGACATTTTTTGCATGATTTCAAAGGCATGACTGACGCCTCTGATGCGAATTAAGTTAGATTGTTTTGAACCATGTAACTTAGATTTGCTCAACTTGTTTTGTAGTCTGTGTTGTGGCATATGAACTGCATTCCAAACAGCAATATATTGAGAAACCTTGCAGGGAGAGCTGTATAAATAGTACCTGTCAATCAATATCAATGGCCTCTGATGCAATAAGATGTAATTAAATATTGGATCCTATTCACTGTACATTGGATAGATGTATTTTATAATAATAATAAAATCTTCGTTTAATATCAAACTGACAAATTACAGTATGATTACAAATATAGCATGAAGCGATGATGAGAGGTTATTACAGGCAATGTTTCTTCTGAACTGTGTGCATGTGCACGCGCACTTGAGCCGTGGAGCACGTTTGTAGGGAACTTACTCCAGAAACTTTGGTTCCTTGGCTGATAAGTGTCCTTATTTATCTGCTAGCTGTTAACCCGTGAAAAATCACGGGTCATACTTAATTTTAACGTTGCTAGAGTAGTGGTTAAGATGCAGAGCTAAAATACACAGAAATTTAACGAAACGGTCTAGGCGAATAATGTTCGTCACCTAAACATAGGTCAAGTTCGTCGCGATCAATACTAATATATGCCAAAAATACTCATTACCTGTTAAGATCACATCTCATTTTAAAAACTGCAAATATACTTAAATTACACGATGTATTTAATTTTAATAACTGCAAATATACTGACAAATATGCGAATACAGGCTTTTTGAAACTCGAATGGGACATTTTGTTTATATTCTGCTTATTTGAAAGACTCTAACCTTGCCCGGTGAAGTAAGGTTTATGAGAGATCTACGGAAAAACTGGCTAAAAGTTACTGCGGTGCTGCGGACAGTCTATATTTCAATCAGACAGACAGATTGACAGACTGACAGACATATTAGGTAGTTATTAGTTTAGAATGGACATTGATTATTGGAGTCAAATTTATCTGAGTTAGTAAGATCCTTGAGGCATCTGAGACTGGGAGGAAGACAGTCTGTGAGGGATAAACAATCCAAAATTGATGAGTCCTTAAACCTAAATGAAGTCACTATGTTCAGTACCTCTGAGTAGGTATCTATTAGGGCACTATATGAATGATGGGTGTTTGAATGCTTTGCTTCTTGATTATTATTTTATGGGTCTTTTTTCTATTTAAAAATTTGTAGTCTGATGTTGAGTTTGAGTTTTTGTGTGAAATTTTCAGCCCATCGAGTCAGTCTGGAAGCGGCTATTACGGGAACAGTGCTCATATCCCACCGAATCCACCATCGGCATCTGCAGGCAATGGTGTTGGAAGCTCCAGCAGTGGTGGAACTGGCGCTTATATCTACAGTGCAGTGTCTGACCTTATATCTGGTAATAAATGTTTACATATTTCAACATGTTCTGTATGCCATTTCGTGGTTTTCCTGCTTCTGATTCATCACGAAACTGTAAAATTATGTATATATATATATATATATATTGTCCCCGAATTTTGATCATAGGTGTGTTTATGCCTGAAAGTTCTTCAAGAGCATTTCAGTTTGTACATTTGGTTTAATCTGATATACGTCATCACTATGTCACAGAACAGTATCTTCAATTTTATAAAATGTGGTCGTAAACTCGTGTTTAATCCTTTAACAGCCGGCTGCGTTTCTGAGTCATGCGTAGTAGATTGTAAGGCGTAATCAATAAAGCTGGTAGTTAAAGTGTTAAATAAAGTACTCATTATGGCTGCCAAATACGTATTTCTGCAGGTAGTGTATTTAATTGCTATTGTGCCAATGTGAAATGAAAATGTAGCTTACGTGGATTGAAGTCTTTTGTATTGATATGGTGACATTGTATAAACTTAAAAGGCGCATTGAATCAGGCATCTGCCATGCTTGTTGATCTTTGTGTTGCTTGACGTTGTAATACCATGCAGCTGTTAAGTTTTTGTGTGCTGTTGATACTGTGATGCGTAGAATCTCTCTGCGTTATCGACCCGGTCCACGTCCTGCACCAACTACTACTTTCAACCAAACCCACCTACTACTCCCTTCATCCCCGAGCCCATGATCGCGTAATAATATCCCCACCAATATTCTTTTGTGCTAATCATTTATTGTTAGGATGTTCTACACACTTCTTAACTGTATTTATTGTACAACAAAGTGTGACTAGCAATTAGTTACTGAAGAATATACTTGCTTGAATCATTTGATAGTACCGTAACTTGAGCTTGGTGTTTGTGTTTCATAGGACTTTCGGGTATGATGGTTAGCACGTATCGGTATGTAAGAACGGGTGGAAATTTGAATCAGTCTGTGTCAACAAGTGTTGCTTCTTCTTCTGTCGTTCCAGCTGCCGCTCCTCCATCTACGTACACCAGTAATGCTGCCAAGCCTGGTGCTAGGTCGATTGGCAACAATTATGTGAATGCTAAGCGATTAAAAGTGTCTGGAAATCAGACGAATTCTGTGCCTCAGGATGATTTAACAAATGTTCAGAGTGAGTGAACAGAAGTAACTTTAGCTTCAGACTGACTACTACAGGCTTAATGGTTATCATGATTAACATTATAAGAATTATTAAATTCAAATAATTTATTTTTAACTGATCAATCATCGACAATTCAAGGTAACAAATAGACACTCCTTGCTTTAGGTCACAACAGAAAGCCCTGATGGTATGAGATCAAAAGAAACTAATCAGGGGTGCTCTCTACAATTTTCGATTGATATTAAAGTTAATTATCAATATAAGTTCATCAGAAATGAAACAATGCTTAGAAATAATGATTAGTGTCAATCAGTGGTGAGTTCAGATGTGTTCAGCATATAACTGAAAGCACACTGCCACACCATTTGTGCCAAGAATGACTAAATGAATGTTCACAGTTGGCATAAGGTATACAAGTTGAGGCATTAATGATCTACTGTTTGCTTACCGCTACTTTTTCACACACTGATATGCTAATGGAATGTTTGAATGTTGTAAGTTTTGTTAAAAATTCCAGTTATGTTATGCTGAAGAGGATTAATTTGCCTGTTTTCACTCCTGCTTTTCTATCTACCTAGTATTTTGATATTTCTTTGACAAAACCCTTACTTAAGACCTGAATGTTCTTGTAGCCAGAGACTCTGCATTCATCTTTTACAAACATCTGAAAACTGTTCTTTATCATTGGAGTTTGGGTTGGGGCACTTTTGTGTGGGTATGTTGGAGGGGTGCTATATAAGTCCTCTGGATGAATGATAAAATGTTATTATTTCTTATGACTGCTATGTTGTTCTGTGTGTCACGACAGAGCTTACAGCAAGTGATGTGCTGGCCAATTACATGAAAGAAGTGAAAAATCCACCAGCCAAAGAGGTCAGAGGAATTGTTGTACTATACATTTTATATTAAAGAATAATTTTTTGCTAATGACCTCATGTCAGGCTTTTTGAATGACTGAATCTAACAGTTTATAGATATTGTTTAATTATGTGAAAATTGTCTAAAATGCAAGGATGAAAAAAGTGCATTTAATATGATTTATGATTTTAATTCTAGTAGGGTTGTGTTGGTCTTTTCTAAACTGATGCCTGGTAAGGTATTTGTTAATTTTGTTGGTCAATTATCATGTATCATTATCAAGAGGAGTTGTCAGCAGTGTTATGCTGGGGGACATTAAAGAAAGTTTCAGCTGAAGTGTACACATGACAACACAGTCCATAATAGGGACAACTTCTCCAATTTCACCCTTATATTCATGTATAATTATTTGATGCATCATAATCAGCCATTGTTGGCTCTTGGCTCTTCATGTGTCTGTGGGTATCATTGCCATTGCTTAAGTATCTTTTGTTTGCAACTTCTAACTGAACTGTAACACCATTTAGACTGTTGTATGCAGTGCTTTTATGAACTTTACTCAACTGGGTGCTCGGTAATATACTGATGAGTGTGGTGGAATGTGAACCAATCGGTTGTGGGTTCTAGTCCCACCATTGCAGATTTTTGATCTGCAGCCATAGCCAGCTCTGCTATAATGAATATGCTGAGCAATAATACACTGTCGGTAGGAAGATGAAATGACGAGGGAGAGGATTGGCCACCTGCCTCGCATCCTGAGGCTGAGAAATGAAGTAGCTAATACTTCATACCCAGGACTAACTTGACCCTTTAACGATGAGCACATCCCAATCCAGGACCTTTGCCTATGTGGGTCCCACCAGCTGGAACAGCCTTCCTCTCCCTCTTCTGGAAGAGCTGCTCTCTCTGTCATCTGCTGCCTTCCGGAAGCGACTGAAGGATTTCCTGTTCTCCGTTTAGCTATATCTTGAGTCATGAGCGCCTCTGATCTCAAGTGGTGCTGTATAAATGTTCCGTTGCAATTACAGTTAAAAAATGTATTGGAAACTAATGCAGCTCATCATTAAAGAATTAAAGTTCTGCTCTTCTTCTACTAATCGATTAGAAAATTAAACTAAACTGAATCATGAAGATGTTTAAATTTAAATTGCTATGAATAATATTTGTAGGACTGCTGTATATGTCGCGATAGTCTTCGAGAGGCTTCTGGTTATGGTCAGGGCAACAGTTACTCTGTTGTCCAGTTGATCAAATGCTCTCATATGTTTCATGTTGACTGCATTAAGGCCATGTATGACAGCAGCAGTAAGGTAGGATTATACTGGTGTATTCATTTCAACTTTGGTATTGAACATCCATCTAGTATGTATGCATGGAGGGGAGGGTTTACCCAATTATGTATGCTTGTGTTTGGGGTCTACTGCTAGTGTATGTATGGTAAATGGGTGAGGGTGTGAAACCTCAAGTTCAGCGAGGGTTTAGGTTTACTATCCAGGCATATGACAGAGAAAGATGCACACTTGTGTTTAAGTCATGGGCAGCATCAATCAATTAAAGCCATGTTTACTCCAGTTTCATTTTTTTGCCTATCTCTCTCATTGCGGACCGCTAAACCCAAGAGTTTCGGAAAGACAAACGGTCCATGGCCACACTTTATAAAGATGGACCTTTCTCTGCATCTTCATGAAATGGTTTTCATTGCTATCGGTATGTGTCACATGACGGTTCTTTTTCTAATCCACCAAACACGAACAACGACACTTCTTGATGGTTAAAGAATATATAATATCTTACATACAACTATCTACACATAGCATTAGATTGTAACTAGACAGAGGTCGACTTGGTTTTCGAAGATCGTCACGTCCTACGCCCTGTTGTTGATGGCTTTCCCGACGTCTTTCCAAGTCCAAAACGCTCTATGTTGTAGCTCCTCTTTGCTACAACAGATAAACCTTGTCCTCCACCATCGCTCATGCGATGGTGGAGGACAAGCCTATGACCCTGCTGTCCCATTGGTCCACCTAGACCCTCAATTACCCACCCCTTGCCGCCGATTGGATGGGATGCCCCCTCTACAACTAGAGTTCGAGTCACCCTTAGTATATTGTTAATGGCACTTTAGAGGTCCGTTGAGATTACAGAGTTATTAACGTCAAAAGGAGTTCATAGGCCTCCAGGGATTGAATTCCTGCTCAGCCGTGGTCGGTTAATAATGTAGCGTCTCTTTTACCTCTGTCCTTGATTCTTTGGGCGTCGGAACCAGTTGAGACCGGTTTCTTCGGTCTCATATTGCCGATCGCTGCCCTAGCGGCTAGAGGATTCTAAACATCTCTAAAGTGACCGCCTTCCTTGGACGAATAGCTGAGGGATTAAATTCAGCCTCTGGCGTCGAATTTCATCTTTGTGGCGATTTGCATGGATACCTTGTCAACAGGTCGTTCCTTAAGTGCCCCTAGAGAGTCTCTGAAAGCAGATAAGGCAGATGCCCCCCGCCGTCCTCCCTCCAATTCATCGTTAGCCGTCCTCCAGGTAGACTCAGAGTTCCAATGCATTTTTTTAGCACCTTTGCAAAAGCTAAAGTTGTGACTGTATGGATCTTTCTGTGGTGACAAAATGGATGTGTGTCAAACTGTTGTGCAATGTGCAGATAATGGAAAATCTAATATCTTTCATTGAAAAAAACAAACTTATGGTGCAGCTGTTTTTTGTAGTTGAAGGCTTCCTTTGGCTCTGATTTATTGATCCCTGGGTTTTGATTTTTAGAATGGCAGTATTCAATGTCCTTCATGCAAGACTATCTACGGCACAAAATACGGCAACTGTCCTAACGGAAACATGGAGTACACTGTAATTGCAAGTGAACTCGCTGGATATACCGGCTGCTCGACCATCGAAATCAAATACAGCATCTTCCCGGGAGTGCAGGTACACAATGACAGTGCAGAGCATTACATTACATTCCAGTGACTTAGTACATGCTGATCATGCTGTGTAGGAACAACCTAAACTTATTGTATTAGTACAATGGTACATGGCTTGAGACAAGATCATGCAATTCCAACCAGTTGAGTGAATCGTCATTTGAATTAGCCTCGTGTTGTTCATGCTAATCTATAATCTAATTTAATGGACCTAATGTGGTTATTACTGTATTTTTCTGGTTTAATTTAACTATTAATATAACGATATAATAATGATCATAGAATATTTTGAGTTACTATGTAAATTTGTCGCTTCAATCTACATGGTGTTGCCAGTTCAGATTGTATTCCTTGCTGCTGTCTTGATCAGTTTTTTTAGCTTCTTTGAGGTGAACAGAAGGCAGGTGACAAAACTCTATAATTGCAGAGTCCTGTTCTGTCTTTGAATTGAAATTTTGGGTTCAATCTATTTGTCCTTGTTCAGGAACAGCATTTTAATAGTGCATGATAGAAATTGCTGCAGAAAGATTTTCACCTTAAGATTCTGCTTTAAAATCTGTTTAATAGGGATCAGTGAATATAAATGTTCACTTACATCATACATTCGCGCATAATAAATAAATACATACATACATACATACATACATACATACATACATACATACATACACTTGTGTACTGCGGGTTAACTGACATACTGTTGTGCTTCCTCTGCCTTTTGACTTTTTCAACCTTTCTTTTGACATATTGTGTTGTTATATTCTTTTATATTTTTTTTATTCAGGGCAGTGTGCATCCTAACCCAGGTCATGCATACAAAGTCAAAGGATTCCCTCGTTCTGGATATTTGCCGAATAATCACGAGGGTCAAAGGGTCAGTTCTAGCAGCATCATTCACTCTATGGGGTTCATTTGTCTATCTCCTTTCTAATAACTTCTCATTGGCTCGTAATATTGCATTATCTAGCAGCCATCCATTGTGTTGATCCAATACAGTAAACCTTTGTCTAGTTGCAATTCAGTTGAACTGGACTTTTTCATGTGGTGCACTAAATTATTTGGTTCTTGTGGTGCGGATTAAAGTTAAGTTTAACAGGTTTTCTGTATTTGTGTTAGGGTGTGTAAATAGTTGCTCTTACTGCTTTGTTTCCCAAGTACCGACAGATAGATATGCCGTGAACTCATTGTTTTGGTACTGAAAGATACATCAGAGATCTGTTTCTTTGGTACTGAGTTGAAGTGATAGACTGTTGATGCTGATATAACTATTTGTAATATTTAAGATGATGGACATGTGATGAAAATTTTTGTTCTTTCATATTTGTATCATTACGTAACAGAAGTTCCCATGAAACTTTGCAACTCAGTATAACTAGGATAATCAGCTCATCTACAATTACAATTCTTTACCCAAAGGGCCTTCTTTGCATAATCAATGCTAAACAGATGCAAATTGAATATCCGTTTACATTGAAATATCTTCCACTTTCAGGTGTTATCACTACTGGTAGCTGCCTGGAGGCGACGACTTACCTTTACAATTGGAACATCAGTGACGACAGGAGAGCCAGATGTTGTGGTCTGGAACGAAATCCATCATAAGACGGAGAAGACAGATGCAAGTGGACATGGATATCCCGATCCAAACTATCTGAACAATGTTTTGTCGGAATTGGCAGCTCACGGAGTTACGGACGACAGCCAGTAGGATGACTTGCTTTTATTATTTAACTTTAGAGCAGCTTTTGAAGACGTACGAAACGCTCTCGTCCATGCTAGACCCTCTTGTTAGTCAAAGTTTGTGCCATGCATAACGAGTTGTGAAAGCTCTGGAACTGAATTGCAATCAAGCTCCACTCCAGACCATTTTCCATATTTATGTAGGAGTACACTGTTATTTGAAAGATGTTCAGTAGTGCAGGACGTTTTGGTTAACTGATTCTCAAGGAACAGATTATGATCAAGAACGATAGACTTACCCGGTAATCGTGATCATGATCAAGAACGATCAACTTACCCGGTAATCATGTCTGTAACTAGAAAGAAGCTATTAAGGATTTTTGTACAGTTCATGGTGATTCATCTTTGCTTTAAGCGCAGACCAGCCATGTAATAATCTGTAGGCTTCTATGTAACTTTAACTATAAAATGTTTCTAATTTTATGCTGATGAAGTTGTTGTGAATAAGCCGATTCATACATTGAATATTGCTTTAGAGGGCACTGAGGAAGCGGGAATTGTACGATTATGTCCATCAGATATCTGTCTATTCATCTTTTTGTTATGCACTTTCATTGTTTGGAACGTGAACTTCTTAGAGGTTCTTGTTCCTTTTTAATTGTTCGTTTAGTAACCAAGAACGTCAATAACCACAAGAGCGTCGTTCTTCACAGCTTGAAATGGCATTTCTGATAAATTGTTGACAAGGCCAGCCTTTTCACTTCAAAGCAATCGTAGATTGATGCTTAGCATCATGCGTACGTACAAAAGTGGTGTTATAACGGCTTTCACTTTCAACATCCTCTGCCATTTCTCAGTAGCCAGTGTAAACTCTTGTTCATCAACCACGAGTTATTCAGGGAATTATTTAGAAATGCTTTCTTGCAGTTAAACAATTATACAATCATTGAACTAATCGTCAAAACACGAGACAGGAAAGACTTTGCAGATGATGATTTCTTTCGTTATCGAAACATTAGTCAATTATTGCTGTAGATAAAGTGTATAATGTCAGTCGGAGATGTTAATACGTTAAATTGCCTAACAAAAAAGATCACTTGCGGACAAGACATACAGCAACACTGAAACTCGATTTACCCAGATTTACCCTAGCTCGGGGGGCAATGGCTTGCCTTCCGCGATCAATTGGGTTAAAAGTTTCTTGCAAACCTTTTTACTTCATTTAGACGTTGACCATTTACCCAGTGGCCAAAAGGGCGTTTCTTTAAAAAAAAGCGTCCATAACTGCGTAGAACATCAGCCATAATAAGAATCCATAAACTACAATGCTAACGAATAGCGTCAACTTAATTAGCCTATTAAGTTAAGAACACAAATGCAAAGTTACAACTTCTAAGAGACGAGGCTCATGTCAGAATTCCGACGTACGCACTTGTTGCGTGCGGTTGTGCATCATTACGTTGCGAAAGATGCTTCGAAAGTTGTCGGTTCGATGAGTAGTCAGACGACGTCGTTAATCTTTCACGTGTGACCGTCGACCGCGTCGGCTGTTCTTTCGGATGACGGCGCAGCTGCAGGAAGCTCTTACCTTGACGAAGGTCCAGCGTTCTACGCGATCCTCGGCGTCATAGACCTTTCCGTACGAGTAGACGTACGTTTCGAGGCAGACGGAGTCGTAATTGACGGCATCAGTCCCGATGCAGGAGGGGGGTCGGTCGGTCGAGGCCCCTGCCGGTCGGCTGCAGTACGTCTCGTAGAAGAACTGGTTCATACGAGGTCCGCTTCCGTTGTCGATCTGTTGGAGTACAGTCACGGGTTTCTCCCACAGATCCTCGGCTTCCGTCAGCATCACCCACCGACTAGCGCTCTCGCATGCTAGCACGAGGCTGCTCGAACTGCTGCTGCGGCTGCCTGGCGCCGGAGGATGATGGAGGGACCTGGTCGACCTCAATGATCTCTTCTTTTCAATCCGAGTGGCGTTCGGTGTTGAGTCGCTAAATCCGCTGCTTGTCTCGAATCTGAGTGACATGGGTGGTTCAGTTGGATAGCTGGTGCTGATCACAGCTCGCTCATCGGACGGGAATGGCATCACCACTGAGCCATCTTCCATGATTTGCCGCAGCCGCTGCTTCAGAGACGCTGTCGGAGGAGGAGGAATCCAGGCGCCATCGTCGAAGGCTGACTTTTTCTGCTCAGTCGATGATGATGGCAGTCCTTTGATTATCTGGACAAGCACTAAGCTGCTGGTCAGAATGGTAAACGCTGTCGTGATCTGCAAATATATAAACGGTATACGCTCTTTATTGGCTATAATAGACTCAGATACACAGTGATTATACGGCGTTAGAGGAGTTTGACCTGTCAGCATGGTCATCAGGAAATCTTAGTCACATTTCTATATATCTGAAGTAGTCATTAGCTTATGAAGACGCACCAATACGTAAGCGAAGGACTTCAATTTAAGACCTCGTTGGCAAGATGGCTATTGTAGACCTATATCGATCATAGTGTAGTTAATTTCTTGTCGTGGGCAAACTGGGTACAAGCGTCTTTTTATTCTGACTCCACATTTATCGAATCCGTATACGTGGCCAGTAATCGTCGCCTATTTAAGGGTTAAATGAATATGAAATGTCCTTGAGCGGGGTGTCAAGGTCCTCACAGCGTTCATAGGCCTACATTGGCCATTTTACATACAGGGCAGCTACAGTTATGCTCTGCTAATGCCCGTGTTGTGGTAATTGCCAGTCTTGACAGCTCGAAATGGACCGGAAGTCCGGAACGCCATTCCTGTTCGTAAAATGCAACGGTATCATAGTTCCGCTTCGTCAAATATGCCACAACGTATCAGGAACGCCGTTCCTTTTTGTCCCGTGAAAAAAATGACGTTTCGTGGCCATTCTGTTTTTCAGCTTGTTCCAAGTTGAAATTATTAAAAGTTCCGGTTGTTGAAAGTCTACTTTCCGTCAGAAATTACAATGATAATCTTGATAAATGTCAATAGGGGGCATTAAATATAACGCCAGTACAACATTGACAAAGGCAAATGACGAATAGACGTATTATAGACTATAATTTTATTGTTGTGACTAATTCGTGTTTTTCGTTTAACCTTAAAATTGTCCTGTGAATATAAATTAACTAGTGTTCCGTTCCGTAAAATGTTCCGTTTCGAGCACTGCGTCTTGATAAAAGAAAGGAGGATGGTGACATGTTTCTTGCCAACGAGGTCTTATAAATCCAGTTCATTCGCTTACCGTTTGGTGCGTCTTAATAAGCTATTGACGTCTTCATATGTGCCTTAAGATTCTGTTGCGTATGTTGTTGACAGGTAATAATAATTATTATATGTCGTAGCCAAGGGTCAACCCAGTCTCTGTTCAGCTACTTCAGGACCGGCTGAGCTCTATGCATTCCATGCGGTTGGTCAGTGACACGCATGACCATCGTCAGACAGGCGAGCAGACAGAGATATAGGTTTACAGGCAAGCAGATAGATGGTTGCAAACGTGGGAGAATTCTAATTCTTTGTGTAGTCTGGCGGATATCGTTATGCGGCTCTTGACCGAGACATCTGTTGGTCTCGACTCTCGACCTTTGCAGGCTCTTCAGCAGTATAATGGATGTTGTCCATCATCTCTATAGTTCTCTACATCGGTGTCTGTCTTTCCCATTTCGAAAACCAGGTGTAATGTTACCTGGCTCTGAAGCCACTGGATTGCGTCAGCGCATCTCTGGCAGATTTAAGGCCAGAGCCGTCCTCAGATAATTTGGCGCCCTAGGCAGCCTTCTATAAGAGCGCCCCCACCTCTGTTGCACGAACAGTTAAATGTGAGAAATAATTATGGAGTCGGGCACACACTACGCGAAACACATTACAGAAGCATTTTTTAAATATATATTGGAAAATTGTTAGGGAAGGAAAAGGAGCTCAAATGCAAATAAATTTTATTTTATGTGCAATGTAGCAAGGAAAGCGTAATAAAAATAATAAAAATAATTTAAGCATTATACATATAGCTATAAAATAATAAAAATAATTTAAGAATTATACACATAGCTAATTTAATTTTTTATTAGAAATAATACAGATGCGTAATTTGGCAAATAGCAATTGGTATAATCAAATTTAATCATTATACTAATATTTTATTGTTACTTTATAATTTTTGATTTGCATAACATGTATTTTACAAGTCAATTGTAATAGGCCTATGTTTTGCTGCCAATACAAATATTTATTGATACTGTATGATATCAAAGATATTGGTTTCGCTAATGATCAAACTTATGTACAGTATAGCTAGGCTTATATTATCATTAAGAATATTAAACACATGACTCAAACTTCTTATGTACATGTATACTGCGCATTATATTAAAATTTAACCCATCTTGCCTTAATTTAGTTTGCCTTTGCCAATTCACGAAAAACCAAGGTGAGGGCAATGTCTGCTGAGATTGCTTAAATTTGTATGGATAGGATTTACAGATTAAACAAACGATTCTGTGTCATCGTCATTCGCAGATTATTTTTAATAAGTTTCAGTTTGGAAAAGATGCGTTCTTTTGATGCAACAGGTAATTATTTCTTCCCAATCCGTCCGATGTGAAATACAGATATTTCTTCACAGAACGATCTCTGCTATCGACATGTGTTAATTTGTTTGCAAACTCTGGCTACTCCGACACCGGAGAAGGTTGTCCCAACGCTTAAAAAATAGCGAAGGAACCTTCAATAGTATAATTATAATTATTTATTGACTAAAGATGTTAGAGGGCACAAAATACGAGTAAAAGTTGAATAAATTTGTACCAAGGTCAAAATGGACATAACGACAATGGCAATTTAGACCTCTGTATTATTATTTAGCCAATATTTCATATGAAGAAAGTCGATGACGTTAGGTACGTTTCAGACTATGCGTTCAGAGACGGAGGCTCCTACGTAGGCCTACAGGCCGGGACTTCTACACGCATATCAGTGGAATCAGACTGTTTCCAATTCTTGAGGGAATAATATTCAGTGACCTGGGAGAATTTTCAATTAATTAATTAATTAAGTCATTATTAAATAAATTACTGACTCTATTATTGACGGTTTAATCTTGATACTACAGAACTAGGCCTACTAGATAAGCCATCTGTCGTGAGAATTATTGCTTAAGACCAAGTTAAGAGAATGAACCGTGCGCATAGGCTACACCGGTAAGAAGATAACAATGATCTTATATATAATATTGTCCCATCACTTATGTAGGCCTATAGCAACTCTTGTCTGTCATGTAATAGAGCAAGTTGTTGGTCACATAAAGCAACAGAAGAATTGTTTTATTATTACTGATGTCGATATTATCGTAAATTCCGGTTTCAGTTTCTAGCGCAAAATTTTAAAACAGCTAACGCGAAACTTATCGAGACGGGTTGTTCGAGACAGAACAAGACTTTCACTTCAAGACAGTTTCTAAAAATTCGAGTATATATATATGTATATATATATGTAGCACCAATTCTCGAGAACAGTTTTTATATTGCCGCGTTTTATCTTTTTCGATATTTCTTCTTCGGCCTATCTACTGAATAGCATAAAGAAAGTTTTTCTAGATACCTCTTAAATATTCTAGACTATTTTAAGCAAGCAAATGCGATACCAACTACCAAGCAAAATTGCAAATTTGCGCATATCCTTATACTAACCCTGAGAAACTCAAAGGTCTTGACCGTTTTGATTATGGTGGTTTCATATTGGCCTAGCTATTGTTTTGTCAATAACTTCAAATTGCGTGAACGCAAACTCGAATTTTTAGAAACTGTCTTGAAGTGAAAGTCTTGTTCTGTCTCGAACAAGCCGTCTCGATAAGTTTCGCGTTTGCTATCTTAAAATTTTGCGCTAGAAACTGAAACAGGAATTTACGAGAAACGGTAATTCTGGTTAACGCGCGAGTCACATGATACTGAAATCAATTCAATTGTCTTAAAGTGAAAAAATGTCTGAGAGAGAACCTGACATTGTGAAGTTTGCGCTTACGCAATTTGAAGTTAGACAATTTACAAACAATAGCTATTGGCTATTAGTTTGTCATTGATGTAAAATCACCATAGCCGAAACGATCGGAACAACTTAGAGTTTTTCAGGGTGAGCAAGGATATGGGCAAATTTATAATTTCGTTTGGTATGTGGTATCGAATTTGCTTGTTTAAAATCGTCTTGAAGATTTCAGATGTGCTTTCTTTACTATTCAGAAGATAGGCCGAAGAAGAAATATCGAAAAAGATAAAACTCGGCAATATAAAAACTTTTCTTGGGAATTGATACAATATCCATTAAAATTAAGTTTCAAATTGAAATTGCAAATGAACCTTATTCCCGAAAACTCATACATTAGTATTTTACAGCCTTTTATATAGGATCACTTGTCTTTCACTGTCTCGAACTGTCTTGAACCTAGTGTCTCGGCCTCGGTATCTCAGTGTCTCGTCTTGGTCTTGAAGTTTAAGGTCTTGCATACAACACTGCTACGCTCTACGCGTCCAATTATTGAGGGTCACAGACCAATATTGGCAAATCTCTGCCATTAACGAACTGATTTTGATGACGTGTGAATAGAAAGTACGTGTAAGGCTTTAGCCGAGGAATTCCCACTTTCAGATAAAAAGTGAGATTCAAACAGATAGTGATCGATACGTGTACGTTCGGGTGGCGGGTGGTCGCATACATATGTAGATGACGTGTTCCTATTGGAAGGACCATTGCTGAGAAGGCGCACTTTGTTGGTGGGCAACTGCCAAGATGAAGGACGAGAAAGTGAACTTACTCCATCAATTATTGTGGTGATTAGCAGCAAACGTGTAAGACCGGTGGACCGAGATACACGTACGTTATGGGGTGCAGATTAGTGACCGACTGAAACCATTTTTTTGGCTGAAAACAAAAAACTACACCGAAATTGCCGCTTTGGTTTCGGCTGAAAACGAAACTGCAAAGTCAGTTTCGCCCGAAAACGACACCGTAAACGAAATATATAAATGCCTGCACAACAAATATATATCGTCACCACTGACGATAAATATATATATGTACATATGTGTGTATATATAAATAAATATATATATATATATATGACGCCTACCAGCCCGAACTATATTATGTATGAGCCATCGGCTAAACATAGCAAATGAGGGAATATGATTCCATTTAGCCGGGTCGGCTGATGAAAGCATGTCGATACGACTGAAGGCATTTCGTTGCGACTTAACGCATTTCGCTCTCTCCAGATTGACAATATTAAATTCCATATAACCAAGAGAGAACTCTATGCGTTAAACTCAAAGATCGTAAAGAAGTTTCTCAACGCCCACAAAAGCCACGTCAAGGAGACCAGTTTACACACCATTACTTTGCCAAATTAAGTCCGCAATGTCCAAGCTTCATGCCAGGTTAACATCCGGGGAGGTTCAGCCGAGGAGACAGCACGGTGCGGCAGTGGTACCCGCTGATGATAGTGCTTGTGTGTAGGCGCAGAAGTGTTTTCTGAATAGCCGGAAGATTTCGTTTTTCGGTCGTCAGTGAAAGGTGGCAGATGGAGAGCACAAGTGGAGGAGAGGTTAAATTAAGAGGCAAGATAGAAGGTGAGCAAATTGACGAGAGTCCGTTCCAAAGAGCTAGTGCAGCATAGGCTATGGGTCGGTTGAAGAATTTCATGGAGGATAGGACTGGAGCTAGGTAGAGATAGAGAACAACACGACGATGATTTCCCCACTATAGGCCTAACAACTTCGTACGATGAGATAAGCTTATAGGCTTATTCGATGCGTTAAGGTATAGGCAATCAGCGCAAATTAGTCTATGTTGGCGAAAGTATGGTGAAAGGTTGGGATGCTCAGATCAGACAAGCAGATATAAATTGGAATTGACTTTGATTTCTCCGAAGAGGAGTCGAATCCGCAGAAAATGGCGCTTACAAAATCTATTCTAAATGAGATAACCGCGTGGATATATAGGTCAAGCATATCGACGCATTCATTAGGTATTCTCAGCTTAAAATGTTGCACCTCAGCTAGAATATATATTTTTAGGCCTGCTAACTTTAGCTTGAAATATTTTACCATCAAGGCAGAACTTTTGAAATGTTTTATGCTACTGAATCTTATGTAGGCCTAAAGTTAGTGGGCAGGCTCTTACCATTTTTATAGACAGTGCTGTCTCAGATTCCTTTTGCAAATCTTGGTAGACTTCAGACCTGTAACAAATGTATCGCTCCCGTTCCTAGTCTCAGTCCAAATTGATTCCAGAGCCTTGCAGGAAACACGAGGCCAAACGAGACACTTGAGCGAATCAAACGACGTGGCTTCCAGTCTCAATAGAGAACACGATGCGTTACAACAGCAGACTAGAACTGGACGATGTATATCCGGAGACCAGCGATTGGTCTTTATAGGCTACTCCTTGAGAAAGACCGAGGAAGACAGGGAAGCAAGACAAACAGACGAACAGACAGACAGAAGAGAAGGCATACAGAAGAGGAGGGGCGTCGAGGGTCAGATGATAAAGTACTGGACCCCTAGTACCGTAATCGATGACGGGTAGTTACTTAGATCTTGCATTTATGCGGATATACTCGTGTTCTCGGAGTTCTGAGGAAGGCGTACCAGCTAGACCCCCATTAACCTTGATGTACAATGAAGGCCCCACTTGAGGAGAGGCTTGGCGCTCCACTTTCATTCCGCTCGTCTCTTTAAACTCACCCGCAAAGGCATGCGCCACCACCACCACCACCATAGCTGCTTACAAACTATTCCGTCAGAGAATTCTCCTCCTTCCCTTCTCCTCTCCAATCTGCTCTCTCTCTCTTTCCAGGAGTATTCGACCGTTAAATATGAACTGTGGGGGTTAAGACGCTATATATGCTTAAACTTCTGTCAGTCTTGATTCTATCTCTACACTCTCTGTGTGTATTCGTGTGCGTGTCTATGTATGTGCTTTGTGTCTTCGTTTGTCTATCTGATTGTGTGCTTATCTAGCTGTTCCTGAGTCTGGCTGTCTGTTCCTCTGGTCTAAGGTCATTGCATACAGGGTGAAAGACAATAGTCCTTAAATCAAGCGAGACATGTGGCTTTAGGCCTACGTGTATGTTTGCGAAATAACAAAGTTCCCGCATCGTAATTTCCGAACTGCTAAAGCTCAGGTCACCAACTTATTTACTTGGTCTGAAGGACTATCGGTAGGTGTGTCCGCCGGATGTTTCCTAAACTGTTGGCGTACACGAGATATTAATCTGCAATTATATTGTAATTGAACTGTTTGAACAATAACACAACGTAAATTTTTGGAGACACAATTGAGAAGCTGTCCGGACCTGACAAGGCAAAACAACGGTCGAATAGAAAGGTTTTCAAGCGCTTGCGGACAGGAAAGTTGGAGGCGCTCAAGTGAGTCAAGTCGCGCAGGTTACAAGGCAGCTTAGTCAAGAAAGAAGGGCTGACAACAGCAAAACTGGGCCGCGGAAACTGTATTTTTATACAGAATTTTAGCCTATATAAAATTTAGTATAAAAATGCAGAGAAAATTTTTATTTGTAATTGCTTGTTCTGTTGCGCAAATAGGCCTAACGCCAAATGCGCAGCGGCGTAGGTTATGCTTTCTGTTTAAAAGAAGCGTTTGTTTTGGTGTAAGTAGCAGGAATCATAGACTACACTCGAAGATCTTCGATAGTACACCTATAAAATTGGTCGAATTCCAATACAGTGGTCGTTGTAATCTGTTTGAAGTTCGCCACGCCCACTGCTTCTGCCTAAAGGTACTTAGAGAGAGGCAGTGCATGCAGAAGGTACTTAGGCCCAACCTCGACGTTATTGCAACCGCGTTTGTTCCTGGCCAACATCAAGGAATCTTATATAAAGGAATGAAAATATCAGTGTTTGGCACGAGACCAAAACCTCGAGACCAAAGTATTTAGTATTTAAATCGTATACTGTAAGTAATTTATAGTGTGATATTCTCCGGCCGAAGCTAAGGGCTGAACCCGCAAAAGTTCAGACTGGCCGGAAAAAACTGTTTCTGGACCATTATTAAGATTAGTATTCTTCAGCAAAAAATTAATTTTTAAGCGTGGTATTCCGTTTTAGCGTCTTAATAGATTGAATTGTTTATAAAAAAGAGCATCGGTCTTGGTCTTGGTCTCGGACCCTCGGTCTTGGTCTCGGACCACATGGTCTTGGTCTTGGACCACCCGGTCTTGGTCTTGGACCTCTCGGTCTTGGTCTCGAGGTTTTGGTCTCGTGCCCAACACTGATATTTTCATTCCTTACTGACTCATCCAAGCGTCTCGGAGGAGGTAAGGGTAATCTGCCGCCCTGTCATCAAGTGATGGAAAGACAACAAATCGTCCTTGAGCAGACTCAACAATAGTCTATAGCCAATTATTAGCGGATGTCTGACAGACTGATATTCTTGATATTAAATTATTAACCTGATCATAACTTTGTTTTGCTGCACCATCGTTGATATTTATTGTGCATTGGACACTGGCGCGATAGAAGTTATCAATAACAAGTGAAATTACAAGTTACTAATTACACTAAACATAACAGCTTGTATAAAATATCTTAGTGTTCTATGTTAGAAAACTAAGATATTTAATACAAGCTGTTTATGCGGAACGGACATTTGTCCCCCGGACAATTGCCTCCGCCAAGATTTTGGCTAGGACATATATATATCTATGTACATGTATGTACATGTATGTATGCATACATGCATACATATATGCATGTGCGTATGTTTACCTATGTATGTATGCATGCTTGTGTGTATGTATATGCATTATGCATGTATGTATATATGCATGCATATGCATACGTACGTGCGTACATATGCATTTATACATACATATATACATACAGACAGGCAGATAGATGGACATGACACGACATGGTATTTATGTATGTATGACATTGTATGTATGTATGTATGTACTATATATATTGTTTGGGCGAGCTTATGGTCTACTCTGGGAGCAATTGTCCTAGTCGGGGTGGGGGGGGGGGGCAAATGTCCTACACTGGTTCTAACATAAAGTGACCATAGTCAAGTTAAGCTGCGCTAGGCCAAACCCTTCAAGAGGGAGATAGACAGCCAAGGGCGTCGATCCCGGGGGGTTGAGGGGACCTGTTCCCTCACCTTTTACAGAGGAGACACGTCATACGTTTGTCCCACCCACCCACATTTCTAACCCCTCTTATTGGATGTCCCCCACCCCATACCTTTTACAATGGGGAACATGTTATACGTTCGTCACCCCTACATTTCTTACCCCTCTCCGTGAGTGTTCCCCCACCTCTCAAACTAGATTGCAGCCTCTGCCGACAGTCAAGGCCATGGTTTATGCGTCTGTTCGTGCGCGCTTCGGTTGATGTGTGTTTAATTCCTGTGAATTAACCAGTGGACTAATATATGGAACTGATTAGACCAAAGGGCTTCGATTTGTCTTCTCTTGAAAATCCAAATTGAAATAATGTGCTTTACCGAGATTTGACTTCAAATGAAAATAAATTAGCTTTTCTTTTCGCTTATGTGCTCTAGATTGGTGCTTAAACAATGTAAGCCATCGTGCGCATAAGTTAGCAGAAGAAAGTTCTTAGACGGAAGTAGGTACAGGAAGTAGGCGTATGAGGACCAATCCCTTGAGGAAGGGCCTAATATAGATTCCTTGAATGATATGTAGAACGGGGCCATCCACATATTACGTACGCAAAAAATCGGATTTTCGAATTTCCCTTTTGCACCACGTACATTTCGTGGACCCCCTCCCCCATGCTTAAATACATCTGAGCTCTACCCCACCCCCATTGCAAAGGCTAAAAGCTAAAGACACCTAGGCCTATAAAACATTGATTTTACCAGTCTATTTCTTTTGTTAAGCATCATATTTAACAGCTTAAATTTGTCAACTGTTACGAAGAAATAAAACACTAACACTTGCATTTTGAAAAGCTTTAATGTTACATAAAATATTCCGTATTGTGGACGTCAAAGTTAGACATTTATATTTGCGTACGTATATATTTTCTGGATCTCTTCCCACCACCGTACGCACCCGTTCCCCGTACGCAAAATCGCTTAAATACGAAACCCCTCCCCTCGCTGCGTACGTAATATGTGGACAGCCCCTAAGGTTATAATTATTTAGATTTTTGAAGCAAAGATGGTAGAGTCGTTGAAGCAAAGATAGTAGTCTTTGAGTCAACCATCTTTGGTTGAAGTTTAAAATATTGTAGTTAGGCCTTAGTGTCAGTAATATTACTTGTTGTGCTTTAAGAAGTTTTGAAATCACGAAAGCGATCAATCTCAGATGAATGTACTACTCGACACAAATTCCCGCTGTTCATGACGTATGCATATATACTAGGGCATAACCGAGTAGACAATTTCCACCGAGTACCGAATCCCGAGTATTTGGATGCACTATTTGCCGGATCTGGGTATGAACCGAATAGTAGCGGCAAATCTGGCCACCGAGGCAGCGAGTACCATCCGTAGGCAAAGCGTAGTTAACCTGCCACGTGCGCAGCTACGGAGAAATATCTATAGTCAATGCAGAGTCTATAGCAATATCCTTCGTATCGTTGCATTCTAGGGTATAACAATATATTTATTACTTAATAACTTTATTTTAGAAAAAATGTACAACCTTGTTATAAAATTTGAAATATGAAGTTAGCAATGACGTCTTTACTACGATTTTACTCTCTAATGTTTGCCAGTAAATGGGTGGAGCCAAATGAAACGGGAAAATTACGTATTTGGTTGCACCTGAGGAATGCAACCAAAAGAAATTAAAATAAATAAATTAACATCATTATTTTAAAGAAAATTCAATGGAATGTTAAGTTCTTGGTTAATTAATCAATAACTTATAAGTAAGTCCGTTAGTCCTAATTTTATTTGATGAAAAAATATTATTTTATCCAAAAAATATTTTTTCATAAAAAAGTTATTTTTAGCTATTTGCGGGTGTAATACTTGCCGAGGCGCATACTTCCTAATTGTCCAATATTCGGCCGAGGCGAATGTCCGAGGCGATTTCCGGTTATGCCCTAATATATACTCGACCTCCAAACTTAATCAGTGACCTCCTTATAATAACGCCACCTATCACACAGACAACGCACACTCTGTGCTTACCTAGTAGCGTTAATGACACGGAAAACGTGGAAAAATGTTTGGAATGCATCTCTTATCGACTCCGGCCCAGAGGCAGCTGATGAATGCAATTCAATCGTCGTTTTCTTTGACACCAAACGACGATCGACCGACAGTTCTATACGATAAAGTGTATATATATATATATATGTATATATATGTATTATATATTATACCCTTGACTTTCTCATAATGGTTGACTATAATAACAGGATATCCACAATCAGCTGCCTAGCTCTGTTTCAGGGGGCTGACTGACACTTGATTTTTCTGTGCCATTGGTTGATGCCTTGTGCAGGAAATACTTTCGATTGCCATAGAAGTTGTCAATCACATTAATATTGCTACGGTGCAGTGTCTCCCAGATAGATGGTAACTACTGCAGTGGCCTACTTAGAAGGAAGTTAGCTCACCACCGATCAAAGCACCGTGCTAATAGTAATGCCCAAATTTCTAAGGCGCCACTTTAAAGCTAAGCGCAGGGCACCAGCTTATTCACAATCGCTGCGTCAAATCAAAAGGGTTGTCCTAAGGATAGTCCGTGGCCGGTTAGTGTTCGGTTTCCAGGTCAGCTAACTCTTCGGCTTGACCTCCCCGACTTAGACACCGGAATGGGCAGCTTGGCTCGTGCGGTTTCGTATAGCTGCACGATCTCCCTGAAGTGGACTTTGAGAAATCTTCGAAGATTTACATTACATTATTCGCTATTCGGATCGGCCGAAGCTAATAATGCCGCACTTGAAACATAAAACTCATCTGTGTCTGCTTTAATACTCGCCATCCGAAAAAAAAATTTCGACACATTTTTTACGTAACGGACCATAACTTTGACTCTGATGTTCACTCTAAGTTTTACAGCAGCGCGATAGAAGTCAGTAGATTAGATTAGATCAGATTCCATCTGACTTGTCAAGTCTTATTTCAACATTTGCTCAACATTTCTTGTCAGATTCATTAGTCCGTATTCATTTCCGAAATTTGATACCGTCCTTCTTCCAACATCTTTTTGCTCAGAAGTGCATACGCACGTCTCGACGGCGCAATCGCAGTTGTACTGCAGAGCAATGGTGCGCGAAGGACTTGCTCAAGGTCCCTACACAGTGACGCCCCGGACGAGGCTCGAACCCGAGCGCTCAGCACACACTGAACGTTACAGTCTGACCGCTCTAACCGATCGGCCACAGTGCCACACCGTATGTGTCGGTTATGTACATTGTATGTAGTAGGCCCAGTGTTAGTTGGCCGGAAATGTCAGCATGGACCTTTCAGAATCTAACGAGAGCCTACTAATCACAGGAAATGGCCTACCTCTAACAGTGAGGATTAATGAGTGTTGCATTGACTCAACCTAAAAATTATGTACTGCCGAGATTTTGCATATGACTTTATGATCTGGCCTAAAAACTATGTACAAATGAGGCCATAGATATGTTTATTCACAACGAAGGTAAAAGATCCAAAAAACAAAGCATCAACTACAGAAAGATGCTAAACTAGTATACAAGAGGTGATAATTTCTGTGATATTATATGAAACGTATATATAGTAATACCATATTCAAAGTATTACTCATCACAAGGCGGTACCAGTTCAATATTCTAGCTATATTCATTGCCACACAATGAGGATACTGCCATTTTGATTTCCAAGGAACAATCGATCAAAAAAGTTTAGTTTACACATGTGTATGAACGAGATCAACTAGACCACAGTAGAACTGAATGTCTTTAACAGATTCCCATTTAAGCATGTAAACATAATTCAGTAGGCCTATACATTATTCAAACACACATTCAACTGAAGTTATCTTTGCTGTTGGACAAATAAATGGCCTCTAAGCAATAACTTAAGGTAAATAAGACAAAAGATTCCAGCACTCAATTTCACAAGCTCAGCATAACAACGTTTAATTGCAACCGACATATAAATGTTAAACTTTTAACAGGATATAAAATATAGTCCAAGATATTTCAGTTTCTTCACCCATTCAGTGGATTATAATCCAAAAACAAGATTATGTTAAAGAATTGTGTGTCAGTTTTCACAAGATCGATCACCAATAACTTGGATTTGCAGGCATTAAATATTACATCAAGTTCTGAACCCTTCTGAACACATGCATCAGTCATTTCTTGGAAGTCACACAATGAGGCACAGAACTGAATAACGTAATAAAAATTATGACCAAACAATGCACCTACACAAGCTTGACAACAATGTCTTAAATTTCCAGAGCTTTTATAATCACATCCATACATTATGAAGGCTTGCCCTTAGCGACAGTAACACAATAAAAGACTGTAAGCTTAACAAATGAATACATGCATGGCTAGAAGGCAAAAGATCTTCAAATCGTGGTCTTATCTTTATTAAGACTGAAGTGGGCAGGTGCCAAGTGGCATCCTGCAATGCCAATGTCCACTTAAATTGGCAAATACAAACATGCATAAATACAGCCAATCATGTAGGCCTAAGTAGAATTTCCTGAATCCAGAAGTTTTGGAACTGCATGAAATGCAGCAAATGTGCAATAATCAAGTTAATAACAAATTTCAGCACAAACCTATGCTTATAGATGCACTGGTCAGCGGACCGTCAGCCAATGTTCCTCGAAGAGTTCGGTTAAAATGTTTAATAACTTTCTAACAAGGACAATTCCTTTTGTCTAAAGGATTGTATTCTTTAACTGGGAGGCCCAGAGATCTTATACTGGGTTTCACACTCATTCGCTCAACGTGAGTAACAACTGTTATGAATGTCTCAAGCAGGACGATGAAACAACGCCCATGACACCTGCGCTGCGGAATGAACCATGTCCATCCAAATCTGACACATTGTGGCATTGGCGGCTCCACAGGGGGGGTCCATGGCCCCCCCAACTGAGCTCGTGGCCCCCACTGGCCCGCCCCAGATTTTGTGCAATGTGCTGTTAAATATGGTGTCATTTATATTTGATAATTACTTGCTAAGATATGATGCATGATGAAATTCAGAATTATTTTGTGGGGGCATTCTCAAAGGCACAAAGTACTAATTAACTTGCATAAAGAAATCTGAAATTATTTTTTCTGAACATTCTCACAGGATCACTTACTTGCTTAGAATTTTTAGTGATAGATATGGTCAGGGATCAGGTAATAGAAGAGGTCAAGGAATCTGGATAGTTTTCAATCCTTGTTGGTGGGACAAAGGATATTAGTCACAGGAAGAGCTATTCTTTATAATACGATTTTTTGCCAACAAGAAAGTGAATGAATTATTTCTAGATTTCAAATCTGCAATTGGATTAGATGCAAAGTAATTGGCATCGCTTATTTTAGATGCTCTTAAGTCATTTGAGGCAGACCTATATATAGATTCAGGTTCAGTTGGCCAAGGTTATGATGGTGCAAGTGCAATGTTAATATGAGTGTCCAGCAGTTGGAAGGCAGTTGGAGGACACTGGCCATTTATTTCCATTACCACGCACTTTAATTTAATGTAATTTCAGTTAGAGCTGTACCGAATACGTGATTATCACTATTCGGTCAAATACGAATAACGGGACCGACTATTCGGTCGAATACGAATACGAATAATGTTTAGTGTATAAAATAGATCTAAAAGTAAAAACATTCATAATGTCGAAGGTACACTGAACTTTTACTTTACAAAATGTAGTACAGAATAGTAAACATTTAAAACATTTAATGTTTTGCAGCCTCCAGTCAGTCTGCAGTAACTAATAACTAGCAATAAAAGTATTCTAAGTATTAAGATCACAAAGCAGAAAGCAGCAGCAGCGGCAGACTCGGGCAACAGCAGCTATTGTGTTAATGTGAAAGTTATTTCAGTCCATTCGCAGTGGCTGCAGCAGCCGCCGTATATGCAGAAGCGGATGAAACGTGACCACTATTCGTATTCGGCCCGACCGCAAGTATTCGGCCGAATACCGAATAGTTATTAGGTCCACTATCCGGCCTCGAAGCGAATGTTCGGTACAGCTCTAATTTCAGTTAATAATCTATTCCAGAAGCTAGAGATTTTTGCATTACTTATAATGTAAAGGTTATAGATGTTTGCTTCAAGCTCTCTTGTGCATAAGAAATGGGTTGAAGCACATGGTGAATTACATCTTAGTTATCCGGAAAGGCAATTCCAGCAGATCAGTAAAAATATGAGCTAGCCGTGTTGCTGCTTGCCGTAATATCAGTGATCAATTAGATGCATAATATGCTAGAGAATGTTGATGGGGCAAAATGTTGAAAGAGCAGTTGAAGGCTTGAAGTTAGATGCTTGTAATGATTACCAGACTTTATGTATGTACATGTTGTATCAATTCAACTCCAATCATCAAGTGCTGACTTATCTGCTGCTGCCGACGTTGTCAGACATAAAACGGCCTTTAAAAAAAATAGAGATGAAACAGGGGTCTTTGTAAAGGCAGAAGAGTAAAGTAAGAATTGTTAAATTGACCCAGTATTAGCTAAGCAACGTGTCCGACTGTCCGGTTAACGCCTATCCGTTTTTCTAGCTCTGCAGTTGATGAAACTGTGGGACAATGTTCTCAAGTGAACACACAAGCCACATTTAGGCACCACATTTCGGAACTAGAAAGACGATTCTCTGACCATTCACTTTTTGCAATGACAGGCATTTATGCCAAAACATTATGTCTTTCTTGAAATAATTATAATGATAACGTTGTGTCTTTTGCACTTTTGTATGACAGTAATGTTTAAGACCTCAACCATGAAATTCCAAAAGTTGAGCGCCCGCTAATGCATTCAAGTTTATGTGCAACTAATATGACCACAATGATACAGGCTTATTTTGGAACCATGCAAACTAGCTTTTCAAGAAATGTACAGAATGTCGAACATAGCCATCGTTTTACCAGTAACATCAAGAACCTATCGAAAAAGCTTTTCTGCTCTGAAATTAATTAAAACATATCTAAAAAGCACTATGTCTGATATTCATCTATATCAGTCTAGTCTGACAATGTTGTTGCTTGAATCTGTTTGTGCAGAGTACATTGTCCCTTTGTGAATCATTTTGACTATATTTAAAAGTAAAACATCAACTATGCACTATTACATCCACTTATAATGACAAGCAAGTTTATGATTGTCATGTCAAGAGTCATTCTATTTCCAAATTTCTAGTTTGTTGATGTGAAGAATTCATGTTGCTTCATAATGCATATACATGTATCTGGTCGATGTCACTCAGTGTGGAGCTATACCTGGCACTCTCAGTTTCCGACAAATTCGGGTATCCAATTACCCCCCCTCTCGGAACCTCGGCCCTCCTTGGCCCCCCCTCTGATGGAAAAAACTAGAGCCGCCACTGCATTGTGGTCGATGTTAACGCCAACCCATTGAGTAAATCATCTAGGAAAACTATCGCCAACTTAAATGCAAGCACATACCATGCGCACTCATGTAATGCAAACACTTAACTAAAAATAGTACAATTTCTTCCCAACCAAGTCAATCCCTATATACAAGAAACATCCAGCATTAACTGCAGTCTTAGTACAGAAAATTGGACAGCGCATCGTCATGATCCAGTATAAGTTATACAGAATAGGTCAGTGTAATTTGCCACAAACAAAGCTTTATCAACTGAGTAAATTATTAAATCACTTAATGATATTCTCAAATGACTAGCAATTCATATCTTCATCTGCTAAGTTTACAAGTGGCCAATTTATGACCCAGAGTTTATAACAAAATTGAGATAATATTAGAATAAAGTGGCACAACACACATCCAAATTTCGACCAACTAAATATGATCTAGCTCGATACATGCAGAAAATTGCCCAATTGAACATCTTCATTTAGCCGATACAACGGTATTTCTGTCTCTATCTACTTTTACTAACTTTATATAGCTCGTAAAGTCAACTAATGCACTCTAGATGGTCTGACCTTTATTGAGCTTGAAATGGAAGATAAGGATTCTATCGGAAAATGTCATGTCAAATAAACCAGTTTTTATGAGGACATCTGATATGAGAATCCAACTCTCTAGAATTAAATTCTAGAAAGTTGGATTCTCATACCAGATGTCCTCATAATCATTCAGTAAAAATTTGGTTAAACTTTGTGTAATCCTTTACAGATATCACAATAATAATAATAATAATGATGATAATAGTAATAATACAATTTATATAGCACCATAGCACAGCTGAGGCCGAAAGAACAGCCACTGTACACGAGATATGGGTATCGTACCCCAGTAACATACAGAAAAACATTTGTAGTGCTGTAAGCACCGCCATCGCCACTACATTTGGAGAGACGTGTGTTAAAGCTGAACGAGCTCTACCTTCTACTAGTATAATGGCTTAACATGGGAATGTCTTCCAAGATCTTATTGCTCGAGTTTGAGTTGAGTTTCTGAAATATGGTACTCTCTTGCGGCCATATCATTACAACCACGAAATTCCCTATTTCGACCTAATTATTAGAAGGTTTCATTACCAGGATGCTTTACTCTTTTTAATATATGTTATTAACATCACTATACATTATCATTAATATACATTATTATTACTTCCATGTGTTCTTTTAAATTCAATTTTTTCTATATCCTATTGTGGATTTGCTAATGGTGTAATATTAAAGGCTACAATTGCTTATATATAATTAAATGATTATTATTGTTGTGTCTAATTTGCACAGACATGGAAATATGAACAGTGCTTGTCTGGTGTGAAGCTCGCTATCCTCATTCTCGTGATGATAGTGCCGTATGTCTGATTTCATTTTAACTCTAGTCTTCTAAATAAATCATCATAATAAAACTAATAATCTTTGTTTCAGACTGACACGAACACAGTACGATTACAAGTCATAGCATGAACGTAGTTGAATTTAACTGCATGGCAGCCACAAGAGGAGTCCTAAGCCAAAGGTATAGGCAGCAATACCCCAGTTAAAATCATGGAACGAATCACAGAGTGAAGATAATTCCAGCACAAAGGGCTTTATCTTCATATGCATGAACGGGCTGAGCAGTAGTTAAAAGAGATAATTTTTGGTCTAAGGAATGGAGGAAGACCAGACAGAAGTAGTCAAATGAGGCCAATGGATAAGATACCGAGATAGCGTGGAACTTTCGCCAAAGACGCTCTAGAAGTAAGGAATAGAATTCAAAACCAAATACAAGCAATGAGTGGAAGCCAGTGTAGAGGTTCAGTCATGAGGGTTGACACGAATACACGGAAGTTGGATAATCAGCGACCAGCTGTATTTAGAACCCACAAGGCCAAGGTGGTTAGTACAGGTTTACTGCATACTCTTGTCCATGCAAATAGTTAAATAAATTCTGCTAGTAATATTGTGAAGTTTTTGGCTGTTTAAGACGCCTATACCTTTATAGCCTGATGATGCTTGAATTGTGCAAATATTTTGCATCGTTTTTCATGTTGTGGAGATCATTTTCCTTGGGAATTGTGGGCTTGACCCTTTCTCTCACTGGGTAATTATAATTTCGCCTACTCCACCTCCTTTAGGATGGTATAATTTTAATGAAAATTTTTATTTATGCCTCAAAATGGTCGATAAACAGATTGATAAAATGTTCAGAAAGCTCTAAAATTGATAATGGGAAAATGTTGTTTGATTTTGCACTCATGGCTCTATTGAATTCTTGTTCAGTGCCAAAAAAGAAACTGAGTTTTGGATGGGTTTAACAACAATCTGCCGTCCAACACTGAATTTGATCAAAGATGTCAGAAAATACAGAGTGCTGAACAAGGAGAGTTTTGCAGGAAATGATTTGATTGTCGTGACCGTAAAGGTGGTAATCAAGGAAGTTGCAAAGATAATAAGCCATGTGAATCTGTGTTTATGCCTAGGTTGTGCAGTGCAAGATGGCTAGTCTTGTTGATCATTTTCTGCAGTTGTAGCACATACCTTATTCTTAAGTAAGTTCACTAGTTTCTAGCTGCCTTAAAGGTATTGTATTGTATGCAGGAATTTGTGAAGCACCTCACGTAAGGCAAAGCATTGAGAAGCACTCCCAGTTTGCAAGGCTCCACGTGAAGATGCAGGGTTGAGAAGTGCAAAGGATGAGGACAGACTGCCAGTTTGAATTTTAGAGAGAGAGCAGAGGAAGAAAGCATTCCAAAGAGTGGGACCAATTGAGCAGAGGGTCAAGACTGACACATAGCAAGAGGTCAATTCTTTTGCAGAAACAGAGTTAAGTTGCAACATGCTGACCTACTTTCATAGTTTATGCAACACCTTGCTTGGTCTTGAAACATCGGTATAATGATTACATGGAAATCCATACTGACCTACAACGTATTTACCATACTTGGGTGCATACTTACAATGACTGTTTAATGTAGTAATACCTATAAGTAGTAGTTTAAAAATGACAATTTTAAATAAAATTATTTTATTTGTTCTTTTGTTTTATTTATATATAAATATATATATATATATATATATATATGTATATTTCGAAATGGATCTGTCATCTGTGGAGATGTAAGTAATCATTGCATGTTTCTCATCAAGCATTTTTAAATCATTGGCTATAACTTAGGTTTAAAGTGTATTCAGTTTCAGTTTTTACATTGAGTTAGAAACAACCTGCCACTAGTGACTCTTCTCTGTTACCTGAGCAGTGTTTGCCATATGACAAAATGCTCTGTTCAAAATTACATTTGACATCATGAGATTAGAGCAGACATTCCCTTGTGTCTTTGTGCAAGGTTGCAGTTTGTCAGCTTAATATTTTAATAACATCAAAGCATAAATGTTCTAGTACAAAATGTTCTGATTTCTGTCGTCTTGAATGCTAAGAAGTGCATGGGTGTAGGATGACCCGGTTGTTGGAAAGAGTATAGGATTTTCATTCTAGTTGTATAATCATAAAGCCTGTTTTAAGTTTTACAGGTAGTTTAGAGAAGTATGGTAGAATTGATATGGGTCGGTAAATGGTTAAATCATCACGGGTGCCCAGTGTGAAAATAGGAACAATTTTTGGTCATTTCATTGAGGAAGGAAATATACCAGAAGAGAAAGAGCAATTGAATATAATTGATAAAGGAGTTGATATATCTTACATAACAGAGGATGTGGGGTCCAATTCATCTAGGCCGGTGCTCTGAGTAGATTTTAGTGAGCTTACTCTTTTAGCTCACTAAAATCTACTCAGAGCACCGGCCTAGATGAATTAGAGACTTATACGATTTCAGAGGTAGGAATTATTACAATCTGTGGACCTGAACATATGGAATTGTCTTCCTTTATATATAGTTCAGAATTGTTTTTGTTTTTTGCATTTAGTGTTTACATCATTTTCTGACAGGTTTTCGGACTCTAGTCGAATGTGTTTCTTATCAAGCCTTGGCCTTTCTTATATTCAACTATGGAGTTACCTACACCTGTTATTTTAATAGTTTTTTGGGTCTGTGGCTAGCTTAGGACTTTTCCGGTTTCTCCCTTTGAACCATTCTGTCTTTATTCTCATGTATCTGTTAAATCTTGTTGATCTGTATTGAATTCAATAAAAGCTTGGGTTGGAATATAACATATGAAAATATACCTATGTATTTGTCAAAATATATTTTAAAATATTCGCTATCGACAGGTATGGGTCACTGTCCATATAGTCTATGTCGACGCTGCTCAGCGTGACCATGTTCATCAAAGATTTCAGCATGATGTTTTCAATATAGATGTATGTATACTTTCATTATCTTTATAGTTTTGCTAGTTTCAGTAAGGTTTCTCCCTTTGAACGATTCTTCTATATTCTCGTGTATCTGTTAAATCTTGTTGATTAGTCTAGGATTCAATAAAAGTTCAAATTGGAATATAATGCATGAAAATATACCTATGTATTTCCTAAAATATTCCTTTCAATATTCTCTTTTGACAGGTATGCATCACTGTACATCTACGCCAGGGGGTCCCCAAAGTGCGGCCCGCATGCGGCCCTCGAGCAGACTCAATGCGACTCCGGTCGAAATTTGAAAAATATAGCCCATTTATGTCCAATTCGACAAACGCATCTTAATGTCAATATTCATTTCAGCAGCATTTAACATTTTGGCAGTTCGATGGCCAAGCCGGGGTGCAACACTAAACGTTTTTACTTAATCTCAGAAGTAATTAAAGTCGATGAATTTCTGAATAAAAAACGAATATTAAAAGAATTGAAGAATAATGAACAAAACTGCTCAGCTCATTTTTTAGGCCTACTAGGCTACTTTAGTGCTAACTTTATGCCTACTGAAAACGTCAGACG
Source organism: Bimastos eiseni (assembly GCA_959347315.1). Lineage (NCBI taxonomy): Eukaryota > Metazoa > Annelida > Clitellata > Crassiclitellata > Lumbricidae > Bimastos > Bimastos eiseni. The sequence goes on along the minus strand of OY365821.1, from coordinate 11,159,164 downwards.
GACGGAAACTTAGCTAATTTCCAGGCTTACAGAGAGAGAGATATCAAACAAAAACTGACATGTTCTTAAATTTTTGCGTTCTGAAAAATATTTTGAGATCATTTGCAGCCTGTCGTCTGAATTTGCCCTACGTTTCTTGACTTCAGATTGTACGAACAGCTAGTCATTTGCCATTTTCCATCTGTTTACAATGTAGGCCTACTTGTGAGCCAAGGATTGCGCCAATTGATTTGCAATTAGAACTGACTGATCGACTATACAGCAGAAAAGTTCATTTCATGTATTAGGCTTGATGGAATTTTATAAAGGCTTATCTGTTTCGAATTATCCGACTATTTGACAACATGCTCAGCGTGTTGGGCCTCTTTTTGTGGCATTGCAACAAGCTTTGAACCTCGATTTGGTAGGCTGATATAATTGCTGTGCAATACCAACTTCCCAAATCGCATGACGTTAATCCCAAAAAGTGAACTTAATTTTGACTGAAATTCTAAGTTAAATCTAAAAGCATTCAGTTTTAACTTTATTACAAATGAATTGACAAATAACATTTTGGATTAGAATAAAACTAATAAGTGAATAAAATAAATATTTAATGAGTGTTGAAATTCTAGCGCATTTCTAGTTCAAAATTCAAGCACTTCATTACTGTTTATTTAACTTTAATGTATGCACTTTAAGCAAACCTTTTACTTAAAGGCCCTATATTTCAAACTAATGCTTAAAAAGGCTTCGCGACTTCGGCACTCGTATGGTACCATGTGGCCCGCAAGTTCTCACTGTGTCACTAAAGTGGCCCTCGGTTTCGAAAACTTTGGGGACTTCTGATCTACGCTGTCTGCTGCTCAACATGGCAATTTTTATTCAAGATTCCGGCTTGCGATTTTAGATGTAAGTATACTTTCGTTACCCGATCGAAACTTTATAATATATAGATTATTGACTCAAATTCGTAAACATGCCGGCTTTAAGCTTTAGGAGGATAATGGTAGCCATTGCCACAGCTTATGGAACATAAGCTGTGGCTGTTTTATGTAAGTTAATTATTTGTATATTTGGTATGTTTGTAGGCCTCGTATTGTATACTTTCAAAGTTTGCAGAGGCTTTGGTTGTAAGCTAGTTTAGAACTGACACACAAGGTTGACCCAATTTGCTAATTTGGCTTGTCAGCCATCAGTGTGGAAATTATGCGTTTGACTTAAAATTTATCTGAGAAATCAGGCTAAAATTACTTCCCTTGACCTCAGATGTTGCTTGAGTTTATAATTCTTCATAAAAAAAATAAGAAGTATGTGGAACAAACAGTTAAAACCCGGTGACATACTGTACACAGCCCGCTCGTTGCTAAAGCTGCATTGAGCTCTCAGTGGTTGGTTCATCCCTCTGGAATGGGCTCCCGGTTGTCCTCTGTCTTCCCCCTTACAATAACCCACCTACCTTTCGTAAGCTGCTAAAGTCATATCTTTATAGCCATGACTGGGCTGAGAGAACCTCCGAGTAGATTTGCTTGAGGAGGCGCTATATAAATTTTTGAAACGAATTAATGATTTGTTCTCAAATCATGATTTGTTTCTAACTTCTCTTTCCTATGTCTAATGGATGGACAATAACACTCATCTTGAGCTAATGATGCCTAAGATTTATGATTTCGGACTGCGATATTTTGGTATTTGATTGTTATGGTGGGTCCCTGATCTCGAGAGGAAGTAGGTTTATGTTTCATTATGGCTATAATCAGTGACTAAGGGCTTGTGATTCTGTGGACAGCCATGTGCTCCTCTGAGTGTCTATGCAGGGACCTGTGACCCTTTGGTCATTTTGTGCTGTGACCTACATTTGACTGAGGTGTGTGCGATCAAAGATTTACAATCTGACCTAGATTTTTCATTTTCTGACTACTCATTGCGAATCTTTGGGTTAGCACAGCATGTTTTATGAATTCATTGCAGACATCAACGATAGAAATGCTTCACAAATAGTGATGCGCTGGAGAGAAATCGTTCGACTGACCTGCAGAGTATGGAGTCTCAGTTTCTCTTTCCTGTTGATTTCTTTAATTTGATTCATTAATCCAGTGCTCATGATTTTCTTTATTTCAGCTTTACCATTTGTTTTACTTAAAATAAATTATGTGCTGGAATATTCCAGAAAGCACTAGAATATATATTGCAGAATACTCTGTAATGGGCTCCTAGTTGCCCTCTGTCTTCCCCTATACAATAGCCTACCTACCTTTTGTAAGCTGTTAAAGTCATATCATTTTAGCCATGGCTGGGCTGGGAGCACCTCTGAGTAGTTTTGCTTGAAGGAACATTGATGCTGACTGTACACTGTTAGTGGGCAAATGAGACATGAAGGCTAAGAAAATGATACCCCTTCATTTCAATTTTTTTAATATCACAACATAAATTTTGTCATTATGCTCATGTCCGAGCTGAATACGATGATAGTTAAATTAAGACCATATCTAAAAGTCTATGGTGAGGAGTTCTGATAACGTAAGAAAACTCGCTTGTCTATAAAAATCAGAGAATGTATTGGACAAGGAACCAAAGCTTCTGAAGTAAGGTAGGCCACAGCGGGCTAGGAGAAAAAAGTGTATGCTCACACTAAATTCTTGTGTGCGCTGGCTCCATAGCCCATGCGCTCGCGCACATGTGCACAGCTTAGAGGGCACATTGATGCTGACTGTACGCTGCTAGTGGGAAGATGAGACAAGAAGGCTAAGAAAATGATACCCCTTCATTTCAATTTTTTTTTAACATCACAACATAAATGTTGCCATTATGCTCATGAATGTTATACCACTGATAAGATTATTATTATTGGTGGTGATGGTATAGTGTATTATAAATGTGTAAATAGATAAATTGACTTGGATTTGTGTGTGTTATTTCAAAGGATAGATTAGGATTGTACAACTTTGAGGAACAGAAACTTGTTGATTTCTACAGTGAAGCTATCTTATGCAAAACGTAAGCATTTTTTAACATTTTACGTAGCAATTTACGGAACAATATACAGGATAGTGTGACATGCAATTCTTCATTGATATACATAGATTAAAAGAATCATTAGAGTTGAGTGAAAACATATAATGCCCTGAGGCATGAGCTTGTCCACCCATTTATACAGCATTCCATGAATCAATCACCCACCAAAATGCATCCATTCATTAATGCATCCATGCATCTGGTATCATGTGTCTAGACTTAAATATTCTTAGCCTACGCATGTAATGCAATGTAATCAAGCATTTATATAGCATCACTCGAATCAGTAGCACTCTCAACGAGCATCTGTGATGGCGATTAGATAGCCCTCTCCATCACCAGGGATCACCTTCCCACTGTCAATGTATGTGCAGTCTGGGCTTTAAAAGATCTCTAATATGAGAATAACTTTTGCAGAATGGTTTAGTGTCATAATTTTTGCACAAATACCTTTTTAATTCATAGACACGTACAACGCAACTCAGTCTATATACTCATGATGGCAAGCATTTGCCATGTGGATTTGTTGAGAAAAGACAGAGCAGCAATTGATGTAAGTTATGTTCTAACTGATTTGTCTCAATACAGATAACTATTTTGTACCTATATCCAGCATTTGTTCCTATACCCTCCGCTCCTCTGACAACTGCAGACCTGTGTATAGCCAGGCCAATACTCGCAAGTTCTCGGTTAAATGTGCCGATCCATATGCAAGGAATAAAATTCCCACTGATATACGTGTTTCATATACAGTGTTTAAAATTTTTATTTAAAAAAAAATATAAATCACCTGCTAAAAATTTTGCTTGAATGACAATTGTGCATTTATCATCTCCTATTTAACTAAATAAGTTTATGGTTTAAATCTGAGTTGTCTTGTTTTACCACTGCTTACTGTATTCCAAGTAAAGGGTAGCCTGACTAGCAAAACTGTTGGTCACTTTTAGGGCTCTTTTCTTCTCTATTGTTTCAACTCCTATTTATTATCAATCTATGCATTTTACTTGCACGTTCTTCTGTTGGGATCAATAAAAACATATTGAATAAACATATTGAATGTATAATTAATAGTAATGTCATTACATATGTTAAAAAGAGTGAAACATCCTGGTTCTGAACATGTTTCTAGTAACGAGGTCATTACTTCGAAATTCATGATTGTGATGGTGTGGCCGTAATGAGTATCATGTCTTGCAAACTTGGGAAGATCATGGAGAACATGCCCAAAGTCAGCTGATATAGTAAAAAAATAAAACCAAGAGCTTGGTCAGCTTTTACACACATCTCTTCGAAAGTAGCAGAGTGATGATGATGGTGCTTGCAGCATTACAAATTTTGAATGCTGTTTGCCTTCATGATGCCTTTATGTATCATACTGGGGGTATGATACCCGTATGATTTCTGTTAAGGAATCCACTAAGTTTTGCTGGTCATATTTTGTGTGTGTCTAATAAACACAGGTCTGGTACTATGACTTGGGCATGGTTTGTCTCAAGTTGCTTTTCTGTGGTCTCATGAGCATGATAAGGTATGTATGATTTCACTTTAACTTTTGTGTTCTGGATTAATTATTAGTATATAATAAAATTAATAACCTTTTTTCAAACTTACATAAGCACAGCATACACCGGCTGAACCATTGCAGTCTGAGTCCAAAGAGCTCTAAAAAACTTAGAAGAAGACCAGAATTAGCCAAGGAAGGTCAATGCATAAGATCACCAAGAGTGTGTGGAACTCTCTCCAAAGATGCTCTAGAAGTAATAGAATTGCAAAGGAATAGAATTGCAAACCAAATACAAGGAATGATTGGAAGTCGAGTAGGATGCGCTCAAAAGACGCATTACTACTGCTGTCTGTTTGTTTGTGACGTCGCCAGTATCTTGATATACTTCATTCAAGTAAGTCACAATGTTAGATTAGGACTGCTATGTTAAACTTGCAGTTGAAAACAATACATTTCATTCATTTATAAGAACGGATATGGATGTGTGCAGGATAAAGGGTAGCCTGACTAGCAAAACTGTTGGTCACTTTTAGGGCTCTTTTATTCTCTATTGCTTCAACTCCTATTTATTACCAATCTATGCATTTTACTAGCATGTTCTTCTGCTGGGATTAATAAAAATTTAGTTGAATATTGAATAAATATATCGAATGTATAGTAATGTTATAACATGTTAAAAAGAGTGAAACATCATGGTAATGAATCTGTCTAGTAAGGAGGTGGAACATGGAATTCACAGTTGTGATGGAGTGGCCATAAAGAGTTTTAATGCTTCACAAACTCAAGGAAGATCATGGAGGACATGCTCAAGGTCAGCTAATATAGTAAAAAATAGAGCTTGGTTAGCTTTAACACACATCTCTTCAAAAGTAGGGGAGTGGTGATGGTGGTGCTTGCAGCATTAAGGATTCCACAAAGTCTAAACTAATTTTTGTTGGATGGTCATATTTTGTGTGTCAAATTCACACAGACATGGAGATATGGACTTTGCTCAACCTAGGCCCAACCCCCACCAGATTCTCCCCTCTACTGGACATTGACCTACTGCTCATGAATGAGTTGGCATAGCAATTAAGAAATTCAATAAGATAGCAATGCAAGAACTTCTATAATAAAACTATTACAGTGCTCTACTCAACAGTCAATGTTCACTCTTAGAATAGTTGAAAATGTTCATGGGTGACGGTGGTGTTGGATGGGAACACCACTTTTAAAATTGGTGGCGACAGTTGCCATGAGAATTTATTTATCTGTGTTGATATATTTGTTGTGACATGACAGCTCTGTTTTAGTATGATGAAATTTCAAGCAACAGCATTAACAGTAGTGTGTCCTTGACTACTGAATAGTGTACTGTATGCAAGCATTTGTAAAGTGCCTCAGGTGCATTAAGCAAACAACGGCAATGCATTAGATATAAATCATGTACATTCAAGCATCAATACAACTGCTATCTCTTGAGTACCTGAGTACAGATGGAGAAGACACGTCCCCAAGACCGGTAGCCAAATTTGGAGATCGTTTACACTGTTTCAGCAACCATGGTAACCCAGTGCAGCTGTTTCAGGTGCGAGTCAATGATTCTGTTGATCGATGGTTCTCAGGATCAAGTCAGGAAGCGTAGTTTAAACCCCAGAGACAAACCAGACAGATTCCTAATGGAGTTGTTCTGAGCTGAACGACTACCCTTAATAACAACAGATGACCAATATAGTATACACATCCCCAAAGACCTCTGCTTTGTAATTGCTTATTATGATTATCTTGTGATTGTACAAATGAATTGAAAATGAGATCTTCATTGATCATATAAACACATGCACATATACAGAAAATACATGTACATATACATAAAAAGATATGAAGATACAAATGTACATAGAAACATGCACAGATAAGTAACTTATAGGAAAACAGGTATCAATCAATCAAACAATGAAAGTTTATATAGCCCCTCTTCAAGAAATCTACTCAGAGGCACTCCCGGTCCAACCTCGGTCATAAGACAGTTTTCAGAGTGGAATAAAAATAGGGTAGAGAGTTCTTAGTTAAGAGATGAAGATCCAATGGGAGGCTATTCCAAGCGGTTGGGTCCACAACCGAAAAAGCACGATACTGCATCATAGAGGTCCTAGAGAAAGAGACATGAAGAAGACCCCATGAAGCAGAGCGTAGCGTCCGGCCAGCATTTCTAATACAGGCAACAGGACATCAAAGCTCCCTAAGGTAAGTAGATGCTGCACCATAAAGGCAGCACCAGACAAGGAAAGAAATCGGAAATGCAAATGTGCTGGGGAATGGGTAACCAATATAAAATATCCTGAATATAAGCAGGCACGCGGCCAGTCCTAGAGATGCCCCCTATCAGGTGAGCACAAGTCCGATGTATACATACATTTGTACAGAGAAACATGACCATACGTGCACATGAACATAGATACATGCACACATTGCACAAACATCAACAAGCACCTCAAGCAATAAACATGTGATGGGTGGATCATACAGCAAGGCAGAGGACTGCTCAAACACCCATAAATTTCAAAACAATTTTCATAAACGGCTACCCTTCTTATTGGTGTGAGCAACTGATCTAACTCATTCATGCCTGCACCTACACCTTAGAATGTACAATTGCAAAGTTTAATATTCTCCTCAACTTGCACCAAATAAAAGTATTCCAGCCACATAGTATTGATGTGTCTCTAAGTTTCAGATCCATTTGAATTATAACTAAGCTTTCCTTGATTTTGCAAACACTGATTACTTGTTAATTATATCAGCTGGGAAAAAATCATAGTCATTCAAAAGGTTAATCGACCTTGTCTTCAGTAGATTGGGATTAATCCCAGATCATACAATGACCCACAACAGTAAGCAAGTCCCTATGTCCCAGTGCAGGATATGCGAATCCCAGATTACATTTAAACCTGGTCTATATTTAAACATCATTGATTAACTATTAGGAAAAAGAAACAAAGACAGACCAAGACTATGCTGGATAGACAATATTAACGAAGACATAACATCACTTTGATTAACACTAAGGGGCACAATGGACTTGACAAACGACCAAGGACATAGGAAATCATTTATTCGTAACCATCGGTGCCAAATGGCTCGCATCAGTAACTGACGACGATGATGATGATGACAAGCTATTTAGCTTGAAGCATGTTAAATCAGATCTGTCAACTGGCCCTTGCATTCACCCATCTCCAGCTGCAGTATGACACTGGAGGTAACATAATTTGGCCATGCAGTATAAACAAGCAGTCAGAAAAATATTTGCGAAATAGTATTTTTATATTTTTGGGCAGGATTACTTCAATAGCATGTGCCATCTGTTTAATCAGCATGGAGCTACAAAAGTGCTCTATAGTGTAGCGGTTAGCGTGCTGGAATGCGAATTGATAGGTCAAAGGTTGAAACCACCGCCAGGGCAGTAATTGGTTTAGAGATTCCCCTAGCCAACTCAGCTACAATGAGCACACTGACCGTGAAGATAAGATGGTCAGGGAGACGACTGGCCCACTCACCCTCACATGCCAAGGCTAAGAAAATGAAGTTGCCAACATTTCAGAACCACAACTGTCTCAGGCACTGCTCTTCATTATCTTCTTCTGCATATGTGTATCTGATTCATTTTAGTTGGAGTGGTGCTAAATTACTATTATGTTTACCGCTCAGATTTGCATGCATTTTGATTTTCTCAAAGGCTCAGAAGCACGCAGTTTTAACTGGGTGTGACTTACGACAAGCAGAAACTCATCATGCCAGGCCGTCCTGGGCAAGGCGAATTAGGCAGCTGCATTGGACATCGCACCTTCAGGGGCCCAGCGCTACTGGTTTTCAGTTCTTTACTGCGATGAGACTGAAAACTGTGATGCTTTTGTTTATGGAGTTGACAGTGTGAAAAATGGTCGCCTATGGTATCGCAAGTTGCAATCATGGGTGATGTTCGAAAGACTTGTTACCCTGATATAATAAATATAAAAACTGTGAAACGAATGAGATCAATTTTTGGGTGCAGTTTCTGCAGCCGAAAATTTGGCCTAAAAACACACACAAAATTACTTCTGCAGCCGAAAGTTCTGTGTCTAAAAACGACCCTAACCGTAAACGACCCTCACGACTCATGATTACAAATTTGAGGTATTTTTAGTAGTACGCAAGCACCAATGATAGCGAATGTGCAGAGGTCTTCACGCGCTAAATTTCTTATGGGTTTGACCGTAGAAGTAAAAATTTTCCTTATTTTTGGGCCGAATTTTCGGCCGCAGAAGATTTATTCTTAATTTTTTAAATAAATTAATCATTGCTAATTCATATAGCTAAATTTATACATAAAATAAATATGATAATTTGACTGTTCATTCGGCTGTAATAATAGAACACACTATAATACTGCCCTCAGAGGCTGGGGCCATGTATCTTGGAAATTATCTTAAATATCAGATATTTTGAATTCTCAAAAACAGAATGACCATCTTCCATAGAGATCGAGTTTATGGAAAACTTCTATCGCGAATTCGGTTCATTTTCTGTTTTAATCGCATTCAGCGAATCTGGATTCGGATAATTTATCGATTTAGCGTTCTAATTAAATTGGTAAATTGCTGAAATAGAAGGATTGACGAAAACTAATAATAATATGGGCGAATAATTTAGAAATCTAAAATGAGAAGACAGTAGGGCAACTTACCGCCGAGTAGATCCGCATATATTCTTAGCGTTGTCCGGTATAATTATAAACATCCATGTATTGGTAAATTCATAATTTTTTATTGTCGCTGTATTAATTCTGCTCAACTTCTCTTGGGCAAAATATTTTCAAGACGAATAAAGAAGCGTGCAAGTGTAAATAAGTATCTCTCAGGCAAAAAGCACCAATCAACCAGTCGATAAATAAAAGCCACTCGACCAAAAATATTACTTTAGTCAGATTATTATAATATTATCATATTATTATTCACCAGAATTTCAGAAACAGCGCAAGAACTTCGAACAATGAATAAAGCGGAACCTAAACCCATAGCCTAAATCTTAGTAATTCGCGCCCAAGGTTCATAGAAGACACTCAATACAGGAGGGGAAGTCTATCGAGATATTATGTTATTATAACTTGTTGCTTTTGATGCCTAGAGAGATCACCCTCTTCTGTTTTTCTAACTGACACTACATAATTATAATATTTTACTTCGCATGCAGGCAATGCTCTACTCTGATTATAGTTATCAGTCATTAGTAATGTAATAATTATAGTACACTATAATTCAATTTTGTCTCGTTTTCTGGAGCACATGAACTCGTTAACAATTTTCCCGCTATTGGCCTCTGCATAGGCGGAGACTTGGTCGCGGGTTTGGGGGGACAGATGAAAAAATTTGGTTCGGGGGACAGGTCGGACGAAATTTTAATTCACGGATGCAGCAAAAATAGGCCGCGTCTCGTGCTTTTCCTCTTTTCCATTTTACATAACCTCGAGCATGTTTTAACCACATCCTACCTCCACTCCGATTAGGAGCACACAACCATGTTCTCCCACCCAAAGACGACTCTAAATTTTTCCCCAGATCATTATACAAAAACATTTACTAGTTTTTAAAATTTATTTTAGCGACTGGCCTACTATTGTTCATTGTCACTCGTGCAGGCCTAAGCATTTCTGCGTTATTGTCAGATATTGTTGTTTCTAAATAAACGAATATCTTATTATTGCTGCGGTTCGCTTATCGATGCTGGATTATTTCAGAGATTTTAATCTTGGTTTAGTACGGTCCTTGCACGGGAACCCTAAGTGATTATTATTATTATTATTAATTTAATAAAAACCTTGCTACAGGAGTCGAATTTAACCGTCGGCAGCCACGCAGGGCGCCCATTACGTTACACATCTCATTTTGAAAAAGGCAAGTGTATAATGATGGCGTGACATCCATTCAAAAGGACGAGTGGTGATGAAGGATCTCACCGAATCAGATTCTTATTGAAAAATGAGATGGGTCGGTTATAGTATAGGCGTAGGCCTATATACGGTAGCTATATAAAAGCCTTTTCATTTGCATTTGTTTGCTGTTCTGCTGAGTGTATTTAATAGTGAATAGCTCAAGGGAGATGATAATTTAAGTTTGATCTTGATTAATGAAATAAAAATAAATCGAAAAGTGAATGTCAATGCTAATCTTCCATGGCTTGTGTATGCTGTACGCCCCTATACATCTCTCCCATTCCAGCCAATCGACCAGTATACGTACTAAATGACGGTTTAGATGGTCAGAACAATAATACTTGGGGAGCACAGTTGAGAGTAGATCTAGAGAACGGAAATGTGATGAGCATATTTTTTATTGATACTAAAAATAGAACTAAGTAAGTAGGCCCATATTCTTCAATGAGATGCACTAGCCATGCAATGGACAGCGCCGTAACTGGCAAGCCTAACACTTTAAAATAATAATGATAAAAAAAACCTTGGCAATACTAAACTTAGCCAACCATGATGGGTGGGTCTGATTTTGAGGGACCCTGGCATGCAACCAGGAGAGATGTAGGTAAGTTAGCCCTAGCCTATGGCTAAAGTCGTCACTGCCACAATACTTATGCGCGTTATATTCACGGTTATTCCGTCGCACATGGGATACAAGTCCAAATGGTTTTACATTTAAATTATGCTACAGATAACGCTTACCTCCTCTAGTATGAGATTGTTTGTTGACTACTATAATAATCTCGTTTCATTTTTCACAAAAAACCAACGCTGCCGCTACACTAAATCACTCAAATATTCAAAGACGCTCGATGCAATAAAATGAGTAAACTTATGGATGAGGATTTAACCACATAAACACTTAGGAACAAAGTGAAAAGAGTTGATAGCAGATGAAGCAACGGTGGCCGTGAAGGGCCGCCTTATTTCATTGTTCGAAGGATAGCCTTACTCTTATTTTGATACCACTCATAATTCGCAACCGATTTTACCATTTTACACAAACAACAGTCGTCAATCCAGGGTAATGTAGGTAATAAGAATAAAGACTTAACGATAAAGTATAATTATAACAATTTCAACCTTCATCATGCTGATTAGGCATAATCAGTTTTGAAGGCTATTTTAAAAGATAGTTCGGTCTGTGTGAATTTAAGCATGTATTATGAAGGCCTAAAAATATTTTTTCAAGACTTCAATTCAATATTCAATATTCATTATAATTTATCATACCATCTCCTGCAGCATGTATATGATTGCACCGTCGGTTGCTTAGTACACCATACCTTAAGCATCACCGCTGTGTAACCGATACTAGAGAGCCGACACACAGCTAGGCACACGTGTACCGGACACAGCATCAAACCCAAGCGAGGTCACGGCCTCTGAATCTTAAATTGACTTGCAGGTCGGCCTCTTATCTCTGGGCCTGGTGTCTCGCACCTCACGATGATGAGACACTCACTGACCTGAGACAACCCGCAAACTATGACAGGCAGGCACACCAAGAACCAGCCTCAGACATTAAAAATACAACAGCAAACACACGTTCAATCGCCTGAAATTGGGGGGGGGGATATAAACTCCATCCCCCTCACCTCAACTTTTGGGGGACCCTCCCCGCTGCCCCCCGAAGTCTCCGCCCGTGGGCCTCTGGCCTCTAAGCGGCCAATAAAACCTTAGGCTGGCACTGTTAAAAAAGTTGCACATTCCTGAACTAGGAGTCTAGATAGAACCTAAGATTGCAATCCTAAACTCTGTGAGCCGGTGTCAATCCTAATTATTTGCATTAAACCATAATTATTATCGATTTGAGCCCTCGGTCCTAACCTCAAGTCAACAGAAGTCATGCAGTCATTTGGCTGATAGGCAGTAAATTAATGACTGACTGTAATTATTGGCAAATCGTCACCATAATATGTCCGGCTAAAGACAGACGGCGAACGCAGCCAATGCGGAAGTTGGAAGGCGGTGACTTCAGAGTTGTCAGCGCCTGTGTGGGGTTGTTACTTCAGATGTGTTGATGTAAGCTGTACAATTCGCCCAACTAATTTTATCACTCATTTCGTTTCTTTTTCTCAGCGGAGATAGGTCGGCATCGTCTATTTGGGGACCTCTTTTTTTCTTTTTCACAAGTGCAGTAAGTTTGTTGTCTGTTCACCCGTATACTAACAACGTGATAGTATTTAAGTTCCGGTTGCTATCGGGCGTATTGCAATCAAATACTGGCTAACCAAACCTCTTGTCGAGTGGTGATCAAATATTATTTACACGAAAGATCGTTCAACATTGTAGCAGAAATATGCATTTGGCTTACATAGCTCAGTTTTCAAAACGATTCAGCCTACAGAAGGTCCTTATAGCAAAACGTTCACTGATAGCAAAGTAGAACAGTGACTACCCAAAGTAATCGGTAAGTCTTTATTCTTATTACCTACATTACCCTGGATTGACGACTGTTGTTTGTGTAAAATGGTAAAATCGGTTGCGAATTATGAGTGGTATCAAAATAACAATTTTGTGATGAGTGAGGGTAATAGTCCATTTTTATGTGTCGTTGAAGCATCCTAGCTCTGTGTACTGACTAAGTAAGATAACATGAGTAATGAGTCTATGTAAGAACATTTTTATGTTACTATTATGCAGCAATATGGAACAGTGCTGTGTCAGGCACAGAGAAACGGTCATTACTGCATAAATACGTCAGATGTTTTCTTAAGGGAATATTTTCAGTTGTAGAACTACAATCAACCGATCAACCTCCTCTAATCTGATGACTACATGCTTAATCTTCTGCGGCATCAATGTAATAAATCTAAATGTACAAGGCATTTATTACAAGGCATGCTACAATCCAGTTATAAGGTCAAATGTTTAGCATAGAAGGCACAGAAAAACGTCATAGGGTATGAGCTGCACAATTTCTCAAGCTCTGCCACTGCTCGTACTCTGGGAGTGCCAGTCCATAGAGTGGAGAGAGCAGGAGGGTGATACTAATCAAATAAAATGGAATTGTTTATTTTGTAACCAACCAACATAACTAATCAATTATCAAAAATTTTAGGTCTCAGAATGATTGCACATGTTACGATTGATAGAGGTCACGTGGGAAGGCCCTTTAGGGATCAACTGCTGGGCAGAGACACCGATGTACAGTTTAAGGCAACCAAGTACAATGGACAACGAGGGGTCATGGAGTTATGGATAACACACTGGGGCGCAGGGCTGAGGTACCGGGTTCGAAACCTCTACTGGCGGTGTTGATTAAATTAAATTGACATATATGGCATAATGGGCACCCTGCGTGGCTGCCAGCATCATTCGTTCATACTATGTCTGTAATCATACTGCGTTGTTGTAAGTTTGAACAATAAATGAAATTATTATTATTATTATCTTCGTTATTATTATCTGGGGCATCGTGTCATTAAGCAGCAACTAAGCAAACAGCTGCTTGTCTGTATACTTACCTTGTAATTGTAATTACGACCACTTATAGAACACTCAATAGCAAGCTACTTCTAGGGTGCTTTACATGACAGTTCGTGGTCGGTGCAAGTATATATATAAATGACATTTAAAAATACTTAATGTTTGACATTTTGTAGAAAGTATTGTTTTGACTGTTTTTTGAAAGTTGGAAGAGTTTTAATTTCCTGAATGGTTACTGGGAGACAGTACATGATGTGCTATAGATCAAAATGCAAGTAATATCATCTGACTGCTAGATATTTTAATCTCAGGACTGCTTTAGAAAGCATCTGTTTGAGCAAGTTTCTAAAGAAATTGATGTATGTATCATTGCAATCAAGAAGTCATTCAAACCAGTTTATGCACAGTCATTTAGTCAGAACGAAATTGGTTAGATGTGATATGTCAGATTTGGTATCAAGTCAAAACCAAAGTCATGTTGCAGTATGACAGCTATGTTGAATGTTATTTGGAATTGAAGGTTTGTGGTAGTAAATGCAGGGAAAATTTGAGTGAAGGTCTTGAGGAGAAGCAAAAAAGTAGCAGGGTGAATGAGCTTGGTGTATTGAATGGCTGACTGTCATTGTTCACGGAGAGTTTGTTCCATAGCAGTGCAACAGTTATTATGTGATTTATTCAGTTTATATTAATGAGAAAGCAACAGGGTTTAAATGTCTCTATATTTTGGTGGTAGAGGAGTGGCTGAAGTTTTATGACAACTATTGCTTTTATTCTTTCTATTATCTATTCATGCATCTCGATGATTTTATATAAGTTTTTTGACATTATGTTTTTTTATTACTTCAATTTACTTGTATTCTTTTTGGTTAAGCCAGTTTCCATTGGGTTCCTGCTGTGTAGTTATGTTAGCTAAGATGCTTTATAATAATTTATTTAGCCTTTACCATTGAGATTAATCTTTATTACTTCTTGCTGCCTTGCATACCTCTGTCCGCTATGAAACGTGTAAGCACACGGGAACCTGCTAGCGGGATTGTACACTACTTGTTGTCATCTTGCTTAATTTTCCTGCAATGTCATTTTGTGTTGCAAAGTGATCATATTTGGCAATTACAAACAGTTTTCCTCGGTATTGTGAGAGAGTAAAGAAAAAGTAACGATAACGAAAGTAACAAAAGTACGATAGGAATTGATTAACGTATTTGGGGGATAAAACCACATGTTTTAGTGCTACAGCAAGCAGGATCTCTCGATTTTGCGTTCAAGTACGGATTTCCTTGCTAAGAACTTGGCTTGTGACGATTTTAATTATTGCTGTTCTAGGAAGATGTTTGGTGGGAGTGAAGTAATTAAAAGTGATTACATGCTGAAACGGTCGCAGATGAAAGGCAAATTCAAAACGGAAAACTACAAGAATCGATGGTTTCAACTGACTTCCTCAGTTTTACGTTACTGTGATGGATCTATTGAGGTGCGTCAATGCTACTCATTTTAATATCAACAATATTGTTTTATTTGTTTATTTATATTATTTTTATTATTGCATTTTATCGTGTTTCCGTGTCAGGATCAAGACATTGGGGTTTTCACTTACTTACCTATTTCAATTGTACTAATGGCAGGTGGACAGCATAATGAGAGAGTCGATGTATTGGTGGAGTGGAGTAAAGATGGACACAACAAGAAATGAATTATATTTTAAAATTTGAAGCATTTCCTTGAACAAAAACAACTGTGAAATGGTCAGTATGCTTAATTTTCCAGTTCTATTAAAAATAATTTTTTTATATGATTTATTGCTTTGCGGTACATTTATGGGTATTGAATGTGAAATTGGTAGTTTTTTGACCAGGATATCATTAAGAATTATGTAACCTTTTGGTAGAGCTGTACCGATATCGCTTTTTTGCCGATTATTGCCGATTATTCGTTTGCCAATACCCGATTATTTAGCCGATTATTTTACTGATTATTTAATTGTGTTTCCCAAGATGACCGGTTCTAAAAGACTGCTACTGCCTATTGTTGTGATACAAGCAAACACATGCTCCGTAGGAGACGTATACATGTAGTTGGGGACTTATCCTAGGCAGCCAATACAGATTAGGCACACCGCCCGCTGTCGACCTTGCATGACGAAGGAGAGGAAATATAATCTATGTAACTAGACGCCTTCTTCTAATATACCATTCTCATCCCAGTAAGGCCACTTTTATGACTTGCCAATTTGGCCTAAAACGACATGATTGTGCCCAGGGTAATTAAGCAGGCGCTATGACTCACTCTGCACAACACACTACAGCTGTAGACACTTTCCCACGGTACTAGCAGTCTAGCACAATGGTTATTGAGTGGTCTGAAGTAGAAGCCCGAGTTCCTCACACTATGGGAAGCGAACGGAATGCTGTCCTTCACAGACCCAATGATGTTGCTGTTGTCATTTTGCTCTTAAAGACTAAAAATAGTATTATAAAACGAAAAAAATTAATTTTTAATATCGGCGCCGATTATCTTGCCAATATCACCGATATCTCTATAATCGGCCCGAATAATCGGCCTGCCGATTAATCGGTACAGCTCTAACCTTTTGTCTTCTTCTTGTTACTATTCATCTTGGTCGTCTGTCTGACTGATTCTGTATTTGCCTGCCTGTCTGTCTGTCAACATGACATTGTATTGATGCATTGTGTTGATTTCAGAGTGGTGTTGGAAGGGTGAAAGGTCAGATCAGTCTATCTCAGGTGACAACTGTTGAGAATGCAGAGGCTGATGTCCTTGGCCACAGACCAAATGCATTACAGGTCTGTATTGTGCCATAACATGTGCAGTGATGTGCCGTTATTTTTTTTTTGGTCATTGCAGCAGGACCAAGCATTAGACTGCCTGTATACTCTGATTTTCTGTTGAATAATGAATTTTGATATTAATCTAATGAATATGTTTATTAATCTAATGAATATCTATATTAATCTAATGAGTGGAGTTCATCACCATTGCATGTCGATTCTTTATTGATTTATGGCAGGAAAATGTCTTATTATTGCCCGACAACATCAATATATATATATATATATATATATCAGATATTATTATTATTATATGAAGAATTAGAAAGCACTATGATATAAACCCCACGTATGCACTATATACACCCCATACGCAGGCTTTCATTCAGTCATTCATTTCGATTATTTATAATGCACCTCTTATTGCTGTTTCTTATTTAATTAACTAAATGAACTTACATGTTTCTAGGTAAATTCACTATCTGGTTTATAGATTGAAGAAAATTAGGATTAGGGTGATTAATTGTTTGTTCTGTTTTATAAAGCTATGGTAATAATTGATTTTTTCAGATAAGCTTTAGTAAATTAATCTACTAATTGCAACTTTTGTTGTAATCAGACATGATGGAACTCTGATTTAACTAAGCGTTTGTTGTTAATAGGTCGTGTACAAAACTGGCGAACCAACTGTTGATGAAACGTGTACATTGTACATAATTGCTGTCTATGAACAGCAGAAGAATGATTGGATTGATGCAATCAGGAATGGTACTTGGCAGTTTTCCATCTTTGGCTTTCCTCTTCAGAACAAGTTTACACCTTCTTTCAAATTCTTTTCATATTACAGTGGATGCCACTGTTTGATAATAATAATAAAACGATTTTTCTATAGCGTCGTTACGCTGCCGAGACCGAAAGGAACGACATTGTACACGATTGTAATAATTATATGCATGATGTGTTCTTGTGGCTGCTTGTTGCCAGCACATTGAATTTAGGATCACAGACTGTGGTCTGGCATTGCCAGTTGGATAATTCCCTTGCCTGCTTATGCTAGCATTGTTGCCCCACCTCAGGTTGGCTGGGCGTAAAAATCTTCGTTCTGTTTCGCGATTTGAACATGTTGCTTTCACTTTGCAGCATAATGCCTTTTCTGTGTTTGGGCCAACAACCTGGACTAACCTTCATTCTGAGCTGCACATCATTTTAGCTTTGGCTTCTGCATACACCTTTTCAAGCACCCTAAAACTGTTCTTCGTTGCCAGAGTTGGACAGGGAGCACCTCTGAGTAGGTACCTTAGATGGGTGCTATATCAGTCTTCTAAATGAATGGAATGAATGGGGGCTAATTGGAGTGGGGGGGGCATAGAGTAATTGATTACACACTGGCACAGAGCCAAGGAAGAGTTTGCTTCCCATATCCCTTAAGGCTGACTAGTCCTTCATTCACTAGGGGGCGGCATTGTTTAAGTCAGATGTATAACGGAATTAGCCCCTTGCACATCTGCCGATAGTAATAACTTGTCATCATTTGTTCATACTGTACTTGAAATCATACTGCAGTTTATCAGTTTGAAAATTAAACAAAGATATTGCAAATGCTAAAGTTGTTTTTGTGACTGTTTCTATTTCCTTGTGTATATCTAGCCTGTTCCAGTTATGGATGTCGGTTTAGTCAGAAATACCATCCAGGTATCTGGATGATGAAGGGGTCAAAGTTCAGCTGCTGCGAAAGCATCAACAAGCGATCAGAAGGCTGCCAACCCGTGACTTGTCCATTTGCCAAAGCATCGAAAGGAAGCGCTATGACAGAAAGCAAGGCTGTAGCAGGTTCGAGGAATATCCTTATATAATAAGAGGGAGCTTAGGAATTACTTTTGAAAACTTATGTAGGAGTATGTGTGTTGTAGAAGAACTTCAGTAATTCTTTTTCACTGCTGACTATTCAATAGCTGAGGCTATACTTATTC
Source organism: Bimastos eiseni (assembly GCA_959347315.1). NCBI lineage: Eukaryota > Metazoa > Annelida > Clitellata > Crassiclitellata > Lumbricidae > Bimastos > Bimastos eiseni. The sequence continues at coordinate 11,140,489 of OY365821.1, read as the reverse complement.
AAGATGAAAATTAAGTAAATAGCAGTTGTTCATAAGAAGTTTCATGTGTGAACATGTTCACATCACGTATTTGCTCATAGGTTTGCCTAACGGCATCAGAAACTGAAATTGAAGTTTGATGAAAATTGAAACTGCAAAAGATATTCAACAAGAACGTTAACTGAAACGGAAACTGTTATAATTCAGAAAAACTAAAATCGAAACTGAAACAAAACCCAAAACTTTAATTACACTGATTTTATGGGGTAATATTTGCATATTCTAAGTTAAAACTGTGTTTGATTTAGCAAATAACACAAAAGCAAAGACTGCAGGTGATCACCGAAAGTCTAGAGAACTCAACAAGGTAGGAATGTTTCAGCATTCTTCATTGTTTCAAATTTCCCAATGAAGCTTGACAAATGTGCTTTTACACGAAACTCTGTGTAGCACCAATTCAGGATATCTACCCAGCTGCACTCCCATTCTGGGTATGTAAGAATAAAAGTATGTTTACTCTTTGGCAGAAAGAATGTCAGGCAATGTGGCACGGTGGCCGATTGGTTAGAGCAATCGGCCTGTAACGCTCAGTGTGCGCTGAGTGAGCGGGTTCGACCCTCGTCCAAGGCGTCACTGTGTAGGGACCTTCATTGAGCAAGTCCGTCGTGCACAATTGCTCTGCAGCACAACTGCAATTGCACTGTCGAGATGTGTGTTCACTTCTTCTAAGCTGATAGTAAGAAGGACAGTATCAAATTTATATTGTATTGTATTGTATCTGTCATAAGGCTAAGATCAAGAGGAGGACAAGGATTGTGTTGAGTTCCTTATACTAATCATAAATTTGATTTGATTGAATTTACTTTTTTAACGTCATTGAGAAAGCTATCTGTTGTGTACTTGGAAGTTGTGTCTAAATTTGGGCATGTGTTCTGTGCAGTCGCTGATCTGTGATTTGTGATCCATTGATCTTGACATAAGTTAAATGGAACACATATCATTTTCAAGATGTTGATCATATGCCCACCATAACCTGACTTCTATCTGTCATAGAGGCTGGGAGATGGTTGAATGGTAACACACAGGGGCTGGGAGATGGTTGAATGGTAACACTTGGGGGCCGGGTGATGGTTGAATGGTAACACTAAGAGGCTGGGAGATGGTTGAATAGTAATGCCTAGGGGTTGGGAGATGGTTGAATGGTAACACCTAGGGGCTGGGAGATTGTAATTAGGACCATTTATATAGTGCTGTAGGTAGCAGGCTACTTCTAGGTTAAATAGTAACACATAGGTGTTGGGAGATGGTTGAATGGTAACACATTGGCACAATGATCAGAAGGACCCAGGGGCTGCGTGCACGAACTCCTTTTAGTCGGTCATAAGTCTCGTCCAGCCTTGGGCCCAAAGACGGACTTCGTAGGCTGATTTTTGAGACTACGGGAAAATAGCGTGCACGAGTGATCCGTTGGTTGCAGACTTGCTAGTCAGAGACTTGGATGGGATGGGAAAACCCAGCATCAATGACTCACGCGATTATGGCCAGTTGCGCATGCGCAAGCTATGTATTGGCTATTTTTGGACTTGGTCGGGCAAAGAAATTTATTATGCTCATTGTTTAATTAACAGATGAATTTGTTAAAACATAAATCTCACTGTTATCGCAATATTACTCCTATGCAAAAATTGCTATGCATAGATTAAGATTGCCTTACTCAACTATTATTGAACTTGCATGTGGGAAAAGTTAGCTCGACCATTGCAAGCTATCGGTGATGCGGTGTTTCAACCAGCGTTAAAACTCCCAATTAAATGAGGATCACCGTTATTATTATCATAATTTTGTGACGTCGAAAACGTAGAACATAACTAAGTTTATTGTCCGACAATAGCAGAGTGAACTATGATCTCTCTTAAACCCTCCTTGAAGTCTGAAACTTCGTCGAAGTGGACCAATCGAGACGGCGGCTGCCATTTTACTTCACTAAGTCGGACTGGTGAGTTTACGCCTGCCTGCCAGGTGGACTAGCGTTAGTCGGTTTTTAGAGAACTTAGGCATCTCCATACATGCTGATCTAGTTCTCTAGTTGGGTTACTGCGAAAACTGGTCCGGACTTGAACTTACGACCGACTAAACTGAGCTTGTGCACGCGGCCCCAGGTTTGATACCCGTAGCCCCATACGGTTGACTAATTCTTCCATTTGCTAGGTGGAATTGGTAAAATATTGCAATATGGCACCTTACATATGCTGGTGACTGCTGCTTATATTTGTTATCATCTGTTACTACTGAATCATGTAGTAATGCTGCAGTTTGTCAGTTTTAATTGAATAATTGAATAAATATTGTTAGCTGACAGGTTTTTGATTTTTTCATCTATTAAATTTTGACCTGATTTCTCCAATAAATTACAGTTTTTGACTATAGTTTCACTTGATAATTGATTGGTTTCTTGTGCCTTTAAATAACAGTGCTATAGATTATAGAAGGCTTTAGACTAGATTAAGGTTGCATTTCGTGGCACACTTGTTTCTCTGCCTTGTTAAACAACGTGCCATAGCCAGACTTCTACAGTTCTTAAATTTTTTTTCTAGGACGAAACTTTTGGTTTTGTTTTGTCACTGTACGACTATGAGGCAACAGAAGAAACTGAACTCGATATTGCAAAGGTTAGTTTTCTGGTCTGTTCAAAGTTTTGCAGTAATTTGATTGATAAAAAAATGGATGAAACGTCAGCTGTAAGACATATGTGAGGCGGGGGTCAAACTCATCACTTGTAGTTTATGACTTTTTTATTAAATCATATTCTACAATGCATCAATGGGTCAAAACTCATCACCTGTAGTTTATGACTTTTTTATTAAATCATATTCTACAATGCATATGCTTCAAAATACTTTTTACAGAATCGAAACAGCCTTTATCTATACTCGTTTGACTCTTTCATTGGTATAATCTCAACATCGTGCGAACATGAACATCTGAGAACATGAAAGTCAAAGTTTCAGAATGTTCATGTCACCAAATGTCTCATTATTTTATTACTCTGCAACTCTGCTGGGCAATAAAGTGCTATATTCTATTATTCTGTTTGAGATAAGGCATGCGGCATCAAAATATGTTTGCTACTTTGTAAATTATGGCAGGTCGGCGCATGAAATCTTGGTCGTTCACCATTGAAAACATGCATATTTTAGCAATGCAAATCTTGACACCACATTCATTATAGTACATTTTTTTAAAACTTAATATTTGAATTCAACATTTTAATTTTCAGATATTGAAAGAAGACATATTTATTTATAACAATATACCATGAAACGATTTTCTGTGTTTTTGACCCCTCTCACCTATTTCAGCCTTCATCTCAATAACTAGGAGCCAGCAAACGGCGGGTTTTGATCCCCCGCCTCTTATATAAGTCGTGTTGCAGTTGCCTTTTTTGTTTCAGGGTGAACAGTATGAGTTACTTGTGAAGTTTGAACCTGAGACTTGGTTAAAAGTTAAGAATAAGAAGGGGTAAGTGAGAATATTTGCTCAGAGAATATTTGCATTTACTTGAGGCAGCTTGTACACGTTTGACTATTCGTGGTGACTGACTCAGATTGAGTTTTTTGGCTGCTGGACCCTGACTTTCGTAATTCTACCACCCCCCTCAGCTGTTCATTCTGCCTTGTCTTATAGCAAGAGTCTCAGCCTATGACTCTTTCAGGTAAATTATCTGCATCTCTTTGGCGATATGAAGTGATCAGAACTTGGTTTTCATGTGTTGGTGACTGATGCTTGTTGAACATTGGTGTTATGTGAGTTGCCAATTAATTGTTATAATAATTGTGCTATTCTGACGGTTTCAGAAGCATCTTACAATAAATTTCTTCATTCTAAAAGTTTACAGCATGCTAGTAAAGAGTGCATTTCCTGTTTCTAATTCTGGGCATGTATCTAGTAAAGTTGTGCCGATATCGATTTTTGCCGATAATGCCGATACCTAATTTGGCTGATTATTGAAATAGCCGATTATGAAGCCAATTATTTTGAATTTGATATTTTGGCTATTTTTTTCAATTGTAATGATCATTGTGCAAAAAACAAACAGATTTATTTCAGCATTTTTGCAGGCCATCGTGGCATGCTGCTGGGTAGATTGGCCAGTATTTGTCATAGTGAAATTTCTATGACAAGTAGTGAGCTGCCAAAACTAAGAAAAAAATACTGTCATAACATCAGCGCCAATTGTTGTTACCATTACCGATTATAGCCGATTGTTCCAATAACCGACCTGATTATTAATAAACATATCAGTATCGGTACGGCTCTGTTGTCTGGCTTGTTATATATATCTTTCACTGCATTTACATTTGGTTGCATCTATGATCAAATGGTTGTGAAATTTTGATTACAGGAAAGTTGGTCTTGTCCCTGGTTCATTTGTAAAACTGACTGGCAGCAATGAAAACGGCTTAGAGGAATTTGAGTAAGTAGGCATTACCTTCGGTCTAGTACGCAGATCTGGGGCGCTCGGTGTTGTAGTGTTTAGAGTTAGACTATCAAGCAAGTGGGGGGGGGGGGGGGTTCAAATCCACACTATGGTAGAAACTTTGTTTGAGATTTCTGCTCCATCTGTGTCCTCTGTCTGGATATCTGACTGCTCTTCCATGGCGAATGACTAACCACGCCTCAGATTCGCATTATTGTGTGACTTAGCATGCGTTAAATGGTTTGTGACGAAGATGATAATCATGATGGTTGGGGTAACGACGATGATACTAGTGATTTTCTAGACAGTTAGTTTTACTGCAAAGCAGAACTTTTGTAATCAGTTGGATGTTTAAATTTGTTGTTAACTAAGTGCCAATGTATCGGTTGTTGTCTAACTGTCCAGGTGGTTTTATACAAAGATATCGCGAATGCAGAGCGAAAACATACTGCATGATGATGGGAGAGAGGGCTGCTTCATGGTCAGGGATTCCAATCAGATTAAGGGCGTCTACACCCTTGCAGTGCTTAAGAAGAACAATGCGTAAGTCATCAATAGTTGTTATCTTCCATCACTTTGCAGTTCTTCAGCATCTTGACCCGATCGCGGATTGGGTTTGGGTTGTGTGCGCTTAATGGATTCAGGGGTGCTCGATGGTGTAGTGGCTAGCATGATGATGGGGGTTGAAATCCCTGCTCATTCAGGCAGAAATTTAGTTCAAGATTCTGCCCCATCTGGCCGAATACAAATAAATAAAAAGTGCTTTGCATTAGACACTGTTGCTGTAATTATTGCATCTATGTCAATAATGTTAATTGAAGTCTAAGAGTTTCTGACTCTTGAACGATATGTGGCAGAAGTTCTGACTTAATGTTTATTTAGAGTGGAAGGGAAAATTCAGTAGGGTCCTAATCCTCGAATATTAGGAGTCACTCATTCCAACGTGTTTGCCCTTAAGCTGCTAGTAGATTGGGTCCTGGATGCAGGACCATTGAGGGAGTGCTTCGCAAGTTTAGGGAATTTCTTTCTTCTCGGTTATTGGTAACACCAAATTACTACTTTGTGATGGAGTCCAGGGGTCCAGAGGTGCTTGATACTGTTAATAAAGAGATTGTGGGTTGAAATCAGTGCTAGGACAGAAATTTAGTTCAAGATTCTGCCCCACCTGGGCCTTTGTCCCCTCAGCTCTAATGAGTACACTGACTGTATGCTGTGGGCGGGAAGATGAAATGGCTTCTTACTTCTACTCAGCAGTATTTAATCCGCAATTCTGTGTAATAATTATTTCATTCGGATTAGAGTTCTAGTACGCTATAAAAATCTATTCAGCTGAATACAAATAAAATAATTCAGTTCGAATCCAGTGTGAATATTATTTACAGCTTTTGTTGATAGTTATTTTTTTTTATTTTGCAGTAATTATTGTCTATGTTTTTGTTTTTGTGTTTTTCTTGGTGTTTTGTTATTGCTATTGTTGTTGACATTTTTATTGACCTGATGTTGTTATGTCATCTTGCATTGTTGTAGACATGATCCAGGGATGGTGAAGCACTACCATATAAAACGAACAGAGTCAAACGCCTATTATCTCACGGAAAAATACCAGTTTCAAACAATTCCAGAGCTCATCTATTATCATAAGCATAACAGCGGAGGTCAGTTGTCATGACAGCACTGCAACTCTTTTTGAAAAACCTACTTTTTTTCAATCTAAGATTGTCTGCCTCAACCGTGCAAATGAAGTGATGTTTTGATTTGTGAATCTTTTTTCTGTTGTATAGAAAACAGTGTAACGAGGTCATTTCTATTACAAAATTATTATACTTGGGATCAATTTGTCTACCAGTTGATTATAGCAATCATTTTATAACATTTCATAATGAATCTACTGTGTGATGCACTAGACTTCGTTTAATGAATAAATTCACTATCCAGTCTGTTTCAAGGTACATTCACTATACTGACAAAGCAGAGGGATGTAATGTAGATGGCTTGGTGGCTGATTTGTTAGAGCGGTCGGCCCGCAATGCTGAGGGTGCGCTGAGTGTGCGGGTTCGACCCTCGTCAGAGGAGTCGCTGTGTAGGGGCCCTGAGCTAGTTCTTCACGCCCAATTGCTCTGCATTGCAACTGCGGTGTGTGTGTGTGTGTGTGTGTGTGTGTGTGTGTGTGTGTGTGTGTGTGTGTGTGTGTGTGTGTGTGTGTGTGTGTGTGTGTGTGTGTGTGTGTGTGTGTGTGTGTGTGTGTGTGTGTGTGTGTGTGTGTGTGTGTGTGTGTGTGTGTGTGTGTGTGTGTGTGTGTGTGTGTGTGTGTGTGTGTGTGTGTGTGTGTGTGTGTGTGTGTGTGTGTGTGTGTGTGTGTGTGTGTGTGTGTGTGTGTGTGTGTGTGTGTGTGTGTGTGTGTGTGTGTGTGATTCTGAGCAAAAAATGTTCGAAGAAGGGTATTGTATTGCATGTGTGTTGACCTCTGGTTAAACCATTTTTCTTCTAGGGTTGATTGTACGATTGCGCTATCCTCCAAAAGAGAGAATGAAGCCAAATGTAGTTATTATTCCAGGTATCTGTCACATTTTCTCCATGTTTCAAAACCACTGAACCTTCAAGTTATTGTCATGTTATTAACATGAAAATTTTAAATCATGAAAATATCAAATTCATGCAAAGTCATACAGAGATGTCAGTCTGAGGCACAGTTGCCTGGCAGTCAGTTGAAGATACAGTTAGATATCTATCTTGAGCCAGATGTTGACAGCTGGTGAGAAATAGTGAGTTTTGAGGCTTTTGTGAAAGGAAGTGAAGAAAGTGTGTGCATTGGACAAACGTTGTTAGTCGGTTCAATTTCTTGGGGGCAGAATTAATGAATAAATTCATTTTTAGAATTTGTGTGGCACTCTGTCCAGAAGAAACCTATTGGGAGGCAATCTAAACGAAATGCATGAGAGCACTGCATCATGACTTGAGCTTTAGAAGTTCCTTTATCTAAACATTGCAGACTGCTGGAAGAGATGCATGGGGATACTAGTGGTTGAAGCTTAGTACTCATTGTACCAGTTTTGTAGCTCTGCCAGACCAGTTTAAAGCATTCTGAATTCTACAGGAAGCCAATGCAACTGAGCAAGCAGGGTTGAGGAGTTATCATGATTTATTATGTTGATTCAATGATATGCAACATTTAATCAAATAATATCTTGTATTTTAATAATTATTATGAATCTGTGCATGTACAGATGAATTGATTGTACTAAGAGCGAAGAAGAGTAATTTGAGACCAATTCATTTTTATATATTTGGCATTTCAGTGGTCAGGTGCACACCTTGTAATGAAGAGTTTTGATTTCAACCTGCGCTGAGTTGGTACCTGTAGAGATCTTGAACTGACTAATTAAATAACATCTTTTAAGCATCATTTAAACAGCCACATTAATTGGGCCCCACGGCTGGTCTGCTTTGTGCCTGGTGGCCAGCTACAGTCCAGAGTCAACCCAAAGAACTTAGCAGTTAAGGTTCTGCACAGCTGACTGTATGTACATCATGAAATTACTCCTTTGGAGGTGCTATATAAATCTGTAGATATTATACTAGAGCTTTGATTATGATGATTTCTCTGGCACCTCTGTATAGGCACTACTACTCAATGGCACTCCCAAGCTCAGTGTGGCCATATATAGTGGTCTGATGGGATATGTGTTGTCGTTAGAACCTGCTATCATTAGGGATTGTGTTGGTAGGGCTTGTTGTCATTATGGTTTGTTGTCATTCGGGTTTCGTGTCATTAGAGTTTGATGTCATTAGCAGGTCATTAGGGTTTGATGTTTGTATCTGTGTATGGTTTGTTGTCATTAGGGCTTGTTGTCATTAGGGTTTGTTGTCATTAGGGTTTGTTGTCATTAGGGTTTATTGTCATTCGGGTTTGATGTCTGTAAGATTTGTTGTCATTATGACTTGTTGTCATTAGGACTTAATGTCATTGCGGCTTGTTTCCATTTATGTTCCATATGTTACTTTTGTTTTCTTCCAGACACAGAAGAGATTGAATTGTCTCAGTTAAAAATTGGTGAAGAACTCGGTGCTGGACAGTTCGGGGTAAGATATTTTGCTGTATCCATCGATTCGTATAGCATGTCTTTCAGAAGAGACTTCCATACTCAAAGGCTCTATTCATTTCATCCATTTTGAAAATTTATATGGCACCCATTCGACAGAAATACTCAGAGTTGCTTTGGGCTAACAGCATGATAATGCAAAGAATAGATTTAGATAGTATAATATTTATGTACTTTGGGAATAGTTTCTTATTGTGTGTGCTAGTGTGTATTTGTGTCCTTATGTATCTACTCTCTTACATGCCTACTTACAGACATTCCACTTTTCTTCTCTTTGCATGCTGTATCACTGTCTCTTCCCCTGTGTATCTTTCCCTATGTCTCTTTCTTTGTGTCTCTTTCCCTGTGTCTCTTTCCCTGTGTCTCTTTCCTTGTGTATCTTTCCTTGTGTATCTTTCCCTATGTCTCTTTCTTTGTGTCTCTTTCCCTGTGTCTTTTTCCCTGTGTCTTTTTCCCTGTGTCTCTTTCCTTGTGTATCTTTCCTTGTGTATCTTTCCTTGTGTATCTTTCCTTGTGTATCTTTCCTTGTGTATATTTCCCTGTGTCTCTTTCCCTATGTCTTCTTCCCTATGTCTCTTTCCCTATGTCTTCTTCCTTGTGTCTTTTTCCCTGTGTATCTTTCCTTGTGTATATTTCCCTGTGTCTCTTTCCCTGTGTTTCTGCCTATATCTCTTTCCCTGTGTCTCTTTTCCTGTGTCTCTTTCCTTGCATATCTTTCTGTATGTCTCTTTCCCTGTGTCTCTTTCCTTGTGTATCTTTCCCTGTGTCTCTTTCCCTATGTCTTCTTCCCTATGTCTCTTTCCCTATGTCTTCTTCCCTGTGTCTTTTTCCCTGTGTCTTTTTCCCTGTGTCTTTTTCCCTGTGTCTCTTTCCCTGTGTCTCTTTCCCTATGTCTTTTTCCCTGTGTCTCTTTCCCTGTGTCTCTTTCCCTGTGTCTCTTTCCTTGCGTATCTTTCTGTATGTCTCTTTCCCTGTGTCTCTTTCCCTGTGTCTCTTTCCTTGCGTATCTTTCTGTATGTCTCTTTCCCTGTGTCTCTTTCCCTGCGTATCTTTCTGTATGTCTCTTTCCCTGTGTCTCTTTCCCTGTGTCTCTTTCCCTGTGTCTCTTTCCTTGTGTATCTTTCTGTATGTCTCTTTCCCTGTGTCTCTTTCCTTGTGTATATTTCCCTGTGTCTTTTTCCCTGTGTCTTTTTCCCTGTGTCTTTTTCCCTGTGTCTCTTTCCCTGTGTCTCTTTCCCTGTGTCTCTTTCCCTGTGTCTCTTTCCCTGTGTGTCTTTCCCTGTGTCTCTTTCCTTGTGTATCTTTCCTTGTGTATCTTTCCCTATGTCTCTTTCTTTGTGTCTCTTTCCCTGTGTCTTTTTCCCTGTGTCTTTTTCCCTGTGTCTTTTTCCCTGTGTCTTTTTCCCTGTGTCTTTTTCCCTGTGTATCTTTCCTTGTGTATCTTTCCTTGTGTATATTTCCCTGTGTCTCTTTCCCTGTGTCTCTTTCCCTGTGTCTCTTTCCCTGTGTCTCTTTCCCTGTGTCTCTTTTCCTGTGTCTCTTTCCTTGCATATCTTTCTGTATGTCTCTTTCCTTGTGTATCTTTCCTTGTGTATATTTCCCTGTGTCTTTTTCCCTGTGTCTTTTTCCCTGTGTCTTTTTCCCTGTGTCTTTTTCCCTGTGTCTCTTTCCCTGTGTCTCTTTCCCTGTGTCTCTTTCCTTGTGTATCTTTCCTTGTGTATATTTCCTTGTGTCTTTTTCCCTGTGTCTCTTTCCCTGTGTCTCTTTCCTTGTGTCTCTTTCCTTGTGTCTTCTTCCCTGTGTCTCTTTCCCTGTGTCTCTTTCCCTATGTCTCTTTCCCTATGTCTTCTTCCCTATGTCTTCTTCCCTATGTCTCTTTCCCTATGTCTTCTTCCCTATGTCTCTTTCCCTATGTCTTCTTCCCTGTGTCTCTTTCCCTGTGTGTCTTTGCTTGTGTATCTTTCCCTAGTTCGCATTCCCTGTGTCTCTTTCCCTCTCATGTGTCACTTCTTTTCTTTCTTGTCGTCTTCTTTCTGTTACTGTGTTGAACTTCACAGTTTCTATGGAGAGTGTCATCAATGCGATGATTGCTGCTTTCAGAAAGTGTTGAAAGGCATTTACAAGGGAAATATTGAAGTAGCAATTAAGTCAATGAAAGAAGACACAATGAAAGAAGATGATTTCATTGATGAAGCAAAAACAATGGTGTAAGATTTTATTATTGTTTTGTAGAAGAGCCATTTGTACGCAAGTGTTTATTCAATTGGTATAAGTATATGAAAATTACAAACAATTTTCATCCATTAATTGACTTGGGACTGCCATTCGTAATCTGTAGTAATTAAGGCTTTGTGTGCCAAACGTTTCTTTAGACCTTAGTTAGGTTGCCAAGTGAAGGGTTATCTAATTCTATTTCTATTCTATTTACGGATTTATAATGTGCCTCTCACAGTACAACCTAATCAGAGGCGCTCCCAGTGCGAAGGACCCCTAGAGATAAGATAAGTCTTAAGATAACAAGCAGAAACAGCTGTGCTACCAGATAGGGTCGTAGCACGAGTCACAATAGGAAGGCTGTTCCATAGCGAAGAGCCAGAAGAGGCACAGGCACGATGCTGAGCTGTGGCAGTTCTAGACTTAGGTACTAGAAGATTGTGACGGTGTAGCCAAGATAAGATCTGATAAGATCACAAAGATAACGTGGAGCTTGACTAATGTCCTATACATCAGTGTTTCCCAAATTATTTGTTCGTGGGACCCACTTCTGAAAATCTTTGAATACCCGCAACCCACCTCACAAGGACGAACAATATTTTTAAAATTTAATTAGTATTTCAACGTCAATTTGCAATGCATGCATTGAATATACTTGATATAATGAAAAGACTAGACTAGACTCTACTCATTGAAGGGTACTATAGTAACAATACAGCAAAGAAAGTCAAGAGGACGTGCAGAAGCCGAAAACAGTTTCATTTTGTTTTTCTTAATTTAATGTAACTACTTTTAAACAGACCTGAAGCATGGCAATCCACTTGACAGGACGCAGCGACCCACTTTTGGGTCGCAACCCATGGTTTGGGAAGCACTGCTGTACCTCAATTAAAAGTTACTTTGTTCAGGATCATTTCAAGGACTGCTTTAATTAAGGTTTGGTCTTGTTATAATGAAGTCTCATAATACTGAGGTACATTTTGGATTCATGTGCCCAATCAGATTGTGTCAGAATTTATGTTACCAAGGACACTGCTATAATTAAAGTCTGGATATTTATAGAATCGTTTTGGTTGTAGGAAACTCAATCATGATAATCTAGTGAAACTGTATGGAGTCTGCACAAAAAAGAAACCTATTCTGATTGTCACCGAATTCATGAAATATGGTAAGAGAAAGAAGCAAGTAATGCATTTTATTCAGCTTGCTAAAAGGTCTCCTTAGCTTTGTGAGTCATCTGCATATCTTTTTTATTGCCTTAGACACTTGTTGAGCTTTCTTTGTTGACGTAGCAGTGAGCATGTGTGAGTAAGGGATGATTTTAACTCGTGTGACTGATTTCTTTGGGTGCTGTTGGAATCGCATGATTACAAAATTACTTCATTCCATACCAGTTGTCAAAGGCAAACTTGAAGTCAGAAAGGCATTTGATTTTGTTGAAGGTTACAACATCTGCATGATGACTTTGGAAGCAGCAGATTACTGAGAATGGTACTGCCTCTTTGCTGCCCATTCCCTACTGCCTTGTGGATTTTGAACCTTTTTGTCTTTGGCCATCTTTGAGCCAAAATTTGGCTGCGCTGTAAATCATCCATCTCAAAGACCCTGACGGGAATGACGTAACATATCTGTCGAATTACAAGCAGCAAATGTTCCATAGGGCTCATGTATAGGAGCATCTTTATCTGCACGATAAGTCATGTAAAATTACTCATAACTTATGTAAATGGAGACTATCATAAACGTTTTTCTGTGTTGCTTGATGTTCGTACAGGAGCTATGCTTCGTTACCTGAAGTGCAACAAGCAATGCCTTCTTCATGAAACAGGAAAACTCGTTGACTTCAGTCTCCAAGTCTCGTCAGGGATGAGATATCTCGAGGAACACAGCATCATACACAGAGACCTGGCCGCTCGTAACTGCCTTGTCGGTGACAAGGATATCGTTAAAGTCGCCGATTTTGGACTTGCCAGGTCAGTCACTTCATCAGTGGTGTGCGTCTTTTACTATTTCTCAGATGTTATTCTCTAGCTAATCCATTTCAGTGGGTTGACTCCCTGTTCTGGTTAGTGACTTTAGTGTTAGGGTGTTTTATTATTAATCAGCCCTTTTATTGTGCCCGTGTCTAATGCTGAGTGCATCAAATCCATACTGTAGTCTAGTCAATTCCAAGAGATCAGTCCGAATTCCAAGAGGTCATGACGGTTCAAGAGGTTCAGTAGGTTCACGGTTTGAATACTGATCCTTGTCGATCCTTGCGTTCTGCATCTCATGGGAGGTTGATGGTCCTGTGTTAATTATATGACCGCGTTATGGCCTAGTGTGCAACATATATCTTAGGATGTATGTATATAGTTTTTCACTGTGTCTATTAGTGTCTTTTCATAATAGTGCAATTAGCAATTGGTGAATAAAGAATTTTTTTACTTACTTATTATTATGTGCATTGCAAACAAGGAACAAACTGTTAACTATCCTATTGTTGATATTGTGAATGCAGGTGTGTTATTTATATTGTGGGTGCAGGTGTGTTATTGACGATGAATACAGAAGTTCGGCAGGTGCAAAGTTTCCGGTCAAGTGGTCGTCACCCGAAGTTCTTGGTTACACGCGGTTCAGCAGTAAATCTGACGTCTGGTCATTTGGTCAGTTTCTTACACGATTTAAACCTCATTTATCACGTTAGCCATGTGGTAGCTATGGGTATGAAATGTTAACGAATTCAGTTTTCTTAGCCTCAGGATGTGATGGCAGCTGGGCATTCCTCTTCTTCGCCATCAGATCTCCCACCCAACAGTGTGCAGTCGATGTACTCATTATTGCTGAGTTGATTAGGGATGCAGTTAGAGCACTAGAAATCCTGAAACAAATTTCAACTCTATGAGGATTTGAACCCCAACCTCTCAGTTCACAGTGCAGCAACTATACAGAGATTACTTGATTCAAAAACTCATTCTTACTTAACTGGAAAGTCTTGCAACTATATTGAAAGGCCTTTGCCAGAACTAATACGCTTTGATTCTCAATTAAATCTAGTGGTGCTGGGATTTGCAACGAAATTTAGGCATTCATCCTCTCTTTCATCTATTAAGAATTATAAGCTATGCACCTGTTTGGTTGAAAACAAATTGAACCTCCTGGTGAGTTGCATATAATTTATTTGCCGGGTTTTTTTTGACCAACTCTGTTTGACTATCTTTTATTTGATAATTTGTTAGCTTAGTGTATGATGGTGATTTAATTGCTGTATTTCTCTTGGCCTTTGTGTTTGTCTTCCTGAACTGTAGGCATAGGTGTGATCCCTTCAGTTCCTTTCTTTGTGGTCGCATTCAATCATAACGTGGGACATCATTTGTGGCTTAGAATTGCTTTTATTGATTTGTCATGTTGGTTGATTACAAAATAAATTATTTGATTTTATTCTAACCACTATATCATTGTCGACCTGCTGAAAAGTGTGAGGTAACACTTTCTAACAAAGCAACTTTAAAGGCGAGCTGCATTGGTTCCCGGTCACTTTGGTACACTAGTCATTAAATTGTTAAATTGCACAAGTCTTACAAAATATGAATGTTAAGCTAGAGCTCAGAATGACTGACTGTAGGCATTCTAATGTGGGAGATATTCACATGTGGTGAAATGCCGTACGGTAAATGGAAAAACGGAGAGGTTGTGGAAAACGTCTGCAACAGAAATTATCGTCTGCAAAGACCGTCGGCTGACTGCCCAGACAGCATCTACAAAGTGATGCTCTCTTGCTGGAGAAAGGTCAGCAAGTCTTCATTAGCCGTTGGGATTTCTGTTGTTTTATTTAAGTCCTAAGATTTTTTAGCATTTTTCTGTGGCTGGCCCAAACGTGGAAATTGAAGTAAATTATGATCCATCTGGTAAACGAAAAGTCAGGGGTTCAAATCACTACCTTGTCTGTTAGATATTTGAAAATTTAATTTCCTCTTGGACATCTACTGAACTTGATGGTAGAAATTAAGCTTTCTTATTTTTTTATTATCAGCTGAATAATTGAAAGATCAGCTGTACTATTAGCTCTGTAATCATTAGGCAAAATGGGAAATGTGCAAGCCAACAACTGAACTGGACAAGTTTTCTTATACACCAGGAGTATCCAGATAGGGGGGTCTGGAGGCAATTGCATCCAATTTCAAGTAGCAAGTAGGGGGGATATGTTTTGAGTCTTAGGGGGGAATTTCTTGCCTTCCTGACTCTTGGGACAGGGGGTCTACCTCTATCACTCGAGGGGATTGACGCCCCTGTTATGCACTGTGCCTTCCTATGCAAGCATTCTATGCTATGCATCGGATCCAGTGCCTAAACGTTTAGCTGGTTTTTGTTGTTGTTCGTGCTTCTTAGGAATCGGAGGACAGACCGTCGTTTAGTCAACTTAATGTTGAACTTCAAGCATTGGCTGAACCAGACGAAATGGAGAACTGAGATGGTCTCTGCAATTCACAACATCTTGCTGCAATTAATTAACACTTTAATTGTAATTTGTAATGGAGCACTTATATAATGCCACTCAAATCAGAGGCGTTCACAAAGCTAAGCCAAGCTAAACAGAGAAAAGGAAAGTCTCCAGGCGCTTCATAACAACGAATTGCTTTGGTTACCCATTCGCTTTTTATATACTATCATCGTTAAAGTGTTGCAGTGTAAAGTTACTGATTATTGATGTCATCGTAAATGTGTTGTAATTTTGTGTTGTATTTTTATCTGATGGACTATATTTGTATACACTGACTTCAAATTATATCATTTCACCAGGGCTTTTAGTTGTCAAACAGAGCTGGGTGGGGTCGAAAATCTTAAAGATTACGACAGTTACGACGAAAGTCCAATGTTGTTAAAATGTTGCACTCAAAAAACAGGGGTCAAGACCTGACCCCAAGATCTTTTTAGTTACATAGCTTAAGGGCTAGAAGAATAGGTATGAGATTGAACTCCCAAACCCCCGACAACTAAAACACTGCAAAATCAAGACCCCATTCCAGTCATTGCCATGGCAACCGGTTTATAGGTGGGAGTTGCTGATTTGCTTCAAAGAGCCAATTTTTTCTCTGAAGCAGCTCAACATGTGGCAGGCTTCATAATGTGCTGCAGTTGGCTTTCAATGCGATCAAAGCTTATAAAGTAGGCATAGATGTAGATCAATGTTATTATATAGCACTGTGGGGAGGGGTTTTGTTTAATGATAACACTCCTGCTTGGAGAACATACAGATCTTGAAAAACGTGGTTCGATACCCATTGCCCCTCTAGGCCGACTCTGCCTTCCACTCCTTAGGGTGTAACAGTAATAGGATCGGGCGTCTAGCAGGCTGCCAAGTCATGCGTGTTCGTTAGAATCATGAAATTTTACGCCATAATGTTTCCGTGTTGGTGCTACAGTTTGTCAGTGATTTTGTCAGCAAACACATTATTCAGGAGAAGCTCCTCTGATGTAGAACTACATTTCAGATGCACCAATTGATGGAACACCTGCAGTGAATGCCAATAGAAGTCAGTGCAAACTAAAAGTGTACTTTAACATCCTCTGCAGAATTTTTGATGCAACGTTCCTGGCAGCAATCATAAAATCCAAAACGATTTAATTTGAACGTTATTTTGTGTTGTTGGTTGGAGCACCTCTGAGATTACCATAGGAGAAGAAGCTATATTTGACGAATTTTTAGTTTTTAGCACTTGAAGAGATCAGCCTATGAGGCAGGCCGCAGGGGCGTCCACATAGGGCATACGGAGGCAGATGTCTCCAATTTCAGGTGCGGGGGATAAGTCTTAGGGTCTTGCCTTCCTAACACTAGGGTCCGGGGGTTTGCCTCCATCACTCAGGGGAGGATTGACGCCCCTGCTATGAGGTTTAAGTTTGAAATGAGACTGAAGGTTCTCTGTTGTTATGAGGGGTTGTGCGTTAATGCTGGTCAGTGGATTCTGGCTGTTTTATTTTAATGCATTCCCTTCACATGCTTTATTCTCACAATGCCAGTCAAGGGTAACATTATTGTTCAGTGTTTCTCATGTCTTTCTGATGTTGCAATAATTCATTCCACAGGAATTGCTCAAAGATTTGAAAAGAACTGACAACAATTGTTTTGCATGAACAGTGTTTTATGTGAAACTGACTGCAAGATTTCAGCACTATACTAGATATGATAGTTAACATCTGTTTGTAGTCATACAACTGTTGTTAAAAATGAAAACAAGCAACTGAGCTTAATTGTTTTTCACCGTGCCTTCAACACTTACAAAATTAATTAATATTGCTTTCTGGTTGGCCTGCATGCTCAATGTTTCCATGAATGATCTTGTTTTTATGCCCAAAAGTTCACAGTTACAACTGAAATCTCTACTTCTCTGCATAGCAAGTTCTAGATTGTGAGTTTAATCTTACATAAAATTTTAACGTCTGATGCAAATTAAACATTTTTTATATGGAGAATTGGTTATGCAGCTAGCATGATGTCTACAGTTATATATTTTGCATCTTTGTGAGAACTACGTGCTGAACTATGTTGGATCTTTTTTGTGCAAGCTTCTGAGGTATTGAATTATTTCTGACTTTTCAAGGTTTCATCTTCTGTGGCACAGTCATGGTTGCTCATCACACAATGGGATGTGGTGCAGTCATCTAGGGCAAGACAGGAAGCCAAAGGTTCATGTTCATGTAATACGTTGGGAGGAACTAAAGCTGTTAGTTTAATTCATACATACTAGATCTGCTACTCTGTATATAAAAACTGCTTGGTACATTAATAGTGTAGCATGAAGTTTTCAATGTATATGCATATAATCATGCCTTTGACATGCAAGACTGTAGCGAATTGTACAATTATGGACATGATTATATCACATTTCCATTGTTACTAATACAGACTAAATACTTACTATTTGATTTTGTAAAAAATATAATTGTTATTGTTGATTATACTCAGGTAAATATTCCTTAACATTGGTACTAGATTCTCTTTTACATTTCTGATTATAAATAGACTATAATGAATATTTATTAAATTTTTCTATTATATAAATATTGTCATTTGCTATGAAGATTAACTGTTACTCGATTTCTAATTTGGGATAAATGCAAGGACACCAGAGTTAATTTTCAGCAGGGGTGTAACAAATGGGGGGCACATGGGGGTGCCCCTCAAATCAGTTCTTTTTTTAAGTTTATCCGATGATTTTTTAAGATTACCTGTGCCCCCCATTTTTCAAATTTCTGGGGAAGCAAAATTCAAAAAGTGGGGACAAAAAAAAATTTCTGCTTTGCACAGTAATTTTTAAATTATGCCCCCCACTTTTCAAAACCTTGTTACACCTCTGATTTTCAGCGTCATATTGCAAAACAATTACCACAGTATAGGAGTCTACGCAGTACGTAATTCTACATGCATAAACAATTTACATTACATATACGAAACATGTGTCCATCTGTGAAGTACTGCTCTGCTCTATATCTTAGCAGGCTGTAAAACATCCAGTACTGTATTCTACTTGAAAATTTGTAAAGCACCTCTAACAGCACAGGCTGTTCTGAAGCATTCTCTCCATAAAATCCTAGAGGGAATTAAGAAGTCTCCAAGCAGCGGGCAGATGTGGGAGAAACCCCGGCCAAATTGTTACAGCGTACAAAGGAGAGAACGTCATTCCAAGTCGAAGAACCCACAATAACAAGGGCATGATTGAGGGAGGATAGCCGTACCTTTGTAAGACCAGCCAGTAGCAAATTATAGTAATCCATGCATAATGAATTACAGTAATCAATGCTACAGCAGATGAATGCATGTGTTTACATCTAATTAAATTAAAATTAAACCAATTTAAATCCAGTGCCTCGCTTCTACACACCCCTGCGCACAATATATGAAGTTTGTGAAATCTTCTAGTAGATATATCAGTCTAAAATGGACATAAATAGAAGGTTTGACAATTTACATTCAGTCAAGTGTTCTGCCACGGTCAACAAAACTAAATCTTTGATACAAACACAATTATGTATATGCACATTGCAAACCCATTCGTGTGCTGTTTGTGAATGAATACTAGACAATTATTTTTATGTTTCTAGCCACATTAATGTCTACTATTTCCAGATGTCATTCCAAAGCATGAAAGTGCATAGATTGCACAGCCAAACATATGGATAGTGGATGCATGGCTTCTGTTGCTGACTCGGCTAAGACAGCAGTTAACCCTTTAACGACCAGCTGCATGTTTTCCCATACATTTTAGTACATGCTGGTCGTTAAAGTGTTAAAGCATGATAGTTTGAACTACGCGTTAGCAGTGATGGTCACTTATAACTACTGTAGTTATTAACTAGTAGTTATAACTACTATATATGTAGTTGCCTAGTAGTTATAACTAGTTTTTAGGAAGTAGTTAAAGAAGTAGTTATAACTATATTTATCAAGTAGTTTTAAGTTAACTACAATATTTTATACTAACTACATTTTTCCCTATTTAGTATTTACTAGTTCCATCTTATACAAATTTCTGTGATTTCACAACAAACATGGGACGTATTATCTCATAGGTAAATGGGTCATATAATTGTGTCATTAGAAATGTGTGCATAGGGCCTACTGTTGTGAGGAAGTGGGTTCCTCCCAGAACTATAGAGAAAGACATTATACCTGTTCAATTGCATACCATTGGATTGTTGGGCCAGGGCTACTAGAGTAAACGGGCCTTAGAGGGGTTGCTGAGGAACAAAGCCAGTAACCGGTTGAATGACAAGTGACCAACTGGCTAAACTGCAGTAGTGGCTGGCCAGTGGGATGATTGACGCATGAAGAAAGACAGGTAAGAGAGAGCAGGGCAAGAGAGAGACTGGGCATCTGAGCAGAGGAATTGAAGCACGGCCAGACCGGGTGCCGAAAACAAGGATGAGATATTTAATAAAGCAGCAGAACCCAAGACTATGGAACGGTAACTCTCTTTGACCCGAGGTAATTGATAGCTTCAGAATGGTTTGAAGTGGCCAGGAGAGTTTCTGGCCCTCTAGCTAAACGCAGTTAGAATTCTGGGTGGCATTAATAATTGTTTGTATTTATCATTAAAAGGCTGACTACTCCCCTAAGGGATTTATTCAAGCCTGAAGGTGATATATTTATCATTAATAGAGTAGATATATTAATGCCATCCAATAGTTTGCATCTAATTGAATTGATATAAACATACAGTGCTATCAAATGTTGATTAAAATAAGATATGTATTGTGTTTTTGATCTTTTTAATACTTGTGTTGAATATCAGCAATAAATACAGACACTAAATTCGCATGCTGTTTGATGACTATCGATACACATAATTTTAGCAAAGTAGTTTTAAAAGTAGTTAGCTACTTATCTGGTAGTTACTAAACTAGTTATAACTACTTGTAATTTAAAGTAGTTAACTAGTAGTTATAACTACTTATTTTGAAAGTAGTTAGGAAGTAGTTTTAACTACTCTTCAAGTAGTTGGTGCCCATCACTGCGTGTTAGTGAGGCAAAGGAGAAAGTGCAGAAACGAACCCAACATAAATAGGTCTCCACTGTAACTTACAATTATGCTATTCTGGCCGAGTCCAATTTTACAGTTACGGCTGAAAGTGAAAACTGTAAAGCTAGAAAATCGTACTGTAAGGGCTCTTATTTGAAGAACAGAGAATCTAAATTTCATTTCAACCTGATTCCAAGATTCCTGTTTAATGGAGGAATGCAAACAGCATCAGTCAACTTTCCACTTAGTTTTTCTATTTCCTTTCTTAGGTGGTTCTGTTTTACACTGAGATCTTTTTCCAGAGAAAGCAGGTGTTGATGCATGCAGTCTATCTCGTCATCTATGTCTGTGGTAGTGTTATAGTTTTGGTTGCTGGATAAGAAAGAAGTTAAACTGGACTGAGATTCTGTACGGCTCACAATTGAACCTGAAAAAAAGAAACATAGTAAATACAAGCCCTTGGACATGTAACTAAAAGTAACTACAGTGAAAATTCGTTTTAGCAAAGTTCGGGGACTATACTTAACGATTTGATATATCCAAAAGGTCCAAATTAAGGAAGATAGATTCTCTGATTCATGTCAAACTCTATCTGACTAAACAAATGAAAGTGCACACGCTTTGTATAACAAACGCATGGCCTCTACTCCGCTCCACCACCGGTTTCAATGGGAACCACACTTTTAATGTCCCATTGTACAGACCATGCTACCCGATATTCAAATCTCTAAAGCCGCTATTGGTTATGAGAGCCCCAGCATCCTGATGCACAGAGGCTCATAAGGCATATGATCTAACCAGTGTAGAGAGCTGGAACAAGAGCCAATTATGTATTGCCTGACATTCTGTACACCATCTATCCCAGAGGTGTCAAACCTTTTGTGGTGGCGGGCCAGTTGGAATATTTTCAAGCAACTGGCGGGCCAGAATGCCGAATGCGTATGAGGAAAATGGGGTAGAGGTCCAAGACGGGCCATTAAAAAAAATTGAATTAGGCTTTGAAAACGTGAATCTGATATGCATTATCAATTACACGCATCACAGAGAATTAATGAAACCTTAAAAATTATAAAATTAGACCTTTAACTCTCAATTGTGTTGCCTTTAGACAAGGCTCCGCGGGCCAGAAATATATTGTCGGTGGGCCGGAAATGGCCCGCGGGCCGGCTCTTTGACACCTCTGATCTATCCGATAACTACTATCCATTGAACACTTCTGATGCAACTGGCACCAGTGTCAGTGGTCAGTGTGATGCTAAAACCCATCGTCTTCATCATCACACCCTTCAGAAGCTCTAGAAATTAGGTAAAATAAAACGTAGCCGTGGTGCAAAGGCAAATTCAGACGATGCCTAGCCTTAATTTAGTGATCTCCTTCTACACGTGTCTCAGTCTTACTTTGATACCCTTTGGCAAACAAAGCATCTGTATAATTACTCATCTGTCAACAACAAAATGGCCAACAGTTGCAGAGTGGCCGTAACATTGATACATCTGCCTGTTGGCTGTTCAAAAAGAACACAGTGCGTAAGGCCAGAGTATCAACACTTAGCCAATAACCATTTAACAGCATGCGTGAACTAAAAGTGGCAGAGAAATCACCGCAGCCTGTCGTTAACGTCTAAAAGGAAGCAGTTAAATGATATTTTGTGATGCGTGAAAGAGAAGTGAACCTGATTTAAATTGTCTGGCCATCTGCTGGACCTGTTTCCTCTCCAAGACAAAGCTTGGCTCTACTAGCATCCAGTCACGGTTCACTGGTCTGGCAGGGTTCTGCTGACCATGCAGTGCGATGTTCGCCTTCTGAATCGAAAGCTCCAGACTCATCTCTGATACGATATCATCCAGCTCTTCAGATGATACTTCATGGCTCTACAGAAGAACAACAGCAGTCTCGTAACCATCTGGTTGGTTGATATCACCACGTAAGAATGGACTGACCTACTCAACAACTAGCGAACTAACCAATAGGTACAGCGCTATACAGGGCCGTACCGAGCTATAATTGCGCCCTATGCCTAGCATCAATCTAGCGCCCCCACATCTTGAAAATAGTGCATTTTACTGAATAATAAGTTATTCTAACCTGAAATTTGCGCCCTTTCCACATTTGCGACCTGCTGGCCCCACCCTTGGTACGGCCCTGGTGCTAGACCAACCAACAATAAACCACACACAGACAGTCGGGCATACATACATATGGATTACTGTAGGACCACACAGACAGAAACAGACAGCAATGCAATCGTATGCACAATTGTATGGCACAGATATACACTTAAAGAACTCAGAAAAAAATACTCAGCCAGACAATTAGACGCACAAAAAACTAGATCGACAGCCAAGTACAGTGGTAGCGAATTTACCAGATATCATCAGAACATAATATCGACTGTATGGAGGACAAACGTAACAAGTCCATGTACATAAGCATTGGACATGCTACATTTGTCCTCTGTAGAGTATTATGCACATGACTACTAAGGGCCCATCCATAAATAACGTATGCAAAAAAATCGGATTTTCGGACCCACTCCCCCTGTTGCACTGCGTACATTTTGTGGACCCCTCCCCATGCGTGCGTACATACCTTAGGGTCCACACCCCATTGCAAAGGTTAAAGTAGTTAAAGACATCTATAAGACATTGATTTTACCATGTCATGTCATGTCACATCGTCATCGTTGCTTTGCGACGGTTGACTACATGAATGGGAGAGTGATGTCCAATGCTTTCTGTCTCGTACGATGTTCATTAAGCTTGTGCCTCTTAAACCAGTCCACGCCATGACATTGTCAAACCAGCAGATGCTGGGTCTTCCACGACTTCGGCTTTCTTCTACTATACCCAACATCACACTGTTCTCAATACTGTCTTTAGGCTGTCTCACGATGTGCCCGAAGTACCGCAGTTTTCTGGATTTGATGTGGCCCAACAGTTTGCTGTCAACTTTCGCCATTTGATACACTTGTTCGGTTGTCAACATTGCTGTCCATGGAATTCTGAGCAGTTTCCTCATGCACTTGTTCTCAAATGCTTGTATACGTTTCTCTTCTTCTTTCTTTATTGTCCACGCCTCACAACTATACGCTGCTACTGGCCAAGCCAAGGCCTTCATGAGTCACAGTTTGGTTTTAGTACTGACTGATTTATTCTTCCAGAGGCTTACCAACTTAAACATGACTGACATTCCCATAGCTAATCTTGATTCTACCTCACTCACGCAGTCCCCGTCCTTCATTACTCTGTTCCCCAAGTATGTAAATGAGTCCACTTGTTCCAGTTTGTATCTGTCCACCTTGATCAAAAGTGCGTCATTGTTATTTGTCATTACTTTTGTCTTTGCTACGTTAATCAGCATACTGTATTCTTTTGCTGATATCTCAACACGTTGCACCAACTCCTGTAAGTCCTCGGGTGAAGTGGCCAGTAACACGATGTCATCAGCATATCTAAGGTTATTTAAAGTCTTCCCTCCAATCCTGAATCCCTTGTGGTAGCCTAGTAGTGCTTTTCACATTTGATTTTACCATAGACTATTTATTTTTGTTAAATATCATATTTAACAGCTTAATTTTTTTACTGTTACAAAGAAATAAACACTTACAATACTTGCATTTTAAAGCTTTAATGCTACATAAAATTGATCAAGCAGGAATACAATCTGTGATTGGGTTTACAGTTCTGATTTTAATATTCCGTATTGTGTACATCATAATTAGAAAATTATATTTGCATACGTACATATTTTCGGGATACCCTCTCCACCAACGCACGCACCCGTACGCAAAATCGCCGAAATTCGAAACCCCCTTCCCACTCTCTGCATACGTAATATGTGTATGGCCCCTAACATGTTGCTGGAGATTGAAAGAAGGACACAGGCAGATATATCAACGTTATGGCCACTTTGATGGCTGGAACATCTACATCACATGAACGAGGACTGAATCCCGAAACAGGCAATGAACTGGGTCACAAAGGGATGGAGTAGGAAACAAGGAAGACCAAGAAAGAATTGGAAGGACATGGTCTCAAAGGTCCTCAGCAACAGAGGAATGGCTTGGGAAGAGGTCAGAGAGGCTGCCCAAGACAGAGGAGTGTGGAGGAGCTCTGTCGCCCAATGTGCTAAGATCTAAAACGGGTAAGGGAGATAGCAGTTTGCATATCCAACAGACCTTTTCAGCACAGAGTCGTTCGATGTGCTGTACGATGCTTTCGTACTTGACAATTGCTTCCTGAAGTGCGCGATGAGATTCCTGCAGTCGTGAAGAGGCCATCCACCTCACGTCGGCCTCTCTTGACGACGACGTTTCCTCGCTTGAGGAAGAAGTCTCGTCTTGTGGCTGAAGCTTTGCCTCTAGGACGCTCTCCATCCATTTCCAGAAGACTCCTTCGTGGTCTCTCCATGTCAGCAGATCATGTAATCTCTCGCTGTCTCTCTCCAGCAAATCAATGTTCTGACCAGAATTTATAATCAACTTCACTTACACATACCATACAATTGCAATAGGATAACCTAATCATTCAAACATTCTAGGCATTCATATAGCATCCGTTTACGAATTCTGTTCAGAGATATGCCCAGCCCAGCCATGGCAGAGAGAACAGCATCCAATTGCTGATAGAAGTTATACAATACAATAAAATACAACTGTATCTGATGGATGGTTCTGCTTCACATCATGTGCCAGTGACCCATCTTTAAGGAACAGCTGTTGGTCACAGTGATCTCCACAGCATTTACTGTGAAAAAATGTTTATACAAACAGTGACCGAACCACATATTTATATCAATAAAAATCAAATTAAAAAAATTATTTGGCCAAACAATATACAATTAACAAACTTTCACAGCCAAAAAATGATAACTGACAGCCAATTAAAAAATTAATGTTAGTGCAAAAAAAGAATAAAACGAGAGATGCACAGGAGACCCAATTAGGGTCCAAACGGACCGGCCAGTTTGGGCTGTGCACCCTATTAATAAAGTAACAACACAAGTAAGCAGTGGTCAGTATAGAAAGATACACTACGTTAAGCAGTAAGGAGTTAGTATAAATAAAAACAAGGAATCAATTTCAATGCTAAGCTAATTAACAGCATTTCATAAAAACTGAACGTACACAGAACAAGGAATATTAACTATTCGTAACTACAAACGTAAAAACAGAATGAACTGACTTCTCATCTTAATCTCAATGTAGGACTCACTTGACCACAGCAATGAACGAGACAAGAGCAAGAAATGTAACCTTTTTAAGAAATTCAGGATTATGGACTAGATATACTTCCAGCATGGACAGATGGTCTCTTCCATGAACCTGCTTTGTTCCAACAGTTGCTGCATGGATCTAAACAAGTAACAATCTGTCTTCAGTCAATCAGAAGCAGCAGTCAGTAAATGCAGCAACCAGACACTTTCTGCTGTTTCTACTCTCAAAACTCAAGCTTCTAATTATCCTGGTATTAATATAGTCCTCTTAGGAAATTGTAAGAGTGAGAAGTAGTGAGTGGGCAAGAGACAAAGACCCACCTATTGTGGTTCACAATAGGTGGGAGTGTTCATTGTGAAGGTTTAACAGGTCAGATTCAGACTCTTCCATCTTCCATGGAAGGATGGAGATCAGATAGGCCAGTTTAAATCTTATTCTGACTTCTACGGGAAGCCAATACAGCCGACCGAGCAGAGGTAAGGAGTTTGAACGAGAAAATGCACACAGCGCAACTAGAGCAAGGGAGGGAAGAAGCAAGAGCAAGAAGGAAAGAACAAAGCAGAGCAATAGAAAGACAAGACAGACAGACAGACAGAGCAAGAGATATACAGCAAGAAAGACAGGACAAAGTAGAGATAAGAGAGGATGGAAGGAGGATGGAAGAGATCGATAGAGGAATTTTGTCCGTCCATTTATGTCATTGTTCCTTGTAAAACTATTTATCCATTCCAGTCTGTGTCAAAATCTACTTCTCTCTCTCTCTCTCTCTTTCTCTCTCCAATTTCATTCTCACTCTCTCTCCCTCTCTCTTTCTCTCTGTCTCTCTTGCATGCTCTCTATCTCTCAGTCTGTCTCTTCACTCTCTATCTATCTCTCTGTGAATCTCACTCATTGCATTTGCATTGCACTACTGTTGAAGATCTGTCTGTTTGTTATCTCAACCACTGGCCATGCTTCTTCATCTGATGTCTCATCATGTCATTCCTATCCTCTAGTCTCTCTGTTTGTCTATTCATTTGTCTCTCTGTCTGTCTGTGTCTGTCTGTTCCTTTATTTCACTCACTTTGTGCTTCAGTCGACTGCGCTGACACTGCATGCTGTGTAGGCTGCACAGGTTCAGTCGTAATTTGTTGTTGAGCCACAGAAGCTGTTTTATCCGACTGTAGACGTCGCCCGGAAGCTTCAGCAAATTCAAAGAGCTGTTAAACTTGTCATTGGTCAGTTCATCCTGTCAAATAATTATAGAAGAAAGATAATTTGAATTAGGAATTATCCTGCAAAGGCATCAAGAGAGTTTCCACATTACAAATATAACATGAAACCAAGAGCCTTTTATTTAACACTATTGACTTGTGAAAACAGACTATTATGCCTTGAAGAAGTGCAACAACAATTTTTTAATATATGAGTGGATGATGTGTTTGGCATTCATCTTCCAATTGATAATGCAGTTATCCTTTAAGACAGAGGTCAGACCACCTGTCAATTGCCTAGTGGTCCGCGAGCAGGAGCCTAAAATTTATGTATTTTTAAATTAAACAACATGTAAATCTGATACATTTTCTCAATGTTCAAATTATAGTTGTATTTCAATCAAATTTATCATACTAAAAGTGTAGTTGCATAGTTCCTATAGTATAGTCATATATTTTTTATCAAATTACAATTTATACTATAATAATAATAATAGCCATAGTGCGTCAGTGGCACAGTTTCAGTGGTGGTCTGTGAACTAGACACCAAATTTCTAAGTGGTCCTTGTAGCTCAAAAGGTTGAGAACTGCTGCTTTAAGATATGCTTGAGTAGGAGATATGCTTGAGTAGGACAAAGTAATTACTATGACATGACTTTTTTATAAAGGTAATTACCTCATAGATGCCTGCTGTATCGTCTTCCAGCACAGAAGTACGACTCATGACAAACATCTCAATGATTTTGCTGTTGGAGAGTAGCCAACCGACTGCCAGCAGTAGCTCACGACTTCCACGATGCATGTCTTTAGGAAGTCGGGCAAAGTCGGCAGAATAATAGCCCTTTGTCTGCAACTCTCGCTTAACATAGACAACGACTTCATCTGTAAAAACACAAGACGCAAAAACTTATACTTAAAACTGATATCTTTACTATTGATTATGCTGAAAAAACGAATAACTGATTATTGAAATAGCCGACACTGATTATGAAGCCAATACTTTTAAATATGACGCTTCTGCCCTCTGAAGATCTAACACACAGAGATCTACTGAAACAACTACACTGCTGAAAAGTACATGAATCAATCTAACTTTCCTGGTCATTTGCAGCTTTGACTTAATAATTGACAACAACCAATCAGTGTTGAAAGCTGGAATCACTTTTGGGTCCCTCATCTACTTGAGCCAAACCAGACAAGGGTTCCTGAAAGTTGCGCTTATTGCAAGGCAACACCAATACAGATATCCGTATAAATAGTTATTGCATGTCTGAAAGGGATAATCGGACACAATCCAGTAAAGCACAGATGTTAAACTTACAATTCTGTAATCTTGCAGACTTTCAGTTCTCATTAAATAGATAACATCTACATAAGGGTAATCTACCATTTTAGCATCCAAAATTATTCCACCATATCATTGAAATAAATCTTGATGATGAAACAATATCCTACAATGGGCAAATAATTTGGGACGCTGAAACAATAGATTACCAACATAAAAATGTTAAAGTGTTTTACACACACCTGAAGACAACTGGTTGTAAGCCTCCAGCACAAACTCATCAATCTTGCCATACTCACAATAGCACACCAGTTCAAACAGCAAACGCCAAAGTGGCAAAACCTATAGGAAGAAAATAATTCCATAAAGAAATGACAAATGAATTTAAAACTTAAACCTGCAATAAATGAATTTAAAACTTAAACCTGCAAATGAAATAGCTCATAATCACACGTACAATTAGCCAGCACTTTAATGTCTGTTGTCAATTAAAGAAGTCATACAGAACAAGCAAATGTTCAGCAAAAGTAAAATTATATTAAGAATGCGAGCAGTCCCAGAGAAGAAACCATGGGTAATAATTGCTAGCAATATAATCTTCTTGGTCTCAGCACATCAGAGCGTGCCATATGCTTATTCTTAGATCATTAGAGGACACTGGTGGAACGGAGATCTTGAATTCTGTGCATGAGAAAGTTATTAATCTTAACAGTGTCATGAACATACTGCTTCGGGTCTGTCGAATTTTGCAAGTCTGAATGTCTCTGCCCTCAAGTTCGTAGTTCCGTTTGCTTGAAGAATCTTAGAGAGCAGATCGATAGTGTTTCTTATCTGTGTCATGTTACTGCTTCGGCAACATAATTTTTACTATCTGAATATGAGTGTGAATCAATTTCAAAGCTAAAAATTATCGCTGATGTTTGGGCGCAGTTTAATTTTTACATTAGATTCCAAAAGCGTCGACTAAAATAACTTAGATATTGATTTAGAAAGTGAGTAAGCAAATCGGAAGGGGTGAGCCACAAGCGAATCCCCACGCAGCGGGTGTCGGGTGAATAGAAAGCACTTCGGTAGGAGGTGAGTATAAACTACTTTGGTAGGGTGCGAGACAACAAAACGAATTAGTGTTGCGTGGGGGCTGAAGTTGCTTCTGTGGGGCAGAGGGCGAATCAAACACGCGGATCATATAAGTATAGGCCTCTAAGTATCAACTTAATTGTCACTTGGCCTACACCAGATAATTAATATGACCTTCCTAGGAGGGTAAAGGCAAGTTTTAATAGCTTTATGAGCACTTCAAATCGTCTTAGAGGAGTTGATCGCGCACGTGGTGCCCAGCGATAGGACATATATAGTTGCATACCAGGTATACGTAGGCCTACTAAAAAGAATACTAGATCTGACGGTCAGTCAATCGATCGCCTGCATTGTGACACCATTGTGTAGAATTTAAAATTTAGTGTCGCCCTACCTAGGCCTACGTGGCTTTTATTCACTCGTGAGGCGGTATTCGTAATCCTGAAATCACTCCACTGGCTAAAAAATCTCAGAGCGATGTGCACTCATTTCAAAATAGGCCTACTATAGATATCGCTAACTTACAATTCCATACAAAATACTCCCAGCCAAAATACCTTCGCAAACTCTTCACCGTCCAGCCAGCCAGACTGTCTACCCGATCGCCATCCTGCCTCGCCCTTACTCGATCCCCAGTCACCTCTCATCTCAAGTTCTCCAACCGAGTCATATCCAACGCTGCGCCACTTTTCTGGAACGATCTGCCTCGACCTGAATTCCGTACATATTCAGTTCCTCCACGATCACTGCTTGTCATCCAATATCATCTGTTCCAATTAGGCTCCCCTATCCATTACCCCCGGGCTTTTCATTCTAAACTTAAGTCACACCTTTTCAAGAACTCTTACCCAGACTCGTTACTTGATAGGCCTATTCCTTCTGTCGATCCTCGACCAACACGACACCCTCGATCCTTAACAGCTATGTAGGCCTACTCTGCAGCTGCCTCCGCTAACCCCATGAAAACCGGATTATGCTTTGGACAGCTCCTCTGATCTGATGCAGTGCTCGTGAATAAGCTGGTGCCCTGCGCTTGGTTTTCAAGTGGTGCTTAGAAATTTTGAGATTACGATTACGATGTTTCCTTGCTCCTCCCACGAGAAGTGGTTGATTATAGTTCACGTACCCCAACACGGGTATTCGCATGGTTGGTGCACCTGCATCAAAGTGATCTATTTCGACCCACTGTCACCCACATACTACGTGGGATGTGCGTTTCTCGCACCCTATCGAATCATGCTGATCCTCTGCTCTTCACGTACGTGTCACCATTGCTCCATCGCCAAATGGGCGTCCAGATAGGGGGGATCAGGAAGCAAATGCCTCCAATTTCACGCAGGAGGGGATTAATTTTTTGTCTAAGAGGGGAATATTGGGCTTTTCCGACATTTAATTGGGGGGGGGGGGGTTTGCCTCCATCACTCAGAGGGGACTGACGCCCCTGCATCGCCACTCTATGATATGCGATCGATTAATGCTGAAGGATCTCATATGCGAATCCGGGCTATACTGATCGAGAAAGTGAGCCAACGGCCAGCCAGGACTGCTCCACGCTGCCACCAAGACACAAAATCTAAGAGATCTATTATGGTAATTTATGGACGACTCACTCAATTGCCTATGGCGCAGATCAAACCAGAGGTCACGAGGAAGATTGTCTGTCTGTATGTCCGACGCAGGTTGAATTAACGAAGCCAACAACGGTTCATTTAGCTGTAATTAGTCTATCTGTCGACCACTCTACCTGTCCTTTCTCACTATGTAGGCCTACGTACGTCTCTCTCATTCATGGACCTTATCTTACATTCTACTTGGACCGCACAATCAGTGGATGAACAAGTCTATGATATTACAAATCATCAAGCCTCTAACCCAGCAGGGTATGCTATCATCATCATCATCATCATCATCATCATCATCATCATCATCATCAGCAGCAGCAGCAGCAGCAGCAGCAGCAGCAGCAACAGCAGCATTATCACGAGCATAATCACCACCATCATAATCATCATTAGTAGCAGCAGCAGCGGCAGCAGTTCTTACATATTGTGCATGGTGAATGGTGATCAGTACGAATGAATGACTTATCCATTGTTCTAAGTAGGGGAGAACATGCGCCCTTGACCACGATGCACCCATGATCCTTAAATTTCCGTTTTTCTTTAAATTACTTTCTTACTGAACTGTAGCAGGGCACCAGACTACGAATGAATGACTTATCCATTTTTCTCACTCCTCAGTTATTTGAAAAGTCCATTATTGATACATAATTAAGTATCAGTTGAAGTGATGTTAAGCCCATTTCCTTTTTTCCTTCGAATCTTGCATTGTATGGGATATTTGGTCCACTTGAATTCTCTATGTAGAGCCTATACAAGTCAGGCTATATCCTTCCATTGCTGTAATAACCACTAAATTATTAAGATAGGCCTAATTTATTTTATTGACAAGTTCTTTAATAAATAAATCTGATAATTAACAAGTCATAGACGACTCATAAAAGAAGACTTTACACTAGTTACAACAATAGATTGAATGCTAATTTATCAGATATACACGCACGTTGCATATTTAACCCGAAAAGTCTTACACACTTTCTTATCTGCAATTATGCAAACGCACGCATAAGGTAGGTCAGTCAGGCATATATAGCAAGGCCTAAAGAACACAAGAACATGATTGCAACATGGCTGGCATACATTTTCTAGGCCTGTATATAGGACACTGCGTGCATTTGGTATATTGGACGCATCGTCAGATTAGTATGTGTAGTCAGCGAGTTGTTCCTGGGCAGCGAAGTCCCGTCTGAGCGACTTTGATGAGAACAATGCCAACGATGGCTCCAGTTATGAGTCCGGTGCCAAAGTCTACTAAAAGACTGCTGGAATTCGAAGACTGTTGCAGCTGCTGATGGAAGATGCGACAGATCGGGCATCGAACTCCCTGCAATGCCGATGCTCTCTGCTGATTGGCTGCTGTGCCTGTGGCCTGCGGATGAGGAGGGACAGCTAGAGGATGTGGCGCTGGATTGAAAAACCCCGCGAGTGCAGCAACCGGATGAGTTGGAAAGGTGAGAGGTCCTGGAGGATCGCCGCAAGCCCATCTGTCAGTAATGACTGGCGGTGCAGGTTGATTCTCCGCGGCCATTTTGATCCGTTAGGCTGATCGATCGATCGGTTATTGATGATGTTCGCGTATCGATATGAAACAGCCGATCAATTGTTTCTATATAGGTGAACTGGTAGACGGAGTCGACGATTACGAGAATATAGTGATTCAAATAGCACAGATGTAGTCTTTCGTAACGACCCGATCTAAGTTTTCAACTTGCCTGTTCTGTTTCCTTATAGACAATTTAACTTATACATATAGGCCGATGATCCGATTAGGATCATAATAATAAGGCAGTACTGTTTCATTTGCGTTATTAAGATCGAGTAATTGTTATAATTATTGTAGATGGTTTGACCCATACGCCCTAAGCTGCAAACATCCGAGTATAATAGGTCTTTGTATCCAGCAAGAGTCGATTTGCAGCTGCAGTTAGCGCGACACTGATGTACACTCTGTGACGTCATCATAATATTATGGCATTCCATTGATATAGGCCTACGATCGATGTATAGGCCTACGATGCATGGGACGTCGTCAGCATTGTGTGGCCTTTCGCTGGGGCCTTTTCTTAGGCCTATGCCTATACGTGAACCTTAGCTCTGATCTCGAAAGTTCAACATAATTAGCCTATATGACTACAATTATTAAGCCCTACTATAATTCAGAAGCTAAACTCGTGGAGCATCAACTTATTCACGAGCGCTTTCAATTTGCCATATGATCGATCAATACAGCGCACGAATTCATTTCACTTGCAATTTTTAGATACGAATCAATTAGTCGACATCCATTCAGTCATTTACAGTTATTAGGGTAGTCGTGTATTAAATCAATCGCACAATCATGACATAACGTAGCACATAGCATGAGACTATAGGTTTATAGTGGTTTAGTGCAGTGTTGTATGGTCTCGAGAGAGTGTCTCGGTCTCGAGACAGTTTTTTAGTGTCTCGGTCTCGGTCTCGGTCTCGGAAGCCTGCTGTCTCGGCCTCGGTCCGAGGTAGTGTCTCGACTTTTTAGAAACTGTCTTGAAGTGAAAGTCTTGTTCTGTCTCGAACAAGCGGTCTCGATAAGTTTCGCGTTTGCTATCTTAAAATTTTGCGCTAGAAACTGAAACCGGAATTTACGAGAAACGGTAATTCTGGTTAACGCGCGAGTCACATGATACTGAAATCAATTCAATTGTCTTAAAGTGAAAAAATGTCTGATAGAGAATCTGAAATTGTGAAGTTTGCGTCTACGCAATTTGAAGTTAGGCCTATTGACAAACAATAGCTATTGGCTATTTGTTTTGTCATTGATGTAAAACCACCATAACCGAAACGATCGGAACACCTTGGAGTTTCTCGGCCCGCTGACTGACCAGATGGGACCAAGATTACTCCATTAATCTTGAGATGGGACTGCCTGGCTGGCTGGCTCGTTGACCACTGGACCAGAGGTTTACAAAGGTGACTGGGCAAAGCAGAGAGACAGATGAGGGATGTGAATGAGAGAGAGAAACAGGTAGACTGATCTCTCTCTCTCTCTCTCGCTCTCACTCTCTCTCACTCTCTCTCACTCTCTCTCACCTCTGTCTGTCTGTCTGTCTGTCTGTCTGTCAGTCTGTCTGTCTGTCTGTCTGTCTGTCTGTCTGTCTGTCTGTCTGTCTGTCTGTCTCTGTCTCTCTCTCTCTCTCTCTCTCTCATTCTCTCTCTCTGTGAGAGCAGCAACGGACGAGAGGTAGAAGCGCGGCCGGTACCAGAAAGAGACGCATATCGTCCTTGTCATGGATGCGTCGTTAAAATAAACTTATTACACAAACACACAACAGAAAGAGAGGTGAGATACGGTGATACAGTCTAGAGTTGCAGAGTTAGCGTATAGAGTATAGTAAGACATTTTAGCAGACGGGCCACTTTATTTGGCCTGAGGTAGACGATCGCCTCAGAGTCGTTTGAAGTGGCCGTATATAGGTTTTTGGCTCTCACTATAAGTTATAGCTAGAGCTCTGACATTTTAGCAGACGTCCACTTTGTTTGGCCTGAGGTCGACGATCGCCTCAGAGTCGTTTGAAGTGGCCGCGTATAGGCTCTTTGACTCTTATAATTAAAGAATTTAAAGTATAGCTAGAATTGTGAGACATTGCTGAGATTGTGTTTTATAATCTCAAAGAGATATGTTAATATTGTCAAATCGTTGCATTTGTAGTTATTTTGTACTAATTACATGTCTTATCAAATGTGGCCCCGCTCCAGCCGGAGTGCTTTCCCTATTGGGCCACCTGAACATCATGCAGGGCAGAGGCAAAACTTCCTAGGCTAGAACCTGGACTCATTAGCCATGAGTCCCCGCTTGACCATCAGCCTTCTGGCATATGGACCCCTGCCTGCAGTCGACCCAAGATAGGTTAGACCCCGGAAATCTAGGTCAGGGTGGGAGTTCGTCACAGAATATAAGGAATCTATAAATAGGGAAACGATCGGATATAGTGTTTCCCCCTCTACGCACATCATTGAGTAGTAAAGTCAGCCCATATTCCATACGGAACGTTGGAGAGGTGCTCATCTCCTTTTCCTAGGCCCTTGAACCGGCAATGGACGAATCGCAAGATCCTGGACACGGGGCCAGTGATATCGTATAACTTGCCGTTTACTTCCCAGCTTACTGCTTGGTGACAGAGGCATGTGTTCGCAAACAACTTGCCCAAGGGTCGTTACACAGATTCGAACTCGCAACCGCATGCTATGCGAGCAAGCGCATTACCGATAGGTCATCGTAGCACGCTTGAGTATTTGTGAAAATAACAATTTTTATAATAATTGTAGTTAGTCTGATATTTTAAGTAAGAAATATTATTGCAATTATACAGATCTTTGATTGTCAAAATAATAATTGTAATTATATAGCTTACTGATTTTTGTATGTAAAAATAATAGTGTAATTATACTTCTTTTTCTTTAGCACATGTTTTGTGTGAATAAACAGGAAACTTGCTAGTCAAAAAGTATTGGTGAAAGTATTGGTATTGCAATACTTTTAAGAAAAAGTATTGGTATTGGTATTGCAATACTTTTTTGATGAAGTATTGGTATTGGTATCGCAATACTTTTTTGCAGTATTGTTAACAGCCCTGCCGAAATCTAATAGCGCAATTATTCAAAGGTTTACCTCACATGAAATATAGGGCTTACTATATTATATTCATACAATAAAATAATTATGTAAATAAAATAAATCTTGTGATCCATGACTTATGATAATAATAATGATATTAACTACTATTCAAACCCATAATTTCACTTCCGAAATTCCGGATTTCTTGTTTAAAAAATTCCGGAATTTCGGGATTTATAAAAGATCGGAATTTCGGGAGTTCTGGAATTCGGAAATTCCGGAATTAATTCGGAATTGCAATCTCTAATTATAACAGTTACTGACTTACTGTATCAGACGCGCTTGGCCATCACCTCGAAATTCTTAAGCAGTCACCGCAGACATTGATGGCGTTGCTATCATAGCGTCGTAAACTTCCGGTCGATATGTTTTTATAGTTTTATTTCTAAATGTTTATGCCTTGCTTGATATGAGTGTAAATTGAGCTAAGCGCTTGCATTATTTCATTTCATCGCTGAAACTAGAGTAGCTATTGGTGGTGATTCACAGAATTAAGAAATGGATCAGAAATCTCATAACGAAGAGAGCTCGTTTGTGGAATACAAACGGTCTGTCAGAGGTACTCACAGACGATTATTCTGTAACAGTAGCAACTATATTGGCCTGTCCTCGAAATTATCAGTCATCATCGTATAAATGTTTTGTACTATCGCAAGAAAAATAATACAACTGCATTTTCATGTCAGACTCAGATAGATTGTGTTTATCTACATGCCAATCTCTTTGGAAAACAGAAAAGGCGGCTGGAACCATACACGAACTGCGACACGTACTTGATCATGATCCAGTCGTGTCACCAGAAGATCGACGCATGCAACATCCAGTCCAGTCAGAGAGCAGGGAAACACTGACGAGCGGCACTGAGCACAGCGACTACTCCTACAGTGCTGCTGTGGGTCGGCTGCGAGACATGCTACACAGAGTGACTCCTGCTGAACCACAGCCAACGACGCCTAAAACTGTTATCTTCGCTCCCCCGCAACGTGTATGTATTGGCTGTCATATTTGTAGGGGTAGTCATGAAAGTACATTTATATAGCACCTCTTCAGGGTCCTTTTCTGTCGTTTGGTGCTGTGCGTATAAGAATGAACACATTTTAATAGAGTTACCTGCTCCTATTTCTAGGATGCTGCTTGGTCAGATTGTGTGTCACTGACTGTTTGAATGGGGTTCCTTGTAAAGATAATGCCTGATTGCATTAGCCCAGTGATTCCCAACCTTGGTCCGCCAGGCCTCACAAAGTGGCCCTCGACCTTTCAAAGATATAAAAAATATATATGTGCAAAAAATGAATATTTGACAGAATAATTATTTTCTATTATAAATTATTATATTTTGTTAACATTTATAAGTAACTTTAAATAAATATCGCTGATCTAAAATTATTAAATCGGAATTTTTCCATGTGTTCCTTGATTCTATTTTAAATTAAAAATCAGTTAAAATAAAAAAATATTTGTTTTTAACGTAGTGGTCCATCATGACTAAATATATATGGTCCTAAGTCGAAGAAGGTTTGTAACAACTGTGTTGCCTCTCCTGATGTTTTTGAAATGCCTGATGTCTAAGTTCAGACAGGTTAAGACAGTGTAATTAATTCAGTGACTGTCTCCTAGGTATATGGCAAGGAAAGAATTCGTCCTGTTCACGAAGAAGAAATTGTTCCAACTCGATCAGTGCCTCTGATGGAGCCAAGCGTCGCATATCGCACGAATCCAGAAGATGTTCCAGGACCCGAGGAAACCATTCGACTCCTCCAGAATGAGGCCATACGAATTCAACAACTGGAATCGGAGAAGAAATTTCTGAATGTGATTGCCTTTCCAACTGATTCATGAAGAAGAATATTAAACAATCCAAGCTTTTAATGATGACAAATGTAGTTTGCTTTGTATTATCATATGATTTTGGAACTATGAAAATGCGTAGTGTTAATATTTTTATGGTTATCTATTATTATTATTATCTATTATTATTAATTTATGGTTATTATGAGGTTGACTTCTTTCGCTAGGCAACAGCGTTTGTTAAAATATGAAGATGTATGGCGTAATGGGCGCCCTGGTTGGCTGCCGACGGTTAAATTCGACTCCAGTAATAACTCGTCATCATTCGTTCATACTGTACTTGTAATCACACTGTGGTTTGTCAGTTTGAAATTAAACGAATATTATTATTATTATTTTTATTATTTTTGTATTGCTTTGTCATTAATTTTAGTGGAACTATTGAATGGTGGTGTTAATTTTTATTATTTTTATATTCGTAATTTTGTTCCTGTTGATTTTTTACCAGGATGAGATGCATCACCTGAGGCAGAAAATTTTGGAAATTGTTGAAGAAAATCGAGTTCTTCATGAAGAGCTAAGGAAAAGTGTAGTTCACGAGTTGACAAGTGGAGGCATATCTACATCTGGGGTGAGAGAGTTCATTCATCCTTTTTGTGTCAAATTTATGGTTTTAATTTCGATTAATCGATTAAATTCGACTAATTTGGTATCTCTTATGTAACTGTTAAAAATTTAGTAACTGAGTCTGTTACTGCATACTTAGCAACAAAAAGCCTTTGAGCCATGGTAAGCAAATTTTTATTACCTCAAAGAGAGTTAATTTCATTGTCATCTTCGACTTTTCCATCAGCATTACCATAAATGCAAAATGATTACTTGTTTTCCTCTCATGCATTTCACAGTAACATTGTTCTCCATATTGTCTACTCCATCCAAAGAGAGTTGCCACTTGACATCATGAAATAAGTAAGCAACATAATACAAAAAGTTGAAATTTATCCAGTTTTCGTCTGTATGATTGGATCTGGCTTTAGTTTTAAATTAGTTTCATATTTTAGTGTTTGCACTTCCTTTTGCCATATAGATTGCTGTGTCAAGGACAGAAATGGTGGCTCCTTCTCCCTCAGTGTTTGTGCTTGGAGATGACGTCAGCAGAAAGACAAACAAGTTTGATTATGAGAAATGGCATTTTGAACTGGTAAATATATGTTGCTAGTACTTCTCTGTCTGCCACTGCTAATTACAAAACTTTAGATTAACAAATGAAACATCTGGAAATTTGTATGGCTGTATGTATACATGTCTGTCTGTCTGTATGTATGTATGTATTGTGAGCGAAGGACTTGCTCAGGGTCTCTACACAGTAGCCTTCTCAAATGTGGCTTAAATTGCCTACTCTCCACATTACAATGGTTGTGTTTTAAGCAATTGATTGTTTACCATATCCAGCAAATGTCACATTTACTAAGTTAATGTCATGCATAAATTTATTATTGTCTAACACTTTAATGATGAGCTGCACTGGCTTCCCAGTCTATGTAGGTGCGTCTGTATAGTCTGTTAGCACACTCTTGTCGTTAAAATGTTTAGTGCTTGAACTGTACGTTGTGAATAGTGAAAGGTTTTATTCACTGTCATCACACTGTTATGTATGTTTGAATATAGGAAAAGATGAACTCACTTCATCTGGCAAAAACTGCAAGACTTGAAACTCAGCTACAGTATGCCAAGTATGTTCAGATTTCCTTCTTTAACATTCCATGGTTACGTATTTCGGAATATAAGAAATATGTATGTATGAGATAACTTTTATTTAATGAAGGTGGTTCGTTTATATTTGGGAGTAGTTAAGTACAGCCGTGGTAAGCATGATTACAGTGATCTTGCTTACCAACACTGTCAACACTTTCTTCCACTTTTTCTGATTAATTCTAATCGACATCTTCATCTTCATTTGTTTTGTTGTTATTTTCAAATGTTAGCCTAGCACTTGACTGTGTGCGTTTAAGTTCTTTTAAAGCCCTCACAAAAGCAACTCTGCTACTGCCCACTTTTTGGTAGTGCCAATCCCAAGCATGGATAAGGAGGAGGGCATTGCTAATCATTATTGTTAGGATGCAGTGTCATTAGACAACATCTTACCTCTCATAGGCAGTTTGTTTTTATATGACCAGAATTCAGTAATGCATTGAACTGCTTCAAAATAACAATGTCCTTTCATTATTCTGAATACCCTCAAGATTGATTTTGGTACATAAAAACTACATTTTTGTATATATATATATATGTGTGTGTGTAGATGTGTGTTTTGGTGTTTGTGTTGTATCTGGCCCGTTTGGCAGTTAAAGTCTGTTAAGTCTAGTAAGTTGTGGCCAAACTCTGAAAGGTGTATTTAACCTGCTATCTTAACATCCCATCTATCCGAGCAGGACCTCAAAGTTGTTGAGTGACTCCATCAAAACTATCTCATCAGGGTTGTATATCTATGTATGTATGCATACATGTGTATATGTGCGAATTTAGCAATGTATATGAGCTGCAAAATGCACTGTACATCTACAATGGACCTGAGACGTGTGATTTAATTGTTGTGTAACTGATGTGTTGTATCCAGTTTGCTGTGTGTATGTCAGGGATGAGTTGCAGAAGTCGGAGGCTGAGGCTGATGAGCTTCGGAGGCAGATGCGCCTGATGGAATCGTTGCAGTTGACTGATTCGTCTCTCGTTGGTATGATGGCCGGTCTGTGCGTGAAATGTGCAGCCAGTGAATCCGTGCTGCCTCCCTCTGTGGGACAGATGCAGAAGCAGAACCTAGACTCACTGACAAGGTATTACTTTTATGTATGTGTGTATGCATGCATATATGTATGTATATATGCATGTATGTGTGTTTGTATGTATGTTTGTACATATGTATGTGTGTGTTTGTGTGTGTGTGTGTGTGTGTGTATATATATGTATATATGTATGTGTGTGTATGCATGTATATGTGTATGTATGTATGTATATATAAATTTATATATGTATGTGTGTGTGTGTATATATATGTATGTGTGTATGTATGTATATGTGTATGTTTGTATGTATGTATATATGTATGTATGTATGTGACTATTTATATAGCACTTATGAGAACCTCACAAAGGTGCTAATGTGCATGTTTGACCATTATGTAACTGATGGATGGATGGATCCAAGGTTTAACGACAGCCTATGACAACAGAGGCTGTTGTGGCCAACAGAAATTTACTTTGGCACTTACAGCTGGGATGTTACTTATGTAACTGATCTATGCAGGTATTATTTAAGACAGTTGAAATAGGAATGGCTCCAGTTGAAAATGCAGTGGTACTGTAGCTGATGATTTCCACCACAATTGTCACCAGCCCAGCTGACTTGAAGGTGGAACACGAGGTCCTTGAAGGACTCTAATGTGTGCCTGGATAGTGCTGAGCAACGAGGCATGTGCCAACAGGATGATCCTGAACAATATCACTTGGCCCAGTTTATAGGTTGAGATTGCTTCTAATTATGGACTGAATAGGGCCTTCATTTCCTATTGGCTTTGCCTAGAAGAGGTTGATATGACTCACTGTGGCAGAGCATCCTTCTGGGTGCTTTGGTGACTCATTGCAGATGTGCCTTCTTGGTGCTTTGGTAACTCATTTTGAAAGTGCCTTCTGGGTGCTTTAGTGACTCACTGCAGATGTGCCTTCTGAGTGCTTTGGTAACTCATTGTCGAAGTGCCTTCTGCGTGCTTTGGTGACTTGAGATAAAGTGAAGGTTGTTGTGATTGCCGTTGACAGGGAACGTGATGATCTGATGGTTCACGTGGCACTCTTGAAGACAAGGTATGAAGAGATAAAAGGCAGGGAGGAGGACCTCTACTTACAGGTGAAGGCAAGCTCTGAAATGGTGGAACAGTCGCAACTGGAGATGACACAGGTACAAAACACGTTTGGTCGGCATTCGGCTAAGGTCTGATTTGTCATTGCGAAAAAATCCCAAAATTCTGGAAAAATTATTTTGGTCTGGAAGTATGCATATGTGTGTACATGTGTTTGCACATATGTATGTATTTATGTATGCATGTATGTATGTATGATTGCATATCCCAGATGTAATATTCAAATAAACCG
The DNA here is from genome assembly GCA_959347315.1 of Bimastos eiseni. NCBI lineage: Eukaryota > Metazoa > Annelida > Clitellata > Crassiclitellata > Lumbricidae > Bimastos > Bimastos eiseni. Next base: position 11,099,251 of record OY365821.1, on the reverse strand, counting down.
GCGGAAAGGGTGACCCTACTAGCGAGACCTTGGTCCTTTTCAGATTTTTCTTTCTCTGTTGCTCACCCACAGCCTTTATTTGACTCATTGGCTGTATTTTACTTTGTCTGTTGGATGGAATCAATAAATTCCTTTGATTATGGCACATATCAGACCCAATTGCACCTTTTAAAAACCTCTCAATGTGCTGCACTCATGCAAGTGGTGTATTTGTAATCGTAAAGTCTGCGCTTTTAAAATGCTACTCTGAAGCTGAGCGCAGGGCACAGGCTTGTTCATAGGTGCTACATCATGTCAAAGGGGTATGCCCAGAGATCAAGGTCCAATTGGGGTGTGCTATCCAATTGAGCTATTTAAAGAGATGTGAACTTTATATAGGCTGACAATGAATTCATGGGTTATATTTTGTTTGAATTCTGCATTGTTCTAGTCTTGTATTCCTTTTGTTTAGGCATTTATTGAGCGCGAGCAATTGAGAGAGGAGCTGTTGAATGCAAAGGCAAGAGTCGAGGAACAGGTGCAGGCAATGTCTCAGAGGGTTGCTGAGGAATGTGAACTGGTGAGGAGAGATGGACAGTCTGCACGGGTCGACATGAACAACAAGGTTCGCCATCCTCTGTTTTCCTGTTGATGAAGGTGCTAAATAAATGTTTGTTGTTTATTTGGTGAAACATTTTAACATTTTACTCACTTTATTGGTTCACTTTGTCATTGGTTTCATATTTACAATGTCTTATATGTTCTGTAGAGGAAGGGTTGTGTTTTTTTGATTCTTCTTGAGATTCAGTTACTTTAGTCAATAATAATAGGTTTTTTGGGACAATGATGTTGGCATGCAGAGAAGGAAAGAGAGAACAAGGGCGCCCAAGGAAGAAATTGATGGACGAGATACTAGAAAGAATCGGAATGAATCTGGAGGAATTAAGGGAACCGACCTCGGAGAGAAAGCAATGGAGAAGGTTTATCATGACGATCGGTAGAGTTCAACGAACTGAAAGCATAAGGTGATAAGGTAACCTAAGCTGTATGCCTTCATCTTTCCAGCTGTTCAGTCTGTGTGAATTGTTTCCTGTGTATCCAATTCATAGATACAGGAGAGAATTGTCTGTAGTCGAATTGCACCCTGTTACGATGTAGTTTCAGACTTTCTCTGCTTAGATGTATGTCTGTATGCACATGAACATTTATATAGCGTCGTACAAGAACCTCACAAGGGCGCTTACCGAAGCTACCTAACAGTTCTGAAATAAATGTGTCTTCAATAGTCCAGAAAATGTCTCCTGTGCTACATGCAATGGGAGGCTCCGAATTGGTAATAACAAAGAGTTCCAACGTAACGGTCCAATGCACGAAAAGGTGAGGCCTGCCAGCATGATGCAATGAGAGTGCGTAACCACCAGGTACACACAAGACACAGAATGCAGGGACTGACTGGGAGATTTGTATCAGGACCCTTAATCTAGTATATTCTTAAGTACCTCAAAAAGAAATCTGATTGCTGTCCTCTGCTAAAAGGTTTCTTTGTCTATATTATCAAGTCTTTACAAATCTTCTATGGTTAAAAGAATGAAGTCTTTCTTAATAAGTCATCCTAGCAGATAGGCATCTGATGAGTTTGTAAACTTCATACAAAGGTCGTACACAGTGGCAGCAGTCTCCCAGCAGAGCAATCTATTCTCAAGGGTTAAATCTCAGTATGCAAAAATCTGATGTATTTTAACTATAAGGCACTGAATGCTGGGCACTCATTTTCCTTTTGTGTTTAGAATAAAGAGTTGCTGGAGAAGTTGGCTGAGACTCAAATTCTACTGGACAAAACTACAAGGGAAAAGATGTCTATCCAGGCCGAGCTGGAGATTGTCAGAGGACAGTTGAGCACAAATGACCTGGACTATGGCAAGGTAGGAGACTGGAGTCCAGTGATCTCTGCATCATATTGTGCCACAACACCACTGTCCAATCACAACTCTTAAGTTGATGATGTGCAAGTATTGTGTTGAACTGTTGGCATGTTCTAGCAATTTTGAGAGGTACTGAAAAGGGGCTATATAAATGTGCATTTGATGAACTGCTAGACCCAGTGGCATACACAGGGGCGTCTATCCCTCTAAGTCATGATAGCGACTTCATTCCCCTAAATCATTGTAGCAACTTCTCCCCATATTTTGACTGATGGACAGACTAATATTATTCAAGGAGGAATTGAACCTTGTTAATGGCACACACATTTTTGCTGTAGAATAGAACAGAATGGCTCAACTAATAAAAGATTTTTAATTGTATAATTAGGATTATTATTTAAAAATAATAAATTCCTCCCGAATTTCTCAATTATATCTTCCCCCTATTTCTTGGATGGAACATTCTATGGCGTAGGCGCCCAGGGGCATATGGACGTCTGGGTCCAAGAGGGCATTTGACACTGGGGTTCATGTGTTGCATGTTTTTGCCCATTTTCTCAATTGTTATGCAGTTGAAAAACTCCAAACATTTCTGGGTTAGGATCCTTTCATTGGGCTTTGGATGTCTGTGGACTTTTATTAATGCGTATATTATGTGCTTCTTGATTAACTTTCTCTTCCTGATGACTTTGACATTCATTGAGAATATTTGTTAAATGTCCTCTTCCAAGATTTCTATTCATTGGCACTCCCAACCTAACTCTGGGTGAAAAGGAGACTTTAGGCTGTTATAAAAATATGTCAGAGAGATCCATAGGTAGGAGTCGCAAATCCAGGGGAGCCCAGTTGGACCAACACCAAAATATCCAGAATGCCACATAATCGAGGCATGCACATAATGAACCAACAGCTCACCATGAGCCAGAGAGCAGAGAGTAATGAAGACAGAAAGTGTAGTGGCAGAACCCTGTCAAGTAGGCAGGCGCCCGGTAAGCATCGCTGATCCATGGCATAGACGGTGCCTTTCTCAGGTGCTTCAACGGCGTTATAGTAAGTGTCTAGAATCGAATAGACATGTTGCCTTATACCGTACACGATTCTTCTCATGTTTTCTCAATTAGGCAACAGAGAGCATGAGAGTGAATCTGACACAGGCAACATTGGACCGAAATCTCGCAGTGCAACAAGTGGAACGAGTCAAACAGGAACTGGACCAGGCAGCAAGTGACCGACATGCGGTCAGTTCAATTGTCTCATTGTTGGCTAGACGCACTGTTTTATCTTCATGTTGGCTGTTGGTTTAATTAAGATTTTTGTATAATGTATATTCCTGGATTCTTTTCTTAAGGGTCTTACTTTTGTATCTACAACAGGCATACATTGCTGGTCTCATGTTTTCAATAGAGGCAGAATGCGGACCCATTGAAGTTGGATATCACGAGTGTACTGATGGCTCTTGCTATTTGGCATGGCTATCAGTTGAGAAGGTATAAATTCTTTGTTTTTTGGGTTTTTATTCACTCCAGTGAAAGACATAAAGACGAAGATGGCAAAGTTGTTTGCAATCTTCTTTAGAGACTCCTTAGAACTATGGTTCTGGATTTAGCAACGGACACATGAACAGAACCACAGCAGTCAAGAAGCAACACTAAATATTTATTAGTGTTGTCAAATATCATTTCTTTCACTTACAATAACGTCATGTACACAGTTAGACCTTATCTTTTCAACGGATTATGATGTCAGTAGGGCTGTTAACAAGTAATTTAATTTTAATAGTTAACTTTTGAATAAATAACGATTGATTAATAGTTAATTTTGATTAAATCACAAAAAGCCCTAGATGTTAGCCATTGACAGATTGGCATGGACATCCATTTCATTTGAGGTTCCACTCTTGTGCAGTCTCTCCACAGCCGATCAAACCCAGATTGTCGCATTAAGGGTGTGGGTCCCCATTCCCTTGTGATGATGCAGGCTTGTCATGCTTCCTCATGTGTTGTGCTGGTCGTCTTCTAGAACAATTTCCTCTGATAATTATGTACTGTTTTTAACAGACAGCTGAAAAAACCTCTAACTCAAGTTAGATATCAACTTTAGATAACCATGTTTTTGCATGTTAGTGACGTTTTCTGAATGGTTATATATATATATATATATACATATATATATATATATATATATATAAAATGGTGATATATATATATATATAATGGTGATATATATATATATATATATATATATACATATATATATATATATATATATATATATATATTATTGTCATATTCATCAGATCGCAGTTTAGCTTGAATCGTTTAAACACTCTACTTTACAGTAACATGCTCTCTGAGGTTTACCGAGTCAATTATATTTAGATTAGATAAACAACGGCTGAGATGTTGCATGTTTTAACAGCAAAAAAATGAGAATTTTCTTGATATCACAAGAACTTTGTTGACAGGAGCGAATGCGGTTGAAGCAGGAATTGGAGGATCTGAGGCGACGACTTCATCAAGCGGAAAAAGAGTTACTGGCATCTAAGGAGGAATGCATTGCTCTCCATAATGGCAATCAGGCTCTGGAAAGAGAGGTACAGTTATTGCAATAAAATTAAATTAAAAAGTAATCCAATTACTTATTAATGACCACTCAAGCACTCAAGACAATGAATGGCTCTTTACATAAAATCGCTCTAGTCTGCTGGAATTTTTTTAAATTCTCATGATGATTATTATCTTAAAGAAGCAAACTAATGAACCTAGGTTATTTTTGGTTCTCTTAGATAATTTCTGCATATCTGGCAGGTGTTGATGCTCATTATTTTTAAAACTGGTAAAACTTTTTATTTTGATGCTCATGACTTTGTCATTGTGCTACTTGAATTTTTTTATTTTGCAGTATTCAGATAATTGCAATTGTTGCAAAACATAATTTTCGCAGTTCATTTCAGAATTGAAAATATTACTTGCTGCTGATTTCCTTGAAAGGCGTTGAACTTGCAGACTCACACACTGTATGTTTCATGCATTGTGACTAGGTCCATCTGACTAAATTATCAAAGGAGAGTTTGCAACGTAGTTTGACTGATGACTTAGTCGCTGCTGATAAAAGAGCAGAGCTCCGGGAAACAGAACTTAATGCAAGGATTGACAGCATGCAGAATAAACACGGTCAGTGAGATGTGTACATTCGACTGCTTCATTTAATCGTAATTATACCTCCAGGAATAACATAGTATTTTTTTGTCCACGAGATTATAGAGGCATTTTTAAATTGGACAGGTGCATAAGTAATTTTGTTATTTATTTATTAGGAGGATTTATATAGCACCCCTTCAAGAAAATCTATTCAGGAGCACTCCCAACTCAACCCCAGCTAAATAGGACAGTTTTAAGGTTGGCACAGAACACGGCACCTGGAGTGCCCACCCTTGGGCACTAGGCAAAGAGCACTTGAAGCCCATTCCAGGTTCAGCAACCGAAGGCTCGGCGCTGCCTTGTGGAAGTTCTAGAGTGAGGAATATTTTGCTAGCGTATCGCAGAACACCCACACTTTACATACAATAATGCATAAAAAATGGGTATAAAGAAATCAGAGTATCAGTACAAATGATGCGATATTGTATGACAGTTTGAATTGATTTCTATTTATATTAGTTTAGATCGATTCTGTGTGTGAAACTAGTAATAGGTTTTTTATATTATTGAGATATGTTTCAGCATGATGTATGTCTAGTGACAAGTGATGAGGTGCCTCATGTGTTTTAGCTAAGAAAGACGGAGAGCTGGAAGAGTACAGCAAGTCACAGGCAACGATCAATCTGAAGTTGCGAGAGGAGTGTGGGCTTCTCGTGAAACGGCTCGAGGAAGTCACCCATAAATACAAGTTAGTATCAACGTCTGCTCAACCCACTTTGAAACCAAATTCTAATCAAAGCATTGTTGATCTGAATGATGTCTGAGCTGCCATGGTTATGCATTCTTTTGAATATCATGTATTATGGATAGATTTATGTCACCTACTCATTACTGTCAATGTATCTTCATCTGCTCAGTTCAAGCTTCTGACAGACTTTGGTATGTAAATATATAATAAATTATATATATATATTATATATCATATATATATATATTTAGTCAGAATTACTGCCCCTTTGCCAACTGTTTCTGGGGTTCCTGCTGATCCTGCTTTGCATATGTGGCCTTAGGTGGTGCTTCAATTAATACTTTCCTACTGTGAGGTTGCATTGAGATGCGAATTAGTCTTTGAGTAGATATATAGGGTTGACAGGAGAATGAGGACATTATTCGTCTGATGTTGGATTTCACATGTTGTATAGAGGAGAGAATGTGAAACTGAAATCGAACAATGAACATTTGGCCCAGAGACTGGAACGAACGCTGTCTCGATGCAAAGAGCTGCAAGATCAGCATTCACAGCAGGGATTGCTACAGGAGAAGATGAGGGAGCGACTTCAACAGATGGACAAATACCAAGCACACACTACTCTGCAGGTAACAAGCTACCATCATCCAATCATTGAATCACAATTTCTTTAGTTGTTTCTGAAGCATAGTACGATTAGTATACTATACATGATTAGTATACTATATACTATATATATATATATATATATATATATTATAGCTCAGTACGGCCCTGTGTACCGTTGTATGTATCTATCAATATACACCTATATATATGTATATATATATAGGTGTATATTGATAGATACATACAACGGTACACAGGGCCGTACTGAGCTATAATTGCGCCTGTGCCTAGCATCAATCTGGCGCCCAACATTTTGAAAATAGTGCATTTTATGGAAGAATAAGTTATTCTGTCGTGAAATTTGCGCCCTTTCCACATTTGCGCCCTGGGCCACAGCCCCGCTGGACCCTCCCTTGGTACGGCCCTGACGGTACATATACATAGAACTCTAACTAGCATCCGTAAATCATTCCGGGTCGCCAACAGAAATTTATGGCCCCTAGACAGAGCAGTAACAGACTTCTGGGCCCCTAGACAGGGCAATCATCTAAACTAGTTTAGGCTCTATGAGAATGTTGACGATGGGCCTGGCCTGAACTCCTACAAAAATCGCTGGGCTTCAGGGCATTTGCTCTTTTGACTCTCCTATTGAAGTGGCTGTTATCATTTACAATTAAGCTTTCATATCTAACCTGTGAATGTAAATATAAGGAGAATCACTACAATAGACAAAATGTCTTGATTGCAGCTTTTGTGAAAGCTTGAGCTATCATTCTAAATTCTTTTTGTGTCTAGCTGCAAGAACTGTTGGCCAAAGAGAGCATTCTGATGCGTGAACGTCGTGAGCTATGTCGACACGTCGAATTCCTTCAACGTGAGCTCATATGTTGCGGCGAAGAGGACAAGCCGACTGTCTACTTTGGTTCACGAGGTCTCGTTGATGGAATACTTAAGAATGTTCGCAATGAGGAAATAAAAAACAAGAATCAGGAACTTGTAAATGATGAGGATAATAAACAAGATGATAATAGATGCGAGGAACGACTGGAAACTGCATGAACTGTTCTACTTTATTTGGGAATTTTATTTTTTAAATGAAGGACTGTAGTGTTTGTCACTTTATTTGGAGCTGTGAATATTAATTATTTTGTTTTTCATCTGTGTTTGCATTTTGTACTAATCTAACGTAACATTTCAATCTGTGATCAATGTTAGTTTTTGATAGCATATCATTTTATGAAATTCGTCAGAAATGCAATTATTTGTTGTTTGCTATTAAACTTTGAAGTTGCCTGTAACTTAAATTTAGTTTCACTGATCTTTCAAGGATCAGTTATATATAATAATTTTTGATAATTTCTGATAATTTTTAGGAAGAGGTTATTAAAGAAATATGATGTATTCTGGTGTGTTTATTTACATTCGGGATGTATTTTACCATTTACCACCCCTAAACCAAGCATTTCCCCCTCCTAATTTGTATGTTCCAGACAGCCGTGGTTTGGAGCCGGTTCGGTCAGGTTCGTGCGAACCGTTAGTTCAAAATAATAAATATGCCTAAAATCAACTACTAATTTCAAAAAAATCAAAATTTTTTTGATTGAAATTTTTTTTAATTGCTCCATTTGACGTCAAACACTTAAAAATGCTTGGCGGATGGACCCGAAACTCCGCTGAAGGAGCTTCGTGGGCCCAGACGCCAGACCCCCTAATCGTAATTTGACTGACTGTGGCGGTGACCGATATGGCATAAGGGGACATACTAACTGCGAACCCTTTGTTACAAATTTGGCAATACACCGCTGGTTCCAGAATTTTAATGTTTTCAGTTTTTTTTTTAAATGGGCAACTTAGATGACAACAATAAGAGTAAATGGCTGGACCACATATAATGAGAGGAGACTCCCTCCTAAGAACCATAATTGAGGGAACAATGGAGGGGAAGAACACAAGAGACTGGATGATGAAGAAGGGATACAGCAAGTGTTGTAGGATAAGATGAATGGCGAAATTAGATGTATGAAGATACCTACGAAGGCAGAAAGCCAACAGAAAGGTAAGAACAACACAAGTTTAACATGTTAATGATAAGTCCATACTAATATCAACTGGGATTCTGGAACCAATGCAGCTTGTCATTAAAGTGTTAATTATATATTGTCATTAGTAATTTATCATTATCGCCTATTTTGAACTTAGGCATTCAACATGAGTCACATGACTTTTGTATGTAGCTAAGAAAGAGAAAGTTTCGAGTTTTTATCTGTGAGGTTATGAGATCCATCCCTAAGAAAGTATGTGTGAAAATGTTGGCTGGTGAAATGGCATGAATCAGAGAGAATAGTTCTCGTTGTGCAGAACGGCTTTAAATAAAGCAAGTTTTTCATAAAAGAAGCGTATGCCTAAGTGCGAATAAGCAATCCGGGGGGTTTGTCTTTTCAACAGGCTTTCAAGACGACCTCTATTGTCAGAAAGTCGAGTTACCAACCAACTTGAACCAAGTAATTTTCCATTCCACTGTAAGAACTAAGGTTAATCAAAACATAACTTTACAAAGGGCAAATGTGTGGTATTGCATGGAATTTTTACACTTCAGAAATTACGCCTATGATTAACAATGCTTTACAATCCAGAACCCTCGAACTGTGGGCATCTTAGGAAGTTAGATGGGCATACTCGACATTTCACCGATCCGTCGCCTAGCAACAGACGCTCATTTTAATATTCATAATTCGCGAAAGTTTGAGCCCCTGTACAATGATAACGCATTTCCAGCATGGTTTATGGCTTAGACTGACAACCTTGATCATTGTTTGCTTAGCAAATATTTTACAATAGCTCAATGACTTTTTTTGTTTACTTGAGACTTCGCGCCCGGAAGCTATTACGCAAAATTGGGACAACGCTACTTAAAAAAAACAGGTGGTGATCACGTGATTGGGCTTACGGGTTCACAGAAAGCAACAAATAGCATTGGACACGGTTAGGTGTGTTGAATATTTCAGTTAAAATTGAGGGTCCTGGTCTGATATCCTACCAAGTGTAATTGTCTATTTCTGCAGACGGAGGTGTGACAATTTTGCTTCGTTCCTGTCGTTAAAACTCGGTAAATAATTTTGCTTTAGAGCTTAACGTTGAGTGAAGGACAACACGACATTTGCAGCTTAAGATCTCGTTTAACTAAGTGTTCTGAAAAGTTACGTTGTCAGGGCATGTAACGTGTGCTATGATTGTAGTTATTGTTTAATATTGACTCACTTAGCTATGTGGTAGGCCTACTCTGACCGTTTGACCCTCCTAATGGAAACCACGAAGCGCGTTCCAAATTCATATCTCTCAGGCCCCAACGCGTCTGCTGAGTCTATTTAACAAACTTGGAGTGAATTTTGTGTTACTGGTATTGGGACGAAGTCGTCTGATGCACTATTGGTTGCTAAGAAGAAGCTGAGAAATGCAGCCCCTTGAGCTAGCCCAGAGGCAGCCATGTGGACGAAGCATTAACAGTGACCTCAGTTTCTTAGTTTCGTCAAACCTCTCCCTCACCGTCTTATCTTCCCACCATCTTCCCACGGTCATTGTACTCGCCATTGCTGAGTTGTCTAGGGATGCAGATGGAGAAATGTCGACACAAATTTATGCCCGGTTGGGGGTTTGAACCCCCAAAAGTTACGTTGTCAGGGCATGTAACGTGTGCTATGATTGTAGTTATTGTTTAATATTGACTCACTTAGCTATGTGGTAGGCCTACTCTGTGACCGTTTGACCCTCCTAATGGAAACCACGAAGCGCGTTCCAAATTCATATCTCTCAGGTCTCAGGGGTTTGAACCCCCAACCTCTCGATTTACTGTCCAACACACTAGAGAGTGCATAAAAGAAATGGTTGTTTAGCTTTCGTCTAGAGAGGCCTATCCAAGGTAGAGTTAATTAAGTTATTCAGGTTTTGATTGGGAGGGGTCAACACAGAAAATTTGCACACTTGTCAATAAGCAACCATTTATTTCAATATTTAATATTCTGCAATGTTTAAAAAGATATTGCACATAAATTGGTTATTTTTATCTCTACTATTACCATGGAGGAATATTGGAATCTATGGCACATTGAGTGTACACCCGTGATTGGAACTTCCTGAGTTAGTGTAATTTTTGTGTGGAGGTTATTAGAATTCTATTAGCACAATATCTGTGCACGGTGATCAATCTTTACTGATTTATGAAAGATGATTTTACTTTTTTGTTTTCCATCCAGTAACTCATTACTTTTACTTACAAAATTAAGCGCTATTTTCCTATTTTCCATTTAGCATTCAAGCAACATTTAAATAATGGAGAGCGTGAAAGGGAGAAGTCGGTCTCGAAGCGTGGCAAAGGGTTCATTGCCAGAGAACGGTAAAGATGCTGAAGATGCGGTGGAGAAACTGGCACAGAGGAAGCGTCAGAACCAGGTGTTGATTATCTACATCTTCATCGGTTGCATCGTCATACTCGCCTGGTGCCTCGGAACCTGGCAGATGAGTTTCCTCTGGGTGTTTGGCCTCGTCGTTCTCATCTTTTTCATCTGGAAGGCAAAGGTTCTGTCACTGACTGAGCAGTACATCAAAGAAAAGGAATTACTGATTCACCGCAAGAGGGCGCTGAGGAACAACGAGACGACTGAATGGCTTAATTTCGTCATCAATCGATGGTGTGGTCTCATTTCGTAAATGTAATCCGGGACCTTAGATAGTTAAAGATTAAACTTGTTCATTCATTGAATGCTGTTGGGAGACTTATGTAGCTAATATTTTCGTTTTTGACCCGGTATGTTCCCAAGCAAGCAAAGAGAGCAGCTTTCAAATTTTCTTGAACAAATTTTATTTTAATTTTAAACTCGACACTTTGAATTAGCGCTACTTGGAAACATGAAGTGGAGACCTAGTTTATTTATCAGCATTGCAGCAAGTCAGATGTTGAAGTACAGTGAATGCACCGGGTCGCCGCTGTCTAGACCTGCTAATTGTCTCATTTGCCTGTACATCTACTAATAAGAATCGTGCCTTGTCAGTGGTCAGCCCTTCGCTCTGGAACATGCTCCCGTTGGTGTTGCGGTTGTCGCCAAGGGTCCACTCAGACTCCTTTTATACTCGGACTCCTTTTATACTCGGACTCCTTTTATACTCGGACTCCTTTTATGCTCTTCTTTTTAGCCATGCCAGGGTGGGAGCCCTCCTGAGTAGTAGCAGTGAAGGAGTGCTATATAAAGTTTTTTAATGAATGAATGAACTATGGTATGATGGCTTCCTGGGGAACGATGTTGCAACTGGTGCAGAAGTCCCCAGGTGGAATGGAGTAACACCAGTCCAAAGATATTCAACTTCTGGTTTATGGACAACCTTATAAGACATCCAAAGATTGAATGAGGAAATATTTTAGGTGTTGTTTGGTCAACTTTGTTCCTGATGGTTTATAACTTTGTTTTCGATTGCAGTGTTATTGCAGTGTTATTAACAGTAGCTGATTGGTTGTTATGTTGGCTTGTTGGTGCATTACCGTTTGGCACTTTTATTGTCCATAATGGGTGTAGAAAAATCAATGCAGCTCATTATTAAAGTATTAAACTTCTGTTGATAGATTCGTTAACCCCCACAAGCTAGAAAAGTTGTTCCAATGGGATGCTGGTCTTTGTGTTTTAACTGTATTTGTTTTTTCTGTTAATGATAAATGCTTATGATGATCTTACAGGTGGGTGTTTAGTGCAAGCACCATATCGGACATTGTAAAGAAGAAGATTGATCCACTCTTGATAGATGTGAAGCCTTCATATCTAGGTATGACTTGTTTTTTTATTATATTATAGTATATAGTAGATATCTTGAATGGGTGCTATATCAAGTATTTTAGACTGAGTGGCTGGCTGGCTGGCTGGCTGGCTGGCTGGCTGGCTGGCTGGCTGGCTGGCTGGCTGGCTGGCTGGCTGGCTGGCTGACTGACTGACTGACTGACTGACTGACTGACTGACTGACTGAGTGACTGACTGACTGACTGACAATATGGTTTTATACAGAGTAAAACGTTACCAGCGAAACGATTCAGTACTTTTCAAAGATTTAATGTTTGCACATTTCTCTTTGAATTGTTTGTGTCAACCTGGTTTATTTCAGGCACTTTCAACATTAATTACTTGAAAATTCTTTCTGTCATGTTGTAGTCGGCATGTTACATTATATTTGTCTTGATTTAATTGTTTTTGTACAAAATATCTTTTGTTTTATTTATTCTTCTTTAGAAAGCTTAGAGCTGGAGAGCCTCTCGTTTGGAGATAAAACTCCATTTATCAAATACATCCAGGTGTACGAATGTGCCGATGGTGTCGGTGGTGGCAAGCGGCCATTGTCGTTGTCCGTTGCTATGCAACCGCCTCCTGGGTTGCAGCAGGCTCATCAGTTCCAGTTAGTTGTCGAGGTCGATCTTGGAGTACAGTGTGATGAGTTCCTCATGATACTTCGTGCAAGGCTTGGCCCCAGGTAAATTTACTACAGCTGTTTGCTTGCTTATAATGAACTGGATCTCTGTAGGGGAGTTGCTGACTGTACTAAAAGAGTTTAGCATCACATCAAGACAGTTCTTTATAAATTGACTTTCAGCCTTCCTTATTCTCAGAATTCGACTTCATGGTCAGTGATCGATATTTGTCTGTTCAGTTTTTCAATGGCTTGGGATTTGGGTAAACTGTATGCATGATAGTTTTATATAATTGAGCATTTCTATTGCTTTAGGGACAAAGGAGTAGAGGTTTCAACAGGTTAATGTAAACAATCATTCCAGTGAAGTTCTGAGATTCTTGTCTTTTGCTATCTCAGAATGGGGAAATTGCACCTCATGTATGACAAGCGTTTTTGTCTGGTATAGGCAGAAACTGAGAGTGGTGGGCTTATACTTTAATACATATGCATGAAGCTAATGTAATAACGTAACAAGGGTTTAAAGTGGTTCAGAGGTCATGTAGTCTGCGTTTGAACCACTTCAAGTAGCATGTGTTGCTTAATAGCTTCCTCATAAAAGTTGTGATAGTATCCGTGGTAGTATGTTTTATGGATTTGGAAATCATGTAAGGAAGTAAGTATATTCTTTATTGAACCAACTGCATATCTAATAGGTGCGCCGCTTGTTGGCCGCACGAGTTCTTGTCTGAGAGTGCTATGCTTTCGATCTTTGCTTTATTTCTCTGTTGCCGGCCCGCACTGCTGGAATAGCCTCCCACCTGAAGTGCGTTCTGTAGCATCGATTGACTCAAATCTCACCTGTTCTGGAAGGCATATCCATGTTGAACGGATGTAGTGATTGTTATAGTACGGTTTATTTCTTGTTTGCTGATCGTGTCATTGTAACGCACCCTTGTAACGGCATGGCTGCGTTATGGCGATTTAGAAATGCTGATGACGACTATTCGATCCGACTCATAGTCAGATGCGTAGTCAGATGTTGTCATTTGAGGAATTGTTTCCGGTGCATTTCTGGTTATTTTGTAGATTGGGAGTGCTTGATATTGCGGTCGAAAAATTGCATCTGTCCGGTCTGATGCAAGTGGTTGTGCGTCTGGATATGGATGCCCCTTTTCCACACATCGCTTCTGCCTCCATATCTTTCTTAGAAAAGTGAGTTATATTCGAGAATTTCAAAGTTTCTCTGTCATCTTAATGTGCTATGTACAATGTTCTTGAGACATTCTCATGATTTGGTGGAAATGTTTTGTGAAATCTTAATCGATGTTTATTGCAGTTGGGATGTTGTCTAAACTGAGCTGTTTTATAGATTAAATTAGACTGGTTTCACATAGGTGTTGAATGCATATTCTGGCCAGTGTAAAATATGTTGCTTCTGAGCAATTTTACAGTAGCCACAGAGCTTACTTGAATATAAGGATCATATTTTAAGCTGCATCTTTTGGTTTGTTAGAATGTTGTGTTTCAGGTGGCTTTGTTTTAGATGGTTGTATTTGATATAATTGTGGCTGATTCAGATAGCTTTGTTTTGGATGACTGTGTTTTAGATGGCTGTGTTTAAAATGGCTTTGTTTTAGATGGCTGTGTTTAAAATGGCTTTGTTTTCGATGTCTGTGTTTAAAATGGCTTTGTTTTAGATGGCTGTGTTTAAAATAGCTTTGTTTTAGATGGCTGTGTTTCAGTGTCATTACAGTGTTCTTAAAGTTCTATATAATGTCTTCAGAAAATATGGCATGACTGCAAAGTGACCATATGAATATATATTCAGCATCATTCTTAGATTCTTTAGTGGCATTTTATTGATGTTAAGATACCAACTAATGATGAATATAATAATTATTGCATTCTCTTTTTAGGCCAGAAGTTTCGTTTTCGGTTCGAACATTAAGAGTGATTCCTGTGACAGAAATTCCGTTTCTCAAGACCTGGATTTATCATCTTGTTATGAACGGTCTGAGCGAGGCTTTGGTAGACCCTGGAAAACTTGATTTCACAACAACTTCAACAGGACCTACAAAAGTCTTGTCAAAACCGCAACCTAAGGCGCTTGGTATGATCGAAGATGTAATGAAGATAATAATGATAGTTATTATCGATTATTTTTTATAACAATTATGTTGAATAATGAATAGGTAAGAAGATGTTATTTGCCTTTTATGCAATGATTGCATTTATGCGTGAGGAGGCGCTATATAAATGTCCAGAATGAATGAATTAATTACGTAAAATGACTTTAATAATTCTCTTTCTTCTATTTAAAATGTGCAGTTTGATGTAATTCTCTCTTGATGCTTCTTGTATTTCTTGTCACTCATTCATTATTTGGAGCACCTCCTCTGAGTAGTTTCCCTTGAAGAGGCGTTATATAAATTATCGAAATGACCTGAAATATCGATTATTTGAGTTGTCTAGCAATTGAGTTTTAAACTTGCTATTCAATCAATCAGACAATCGGTCAATCAGTCTATCAACTGCGGTTCAGACGTTTACTGTTCAAACAATCAAGCAATCACCCTTGTGTAATCTTTATCAGTGGATGAAATTAATTTCATTGCAGTTTCAAATATGTGGTGACTTCGTCATGTTCGTTTCAACCTCAAGAAGCTGAACCTGTCACTGTTTAGCAAATTATTGTTAAACTTTATGAAGATTGTTCTTTGAATTTTAGCAATAGGTGTTCTGACATTTACAATTCATGGAGAATATCAGAAATCACAAGGTAGGCTGATTTTTTGCTTGCAAGGACTGAAATTCATTCATTCATTCATTTCGAAAATTTATATCCATCCATCCATCCATCCATCCATCCATCCATGCTCAATTATTTATATAACATCACAAGCTTTTTGTGGTAGCACAGATGCTCAATGCTACTGTAATGATTTACTGGGCCATCGAGTTCACAGTGCTTGGGGGCTGTTCTTTTTGCTTGGGCCTGGATCGGGAGCGCCTCTGAGTAGTCGTCTTGAAGGGGTGCTATATTAATTTCATAATTAGATTGATAATGTACAACGATCTAGGACATGGTTGAGTGATCATGTGGTATGTTAGATATGCATTATGAATCCTGTGAGGAATCATGCACATCTCATTGCTGGCAGTTCAGAGTCGTAGATTGTTTGGTTAATGACTATACATCTTGACCTGCATGGTTTTGAAGCATCCAATAGAGCCTAGAGCTTAATGTTGCATGACTGCTAAAGGATGTATCATGATGAGAGTCTGGTGTTTTTATCATCAGTCCTGTTTTCAATCTTACTGCTGTAATTTAGCAGACAATCACTTGGAAACAGGGCAGTAGTTGATTTGTAACTACCTTGAACTAAAAGTGAAATTTATTTAGATGTTGTTCTCATATGCTGGAAATAAAAGTAAGGGCTTTCTGCCAAAGCAAGAGATCGGCATGGATTTCGGTCATCTTCTGCTAATTTCTTGCATGTTCGCCAAAGCCTTGTGTATTGAAGGAACATTTTTCTGTTGCATGCATTTCTTTTTTTACCAGATAAAGGAAAAAAAGACAAAGTCAATTCAAGTAATCATATGGGCAGGTTTTCACAAATTTCATTTACTTAAATACATTTTATGTTATGTTTTACTAACAATGATAATGCATATTTTGTTTCTATTATTTTCACTATTCCAAAGACATCATTTAGTTGAGGTTGTTAAAATATATCTTAGTATGTTTGTATGTATGCCTGGCTATTTATGTAGCACCTGTTTAAAGTTAGAAATGTACCAAAATATAGTATTACACATTTAGAGTCATTTATCACAACATTATAGTGATTGGATTGTCCTGCCAGTTATAATAGTTTATGAGTAATATTGCAGCAGTCTAAGTAAGTAGAGATGTCAAGAAATAACAGCAGAATTAGATGCATGCATGCAGTCATACATACATGCATGATAATAATAATAATAATAATAATAATACAACTGCAATTTGATATTGCTCTTCTTCCTAAATTTTTTGCTCAGAAGTGCACTCATGCCTTGACTGCTCAACTGCATAATGTCATTCATACATAGATAAAATCGTACATACATACAATCATATGTGCATATATGTATGCATACATTCATATACACATGTACGTAGTCCTACGTGCGATCGTGTATGTGCTTCGTGTCATATTTCTGGTGACTTTGGTCATGAGTTGAAATTCTATGTTTGTTTATCACCAGACCTCATGGACGACTCGAGATACTGCATGGTGAATCTTGGAAGCCAGGAGAGCAACATGCCAATGGTGCAAAGGGCTGAACCATGGTTTCACAAGGATTCATTTCTCATCTTTAACATGAAAACTGATAAGGTTTATGATCAATCATGATTATACCATAACTGACAGTTTTAATAAGGAAGGTGATAACTGTTGAATAAAATGCGTAAGGTTTGAACAACCGTGCTTTTGCCTGGCAGTTTCATTGGTACCTTGTTCTTGAAGCACTGCGTTTTTTCTTTGAGAAAATACTTACTTTTAAAACTTCATGCTCTAAATCATTTCCTGAGCATTCTGTAGCCATTTGCAGTCATTCTGTCTTACTGCAATGACTGGATCTATCGGACATTGACCTGGCGCTGAAACAGCCACACTAGGCTCTTGAAGATTCTGACGACATTCTGTGTGTCTGTGTTTGTGTGTATGTGTGGCTTGTATGTATGTGTGGCTTGTATGTATGTGTGGCTTGTATGTATGTGTGGCTTGTATGTATGTGTGGCTTGTATGTATGTGGCTTGTATGTATGTGTGGCTTGTATGTATGTATGGCTTGTATGTATGTATGTATGTATGTATGACTTGTATGTATGTATGTATGACTTGTATGTATGTATGTATGGCTTGTATGTATGTATGGCTTGTATGTATGTATGGCTTGTATGTATGTATGGCTTGTATGTATGTATGTATGACTTGTATGTATGTATGGCTTGTATGTATGGCTTGTATGTATGTATGTATGTATGGCTTGTATGTATGTATGGCTTGTATGTATGTATGTATGGCTTGTATGTATGTATGTATGACTTGTATGTATGTATGGCTTGTATGTATGTATGGCTTGTATTTATGTATGTATGGCATGTATGTATGTATGTATGGCTTGTATGTATGTATGGCTTGTATGTATGTATGTATGGCTTGTATGTATGTATGTATGTATGACTTGTATGTATGTATGTATGTATGACTTGTATGTATGTATGGCTTGTATGTATGCATGACTTGTATGTATGTATGGCTTGTATGTATGTATGGCTTGTATGTATGTATGTATGTATGGCTTGTATGTATGTATGGCTTGTATGTATGTATGTATGGCTTGTATGTATGTATGTATGACTTGTATGTATGTATGTATGTATGTATGACTTGTATGTATGTATGGCTTGTATGTATGTATGTATGTATGACTTGTATGTATGTATGTATGTATGACTTGTATGTATGTATGACTTGTATGTATGTATGGCTTGTATGTATGTATGGCTTGTATGTATGTATGGCTTGTATGTATGGCTTGTATGTATGTATGTATGACTTGTATGTATGTATGTATGACTTGTATGTATGTATGTATGACTTGTATGTATGTATGACTTGTATGTATGTATGGCTTGTATGTATGTATGGCTTGTATGTATGTATGTATGGCTTGTATGTATGTATGACTTGTATGTATGTATGGCTTGTATGTATGTATGGCTTGTATGAATGTATGTATGGCTTGAATGTATGTATGTATGGCTTGTATGTATGTATGTATGACTTGTATGTAGGTATGTATGTATGTATGTATGACTTGTATGTATGTATGGCTTGTATGTATGTATGGCTTGTATGTATGTATGTATGACTTGTATGTATGTATGGCTTGTATGTATGGCTTGTATGTATGTATGTATGTATGGCTTGTATGTATGTATGGCTTGTATGTATGTATGTATGGCTTGTATGTATGTATGTATGACTTGTATGTATGTATGTATGACTTGCATGTATGTATGTATGTATGTATGACTTGTATGTATGTATGACTTGTATGTATGTATGGCTTGTATGAATGTATGTATGGCTTGTATGTATGTATGTATGTATGTATGACTTGTATGTATGTATACATGAATGTGTGTACATGTCAGAACTGTTCAATAATGTGTTGATAGCCTCTCAGAAGTATTGAGGTGCAGGAATCTAATAGATCCTTAGAGATGAGCCAAGACTGTGACTTAAGTAATTTGAAACAGTCATAATTTACATACTTCTGTGGTGCTGAGAAATTACTGGATATTTGCGTTTTATGTTAATAGTACTAGAAATTCAAGTCTTTAGGCTCTTGTGATGTTTGTTTTAAATTGCTAATTAGCTAAATAAATTAGTTATTTAACTTGAGTTTGATGAGTAGTGCTCTAATGCAAAGGATGTCACCCAAGTACTGATTACACTGTAGTAGTTTTGCACTTTGTATAGGCAGATGTTGTAATTGGTTTTTGTGATTGCTGTCTCATTTTGTAGCTTGTCATTGATGTCAAAAGTCAAGTCCTGTTGACAACACAGTCTCTGGCAAAGTTTGAGATCGTATTATCGAGTCTGGTATTTGAGAATCAAAGGTATGAACTTGTTATTAGTTTACCTCCAAGTTTCTTAGATCATAGAGCATATCTCCATATGAAAATGATCAAAACCTGTAGCAATAGCATTTTTCTATGGTAAAGTAAGTTATGTAAGGAACTCGTCTCTGTTAAGCTCAGTTCTCAAGGAAATTTGTTAGTTATATTAAGTTTTGTCTGTTGGTTAGTTGTAGTTTAACAACACTGTGTGATAACGAAGATCATTAATTGCGTCGCCCTCCTCCTTTATCCAGACTTGTGACTGGCACTGATGGACTGCAAGCACAAATTGAACCATTATGTAAATCGGTGTCTCATCAGTTTAGCAGCATTCTATGTATGTATGTATGTATGTATGTATGTATGTATGTATGTATGTATGTATGTATGTATGTATGTATGTATGTAGGTACGTACGTACATACGTACGTACGTACATATGTATACATGTGTGTACATATTCCATAGTGTGTTTTTAACATATTGTTGTAAATGTTTGAGTCATCGTTAAGTTTTTTTCTCAGGTGCTCACTGCCTCTTACGAAGCAAATTGATGACAATGAGGTCATCAAACTGAACATGTCATTGCAACGCACAGATCTGCCAAACATCGAGAAATCCATCGAAGAAGGGAAAGTCGAGATGACAGCCAATGACTCGAGTAAGATTTGTTCTGGAACATCAGAAAGTGATTTATGTCAAATGAAATGTTCTTTCTTTTACTCTCTTCTTCATTGCCTTTGACCGTTACGGAATATACAGCAAAGAAGAGCTGTCCATTGAGCTAACCTAAGAGACAGCCTTGTTCCCTCTTCTTCATTGCCTTTGATTGTTATGGCATACAATGCAGAAGACCTAAGAGACAGCCTTGGATACGATGCATTAGTGACTTTATTTCTTGGCCGCAGCATACGTAGGCGGGTGGCTAGGCCTCACCTTCGCTTTCTCATCTTTCCACCAACAGTTTGCAATCGGTGCACTCATTATTGCTGGAGAAAAAATCTCAAAAGTATCTTTCCGGCTGATGTGTAAGAATAATTTATTTTGAGACACTTTATTTTTTTAATTATTATTTCTAGTATTTGGAATAAGCTCTGCCGAGCTGCATGCTTTAGGATTTCCAGGTTAAGCGGTAGATGACTTGATTTTTGATTAATGTTGACAGTTGGTGGAGTTATTTATCTTTGTCTTCATAATGGTATGAATCTTCTCGGTCTTGATTCAAATGGATTTTCTGATCCGTACTGTGTTGTCTACATCGGAGGAAAAAAGGTAAAACTTCTTTCGTTAGATTGCATATTTTGGGGCTTGTTGTCTCTCTATTGTCAGTGTAAATAAGTAAGTGTGCAGGTACATTCTTTGTTAATCAATTGTTGATCGCACTTTGATGTATAGACGTCTCATAAAGAGGATAAAATGTATGTATCATCCTAACAATAAATGTTCTGATTTCTGAGTTTTCATCACTTGTCCTGAAATGTTTCTATTGTGTTGCCTAAGATATTGATCTATAAGTTGTGCTAGTTGGAATTTTATTATTCAGGATGCCATTAAATACGCATTAACTGGTACGTGTAAGGTAAACTGCAGATTTCAGTTTCAAATTTCAGGCTTATGAAGGTCATATTTCTGCCTTACAGAAAGTTTATTGAGGACTGAATCTTTAGTTCTATGTTGAAGATAACTTTGTTTAAAATATTGAGTAAACTTTACTGTTCTCATTATGACCTCTTAAGCAGTAACTAGGAAGTTTGTGAAATTGTGGACATTGCTGTGCATGAAAAAATGAGAGAATAGTTTATACAAGGCAGGTAAGATTTGACCACATCAATTAAAAAAAGAAGTGAAACTGAAGCAATGACTGAACCTCCCTTGCAGGCTTATGAGTGGCTGACTTGAAGGGTCACTATATAAGTTTTGATTGATGGATTGATTATGCTGCAGGTTGTTTGCTTCAATGTGTGATTATGATTAATTAAAGATAAATCAAAATTAAAAAGTCTTGATATGATATATATATCTACTGTTGCAGTTGAAATGTACACATTATGTCCCACGCACACGAAATCCTAAATGGGAAGTCTGTTCTGAAGTCATAGTCAAAGACATCTCAAAGGTATATCATAATGTGTCCAAAACTTTATAAATAAGCCAGCTGAAGAAACTTATTTTACAGTTGTAATTATAGTCCAAACTTATGCATTTCATCAATGGTACAAAAACATTGAATGAAACCTGAATATTAATTAATTAAACTTGAATATTAATGAATGAAATCTAATTATTAATGAGTTATGCCAGAATATTAATGAGTGAAGCCTGAATTTTAATGAATGAAATCTGAGTATTAATGAGTGGAACTTGAATATTAATGAGTGAAACTTTAATACTAATGGCATGTGCAGTGATGAATTTTCACAAGGTAAAAAGTTGAATATTGAGGTTTCGGTTTGATCTGTTAGGCCGTGTTGTCGTTCGTCGTATACGACTGGGATGGACGAAGCATCAGCGAAGATGACTTCCTCGGTTCTGCTCATATTCTGCTCAGTCAGGTATTTGCAAAGTTTCTAATTTTTTCATCATTTTTCAACTTGTGTGCTGCACAGTTTGCACAGTTTTACACAGTTTGCCCGATTTCATGGGAGGAGAAGCTAAAGAAATGGAAAAGTGTTTCCAGTCACTTAATTACTGGACTTGTGTTTCTTTGCACCTTAGCTAACCTTTTGCCCTTTGAACCACACTTTTGAAGAGTTTCTACTGCATCTTTCGGACCATTGTGTGCTGTTTCCATTTTTCTTGCGTTAGATTATTAATTATTATTAGTTGAGTAGTGAATCTGGTTTAATTAGTTTAAGATTAGTTACGGTTTCATTTATCTTCTTTTTCAATCCTGCTTATTGTGTTTTAATAGTTTTATTGTTTCTTCAGTTACCATTTTCAAAGTCGTGGGTTTTTTCCACTTAATGTACCACCTGATGAATAGAATGAGTCATTCGGTCATTTTTTTAAATATTTTGCTATATCTTGTATTCTAGTACCTTTCATCTCAACTCTCCATCTTCATAGTTTTTGTTGTACAGAGATATTAGGGGTTCCTTATAGCGAGGTTCAATCCCCTTTGGGACTCCTGTTAACCATCTTTTTTCAATTGTATAATTTTATTGTTTGCTTCATTGAACTAGTTCTATCTATTTGACATTGTACTTCTATTTGTTACAATTGTCAATGTGGAACAAGGGTGTCAATAAATTTGATTTGATTTGCATTGATGTATGGGATGTTAATTGGATTTAAGTATGTTTTGAGTTCTAATTAGAGTCTAAGCTGTTGGGTATAACTTTTTATTACAGGAGAAACCATTTCTGATTCGAAAGAATCTCAACCTTGGTTACAACCTCATGACTCAGGATAGTGCAGAAGATGCCAACCTTGGAACGATCTGTGTGACTGCCATCTTCAGACCCATTCCATGTGTTGGTCAGCCTCAAAGTAAGTTGCTTTAATAAGTAAGATATAGTACCCAGAAGAGTCTTGCTTTTTCCTTTGAGTTCTGTTCTTGTGTAGGATTCACATGACTGGAATTCTCTCCACATGGCCAACCATTATAGGCCTTGTCCAGCAGAGTTGTTTGATACCTAGCAACTATTTTATGCAATCATTAAACAAGTTTGTTTT
Source organism: Bimastos eiseni (assembly GCA_959347315.1). NCBI lineage: Eukaryota > Metazoa > Annelida > Clitellata > Crassiclitellata > Lumbricidae > Bimastos > Bimastos eiseni. The sequence continues at coordinate 11,076,080 of OY365821.1, read as the reverse complement.
CCAATCCTGTCGGGTTTCCACTGCCAAATGATATCTGAGCACTGTGATCCTCAGTTTCTTAGCGTGCTTCTGCGTTGACCAGCAGTCTCATCTTTCACATCTTTGTCTCATTTATTCTGTGTTTTGTTTCTTATTTCCCTGCAACTACATATCCCATTCTGCTATCCAAGTGCTTGTACGTTTCATCAGATTTCGCATTGTTTTATCTCTTTCGTTGTTGCAATCAGGAGTATTAGAGCTCCAAGATGGACGAATCGATCTCTTTGTTGTAGTTATATGGAGCCTTATCTGGAGTTTCTCAAAAGTTGTGTCTTTTCCCAATTTCAGTTTCTGCTCTTGTGTGTATTTTTTTTTTATTCTGTGCATCTGTGCATTTTGCTTTTGTATTTTAGATAGTACTTCATCCAATCAATTATCCACACAGTTAAGCTCAAAACCTCGCTCTCCAATTGAAAAGGTAAGCTTATTCATTGTTTTTGGCAGAGTCAAGATTTAAATCAGCTTCAATGCATGGCTCAATTATAAAATCCCATTGACATGGCTTCAAAGTCTGATGTAATAATTGAACATTTATACTGCACCCTTCAATTTAATGTAGAAGACTCGAGGTCAGGCTGAATTATACTAAAGTATTAGTATTTTTATATTGTAAAGTGCCATCATTAAATGATGGTGCCTTGAAACTGTGCATATATAGGACTTGCTAAAGATCCCAACAATGTATCTGTCTTGGGAGGATTTGGACCTGTAGGCCTACACTCTAGATTACAAGGCAGGCGTTCAAACCGTATTAGACGATTGTATACTTGTTGTTACTTGGTTAAGCAGTCGATACAACAGTTTGTTAGTGTTGAAGTAACTGCAAAAATTGATAATTAATTGACAAAGGTCACTACTTCCATGATACTTGGAGAGGAGCATTGAAGATTATGTCTCTGATGTCTTACAGAAGGCAAAGTCGAGAAAGTCACAGAATATGCCACATGACACCGGTGGCATGGTTGAGATCAAGATCATACGGGCGAAGAATTTGGTTGCAATGGATCGCAATGGTAACCGACTTATTTCCAGTAATTTCATGATTGCCACCTGTCTTTCTGAGTGGTATCAAGAATTTTGCTATGAAAATGTTATATTTTACGGAGGTCATCATCATAAGAATTGTGGGCTTTATGTCCCATACCACATCACCACAGAATCTGTGTTAAAAGACGGCTCTCATGGACAGTAGAGAATTTTTCGTTGTGCATTGAGGTTGTGTTTTGGGCTGTAAAACCATTGATTGTCTGCTGTAGGGCAATGCTCACATTTATGGCACTTTCCAGTTTGAATTTATGGTGCATTGCAGTTTGAATTTATGGCACATTGCAGTTTGAATGTATGGCACATTGCTGTTTGAATTTATGGCACATTGCTGTTTGAATTTATGGCGCATGCAGTTGGTTCGAAAAGTTTCAATGGATTGGCAAGAAAACTTACATCATGATGAGTTTTAGTGATTTTATAGATTTTAGTGTTTTAACATTTTTGTCTACAACTCGTGTGCTTTATAAGAGCTGTGTCATCTGAGTTAGTTAGTGGCTCCTTCTGGTGGTACGTGTAAGACGCCGTTAAATTGGTTTAGTGGAATTTTTTACATTGCTGGAGTACTGAAGCTTTTCTTCTGTGTCTCTTAGGTCTCAGTGACCCGTTCTGTGAGGTGAAGGTTGGTGGTCGCAAACGATTCGTGACGAGCATCAAGAAGAAGACGCTGGAGCCCGTCTGGGACGAACTCGCCACGACTGAGATTCCAAAACAGAACGAAACTCTGGAGATTGTAAGTTGGAAATTTTAGTTTGCAATTTAGACTTTTGCTCTTGCTTAGACTTGGTGCTATATATGTTAGAATTTTTTATTTTGGATTGAATTGAGTGGCGCAGTTACTACTCTTGCATCGCAAGCTTTGACATCAGCATCGGATTTTTTAATGCCATTACATTACAGAAGGGCAGCAATGAGTGCAGGCAGCAGATAAGGCTTGCCGTGCAGACAAGAAAGTGAGGCGGAGATAGTGGCCATGTTTGATTAGTTGCCACTGTCACTGCATGCATACCATACTCCTGTGCTAATGGTGCACGTGTTTAATGGTTATGGTTATTCAATGTAGATTGAGGTAGCAATTATCTCTGTTCAGTCATATAATCGGTTATGTTCTTTAAGGATAACCGTCGTCCTTTTGTATTGAAGGGTTTCATATTATTTATGCAGCCTGACCTGTGTTTGAAAGGGTGTTTTGTTTTGTGTTGTTCTGTTATAATGCAAAATTTATTTTCGGTTGCTGCCTGTGGAGAATTGATTTGGCATTTGTACGATTTGGTTTCAGTTGGTCTGGGATCATGACGTCCTCTTCCAGAAGGACTTCCTTGGATCTTTGTCCTTTACTCCCCAACAGTTGATGCAGTACACTAATGACTCACAGGTCAGTTGATGTATGTCTTGCCTTTCTCGATGGTTGAGGCCGGTCTTTTTTCCATCCGCCTGCCTGCTCTAGCCTGGCCTTGGTCTCTATGGCAACCTGACTTTCAATTGGACCTCTCTCCACTGGAAGGCAATTATGAAATGCAGTTGTTCCACTTTGAGATGACCATTAATTGATGCCATACGTGACCTTTGCCATTGTGAATTATGATCACATACCGGGGTAACATTTTGATGTACTTAATAACAGGCTTTTGTTACATATCACACATACGCACAATACTGACACATCACCTACATATACATGTGCACACATACATATATACACGTACATATACTCATACAACATACATATATATATTTACAAACGTGTATGCATGCAGTTATATATGCATGCATGCACCTACATACATGTAAACATGTATGAAGCAAGCAGGTCTTTATTTATGTTAGAAATCGCTTACCTAATGCTTACTTCAGACACATAATAGCATTTTATACATGCATTCATTCATTCATTCATTCATTCATTCATTCATTCATTCTGGGAATATGTAAAGCAACTCTTCGAACAAAACTACTCAGAGGTGCTCATAGTCCATCCATGCCAAAAGAATTAATTTTACATACATGGAGTGTTTTAAAAGTGCAGAGTTTATTTATAGAAGATGGAGAGTGATTGTTAGCCCATTCCAAGTGGAGGAACGTACCAACCACTGAGAACGCCCTGCACAGCATCAGTGATGGGCATGCTCTGGAGACCAGAAGCTCACCCATAGCAGAGGAACCTACTCTGTGTGAGGATGGGTCTAACATCAGACGGCAAAGCTCAATAAAGTGGCCACAGACCAGCATCGCAATCCCAGAAGAAATGCAATGCTGAGTAAGGCTGTCAATGGGTACCAGCTCCGCAGGTCGACGGATACTCGGGCCGTGATTTCAGCATTTTTGATAGCCTTAATGCTGAGATGATAACCAGTGATGGACATCACCCAAATGAGCCGAAGCTGGGGCATATTTTGTCAAGTGGCCGATAAAAGTGCCTATTGTGTGACAATAACCATAACCATAACCACAGTTTTTTATTGTTTCACCATCATTATACAAATGCAGGTGACAAGTCAAGTTCTCTGTGAACAATGTATGAACAATGAAAACAATGTGAACAATGAAAAATTATATGAAGACAATAATATTATTTAACCCAGTAAGAACCTGTAAGTTATCAGAAATGATTAAGTAAATGCAATTTATATTGATAAATAAATGATTGCAAAGGTTGTGCTCTATGTTTTCAGAGAGATGAATGGTTTTCGCTGCAAAGAATTGCCTCTGGTTCAATCCAGCTGCGCTTAAAAGTTAATTTGGCTTACAATCATCAGCTGTCACAAATCGATAATGGCGAATTGGCTACAAGGAAGGTACTTTCTAAGTATCTCGATTCAAATCTTCGCTTCCTCAGTGCGTGCTTCTTTGTAAAGTAAGGTGAAGTAGTAGTTATTCCACATTTATTAATTACACTTCTCTGTCAACAGAGAGTGTATGTCGGGGGGCGGGGGGTGTGATTTATGTGTGATCTATGTGTGATCTATGTGTGATCTATGTGTGATCTATGTGTGATCTATGTGTGATCTATGTGTGATCTATGTGTGATCTATGTGTGATCTATGTGTGATCTATGTGTGATCTATGTGTGATCTATGTGTGATCTATGTGTGATCTATGTGTGATCTATGTGTGATCTATGTGTGATCTATGATCACTAGTGTAGAGAACAGTTCTGGAAAATGTTTGAGCTTAATGCTTTCCTTATGTTGCTGAATTGTTCTTTAAGCCATTATTATATGGAAGTTTCAGATTGGAATTAGAATAGTCATGATCTTTGGATTGTTAGATATTTATTGTATGTGCAGATGAATAGACATGGTCCTGGGATTGCTAAATCTTTAGCTTAGGTACAGAGGCCACAGTGATTTATTTGATACGTTCTTTACTTGCAAATTGAATTCTTGTCATTGTAAAGGGGATTTTTTATTGTTATTTGAAAAATTCAATGAATTAACTGGTTCATCTTCAGTTTGTAAATAGATTTCTGATTCACTCAGTCATCCTGTTAATCCTTTAACGACCAGCACATAGTAAAACATAAGGCATGATCAATAACTCTGGTCGTTAAAGGATTAAACCGGTATGAGAATGTTTACACTCTAGTCTCTTCTGTTGATCAGGCTTGTTTGTTACCATACCAAGGTGTAATGTAAAATACAAAACTACTGGTAGTAGGTATTGTCCTGCTTGATGCCACAATGATGTTATCACATTTTAACTTCCAATTATTACCATCAGATGCTATTCAACTTCCAGATGGTTAGTGGTGGTAATAAATGTTTTCCAGCGAGAGTCGCCACTTGACAGCGACCTTGATACATCAGGTTCCTCTGTGCTCAACCAGTCCCAGAAAAGTGACATTCTCAGCCCTAAAGACTCTTTGAAGGTACTGGCTAAGTCTACAGACAATTTTGCTTTGCCTCTACATATTCATTTCTTGGCTTCATTCATGTTTAGATCTCACACAGAAATGACAAGAAATACCAGTAATTTGACTTAACACATATTTTGAAATAATTGACTTCTTAATTGGTATCGGCTATAGGTGATGGCTTAATTGACAAAGGTTTTTTCAGGGCAGCTCTAATGTTAGGTATGCATGAGAGGTGCATTGTACCTCATTATAGTGTATTCAATTCAATTCAATTTTTGTTTAATGATAACACCAAGCTGTCAAAACCGCAACTTAGTTAAAAACTTAAGTTGTACCTCTTTGTATCGTACCTCTTTGTATTGTACCTCACTGTTTTATAACACATTGTTTCTAATAAAACATACCGACAATAATTAAAAGATTCTGTTGTTGAGTAGATTTTTATCCCAAAACTAGGTCTGTGCTCTGTGTGTATCACATAAGCATTTTCTCGATTAAAAATTCCAATTTTTATTATTGTCAGGTTGATGGTAAATCCACTCTGACGGAGTCAAGCTCAAGTCATCGACTGACCAGAAAATTTTCGGATGGTTTTCCTACCATCAGGAAAACTGCATCAGAGGCAGCCCTTAATGGAGACTTAGTGGATAAGAAAAAGGACCACCCAGAAACTCGGTCAGCATTGATCATATTAATTAATTACTTGGTGATGTGGGATGTTAATGTAGGGAAGTATAATTATTATAATTGTTTAGATAATAATATTGATAATATTAAATAATTATGATAATACTATCAGGAAGGACCTGTGAAGACTGATAGTTTCAGATGGAGTTGTGGTTTAGATTCCTTTGGGGCTACAAATTATAAAAATATTGTTAAAATACTGTTGCTTTATGTCTTCCTGTGTACCTTTATAGTAATCATCATTTTGTAAATGCTCGCATTATTTTGTCAATTAAAATCTTGAATTCTGATTCATGTCATCAAAAGAATATGGCTAAAAGGATAAGAAAGAGTCTTAACTAATGATATGACTACATATGCTATTTTAAATTCTGCTGCTTTTAAATCCTGAGAATCTTTTGTTGTTTATTTTAGTTCCACTGAATATCGAAGCAAATCGGCGTCATGTACGTAACGTGCACAATATGTCGTGATGTCATCATTTCCTGATACAACTGCATGATTATTGGGAGCTCTTAACATAGTATATTTGCTGTGGATCATTAATACTGCACCAATACATCAAATCATAGTTAACTTAGGAAAGTTACTAACCTACTGTGTAGTGCGCACCACAACGGCCAGCTGGATATCAGGATAAAGGAGCTATAAGAGTGCATTTATCTTCTACTCTGTCTTGGTCTTTGATTTCTCTGCTATTAGTGCCTATTATTTGTTGTTGCAGTAAAAAATGATTCTACTACAGTCTCTTCTGCTACTGAGGAGCGTATGTAACTTATGTTGGTGGCGCTTTTTTAGCTTTTGGGATGTGCATTGATGAAGAAAATGAAAAAATTGGTTGCTTCTGATTTTCAAAATTGTTTGCCGTAAATTGGGGGTCAATATTGCGTGGTATCACCATTTACAGTCTAGCTTGGGTATTCAAAATCTCTTATGGTGTAAAGCTGTGTGTTGCTACTAATAGGGTGCCTTCTTTAATCTATCAGTCTTGTTGTTGTCAGGATCAGGGTCTTGGTCTCTAGTGCCCTCGAGTTCACTGTTAACAGTTTGTTCTTAGACATCCAAATGTGGAGATGCATGTGACAAATTGCAAAAGGTGTGTTCATAAATCATGGAAGATTTTTTTAAATCTCATGATTTGTTCATTTGCATCCGATGCTTGAAAAGCTGTTGTGTGGGCAAGCGACTTCAGCAACTGTAGAACATATTGTTTTCACATGGCGGAATTTTATGAGGTCATGCAGGGGCGCTATAGGCCCCATAAAATTTCTGAGCACCAGAAAATTGAGCAAATTGGGTTATATCAAATGCAACAGGCATTTATAGCAACATTTCACATGAAAGACTTGAGGGAATGTTGTGAGAAAAATTTTGAATTATTTGCAGTTTGTGTTTAGAGTTGTTTTGCTTTAATAAAATAAAAGATATAGGTTTTCATTAAAAGTCCTGGTCCAAATTTTTCGTAATTAATTGAAGTCTGGTTATGATTGTGATTTTTCTAGTGTTGGCCTTGATTTAGAGTTTTTAATGCTTGGTCTTGAGACCAAATGCTTTGGTATTAATTTTGTATCCAAGGGTCTTGTTCTTGAGGTTCAAAGTCTTGGTCTTGAAACCAACGGTCTAGGTCTTGAGGTTCAAAGTCTTGGAATTGAAACCTTCAGTCTTGGTCTTGAGGTTCAAAGTCTTGGTCTTGAGATTTTGGGTTTTGACAATAAGACTGGGCTAAAAAAACGTTCAGTTACTTTATATTACATGATGCTTATGCGCATTTCGACATCAAAAGTATAATTAGCAGTTTCTAATTTGCAATAGCATCACTTAATTACTATTTGTCACTTCTTAATAGGAGCCATTCAACTATTCAGTCTTCTTAGCTTCTCAATTTTATGTTTGACTAATTGCTAATCATATTTTGATTGACTTTGCTTGATGCTTTTATAAAACCAAAGTTGATAGGTTATTGTCTGCTGAAGTGAGGACGATGATGATGATCGATGACAACTTTGAATATGAATATGATGATGAATATGATGATAAATATGATGATGAATGAAAGTGCTTTTGCTGTCATGAACATCTCGAGAATTAATTAACTGATCAATCAATTGTTCACAGAATTCATTGACTGGTTTGACTGCTTCCGTGGTTTCAATATTGCTTAATTCTTATTACCATGATATTAAGAGTCTCACCAATTGTTCATTGCATATTTTTCAATTGCTTTGCTTGCTTTTAATGAACTTTTTTATTCAGTTATATAGGAACCAATGTCATATAAGTTTGTGCCTTTTGGCTGGCTCTGTGCGTCAATTACTGCTCTGTGATTGCTTGTTTATGTAGCTCCTTTATGAAGTTCCTTATAAGTTATAGGTGCAATGTGAATTACTAGATATCTACTTGAATTAGAAATCTGACAGATCAGTTGTATTGTACTTTATTTGAATAGACTGCCTTGGGTGTGAAGTGATTAATTAATTAAGTAAACTATTGTTAACTTTAATTGCCTTAGCCTTGTAATATGAAGGCAGATGGCCATTCTGCCTGTGCCATATTAGTAGCTGAATTCCTTTTCCTTGCCACTAAATTTTACAATTAACAGTGTGGATTGAGCAGTGGCCCAGTTAAGTGATTAATTCATTGTAATAATTTATTCTATTATCAACCCAAGATACAAGAATCATCTGAATAAATCAACATTTGGCTGGGCTATGACCAATTTCTTCTCATTTTGACGTTGAAATGACCTCTGGTTATGTTAGCTTTTAGTACTAAAGATGTCTTCTAATTTTTTGGCTGATTTGACTGTGCAAGTGAATTCTTTAAATATCTTTTTCATTTGATGAAGATTTAAATCACAAGAACTAACTTGTACGTTTCAAAACGTGTGATGAACTATTTGTATGTACCAGTATAAGTATCTATATAAACACTTATTTAGCACATTTAAAGTAGTTTACAAAAGTGGCCAGAGAGAACCACCGGATCTACACAGGTTCATCGAGTTTTTTCTATTGTTGTTTTTTTGTACGTCAGGCAATGTATTACAATATTTTATATTTTGTGTTGCAATATTTTAGAATGTAATACAATATTTTACAACTTATTGCAATATTTTTACAATGTATTACAATATTTTACGATGTGTTGGAATATTTTGCAATGTAAGACAATATTTTACAATATATTACAATATTTTTACAATGCATTACAATATTTTGCAATGTATTCCAGCATCTCTGGTCTTCTAGTGTTGAGAACTGTGTGATGAGTTTTTGCAGCGATGCATTGGTGAAGTTAATCAAAAACTTGAAACTTCATTTGTAGCTGTGGATATGCTGTCACTATCTGACGTTTTCTACGGAGTACGTGGGCATATTATTGGTCTGATGGGATTACAAGAATCCGTCTCCCACGCCTACATCAAAGTCAGGCTTGTCAGGTATGGTCCAAGTAGCTACTTATATTACTTAAATATATATATATATATATTTATATTTATATATATATATATATATATACATATATATTCATATATATACATATATATTTAAGTAGCTTCCTTGCCACACAACAATCATTCAGACATGAATGAATATATTGTACAAATTTTGAGATATTTTTTAATTTTTGCTGTTAGTCCTGATTTTGCATATATTCCATGATAAAAATATTCTGACGAATCCAAAGCAGTGTGGTGTAGAACCCTGGTGGCCTTGATGTGAAATTACCCTAGCACCACTTCAAGAGGGACACATCAGGGGCACTCCCAAACACGACCACTGGTTGCATATACAGTAGTTCTGAAGCGGGCGAACGAGAAATGTGTGAGAACAACTTGTAGATGGTTGTTAGGGTTCACTCAGCAGGCGTGAACCTGCAATCGTCGGATTATAGACTGAGTGCGCTACTAAGAATGTGTTTGAATTGTTGTTCAATGAATTTATCTGATGTGCATTTAACTGAGAACTTCTTCTTTTCATTATATTTAGCCGCATGGAAGAAAACCCAAGGAAACCGTTTGCTGGTCACATACTGACTAAATCTTCGAGCTTCCATGTTTCTCAAGATATTAAAATGGATGTCGGTTTTGAGGCAAGTGATATCCACCCAATTTTATGCATGGCTGGCTGGCTGGCTGGCTGGCTGGGCCTGGCCAATTTATTTTATTCATGTGCGTAATTATATGCTGGGCTGCCATAGACCTGGCGAATCATTTCGAATCATTTTATGCGCTTTCCCAATAAATCTGGAGATCGCAGAGTGTATGGAGCCGTAGACTGAAGGAATCGTTTTGAATCATCTTTATGTTGTCTAATCACAGGTTGACCGGGGTCACGGAGTGCAGAAGAAATCACTGCTTGTGTTTGACGTGAAGTCAGGTCGCTACAGCCACTTAGCAACGCGTGGCTTTCCACTCGCTGAACTCTTTATTGGCAAGTACAACTTCTGCTCTGCTTTAGGCTTGGCATAACCAGCTTGGCTGAGTTTAACAGAGGCTCTGGCCACATTGAAAGCAAGCATCTGAGTAGATATCTTGAAGGGGTGCTATATAAATGCTTGATTACATCCTGATAGTGGGATGTCGCATCATTCAATGTATTGCAATGTGATGATGATGATGATGATGACGAGTTCACTGCCCTAAGGCAGGTCCATTAGCTTTGTGCCACTCGAGGATGAGGCGAGTTAGGTGGTTTCCCGTTGCCTTCAAATTATGGGTGAGCAACTTGTCCGAGGTCGCTACGCAGTGACTTGAGAGGTGGGTTCGAACCTGTGACCCTTCGGTTGCAAGGCACTGAACATACCGCTGCACCACCGCATCCCAATGTAGCGTAAAGGTGCCAATTTGTAATAGATTTATTGGGTTCTTTAGGGTGTTCCTGGGGTCTAGTGGTTAGCATTCTGTACTGTGAGGGCTGTTCAATTCCGATCCAGGGCAGATGTTTGTCTTAAGATTTCTGTTCATTTTGAGCCGTGAGCAGACTCAACTGTATTTAACGAGTACACTGAATGAGAGAACAATGGACGAATGTTGCTTGCATCATTTGCCTATCTCTATGTCTCATCAGATTCAAATTCCACTTCGTTAAACTCGCAATTAGCATATCTTATCATGCCTGAGAATTTATAAGGCGCTTCTTACTGTACTGGCTATTCAGAAGCGCTCTCTGCGTTAGAGCCTCGAGGAAGTAAGGCAAAGAAGGGATAATGGTGGAACCTCGACTAAAATCTTGCTTATGGAGGTCGGTTATTCCACATAGAAAGATCCATGTTGGCAATGTAGAGTAGTGAATATGGAAGTATTTAGTGTATAAGTAGTGAAACTACAGATCACTAACACAGTCAAACCAAACATAAATGATATAATATATGATATAAATGATATTATATTTGATATAAATGATATCATTCAGTGTTTTATATCCAACTGTGTCTTAGTCCTATGTGTTGTTGAACTAGGTGATCAAAAAGAATCTACCGTCTTGCTTGATTTGGAAAATGCAGTGAAGGTCAAAGTGAAGTTGAACTACGATGGCCTGGTGGCAACTCCAGGCCTCTTCCCAAACGCACATCGTTCACACAGTTTTCTTGGTGGCTTCCGATCTAATACGCTGAAGAAAATCAAAGAACTGTGAACTGCGCTTTGCACTGAATGCAACTGTGAACGGTGTTGTACAGTGAGTCGGACAGAGTGCAACGGTTGTCTGCAAATGGAATACACTAGAGATTTGTTATAATGCGCTTTATTATAACATAAGAATTCTGATTGGCAACAGTGTGATGATCTCATACAGTGTATACATTCTAATAGTAATAAATGAATATCGTCGTTTTGGACCTATAGAAAATTGACTCATTGCAACATGCTCGCTATTGTTTATAAGGCTCTGGAAGACGACATTATAAGTTTCTGGTGTATTGTAAAGTATTTTGAATGACTTCATTTGATCTCGAAAGGTTTAACGTAAAGTTGAGTTGGGTATTAATCATAGCAACAGTGAAAATTTTAATGTTGTGAATTGAATTTAAAAATCATCAAAATGGTTTAGAAGCTTTCTGATCCCATTGAATAGATGATCGGACATAGTCGTTTAATTAAAATATATTTTGTCATAGGAAATTTACAAAGATTCTGACTAGGGAAGGAAAAAATATATCAGATTTCTTGTAGCAGGAAAAACTCGAAAATTGGCTGTAAGTAATAGTTTTGGTTAGTAATGTGTGAACAATTAAATACGTTATTTTAGTTAATACCACATCATCTGAGAGAAGTGATGCTCTGGAAATTAAGCAAGCTTAATTAATTAATTAATAAATTAAGCTCTTTCTTATTTTGTGTTTTATTATTATTATTGCTGTTAAATAATGTATTAAATATTCCTATTACACAATTTATATGGCCACAGAGATTAATATAGTGATGCAATTGAGGGCTGCTGTTCATTCATCTATTCTGTGAATTTATATAGCGCCTCTCAAGGCATAGCTACTCCTCTGCTTGGGCTGGGTGCCCCAGCCCAAGCTGCGGTCTAGAAGAAATGATTTTAACAGTTTAAAAAAGTGGAAAGATTATTATGGAAAGGAAAATGGAGAGGAATCAGGAGCACATTCCAGGTGAATGTTTCGCATGTTTTGTTTCCATCATGTGATCTCTAATTTATTGTTGAGATATGTTGCTCACAGAAGTGTACTTCATTATGCAATTATATCATTTATGTGTGGTTTGACTGTTTACGAATTGTACTTTCATTACTTATCATTCTTGGACCAAAGCATCTAATATATTGGCACAGTTTGTAGGATGTTGTCTTTCTTGATGTGCTAAATATTGATGTAAATATTTTTGTGTAAACTTGCTTATTCGGTTGTGCTGCACTGTTTGAATTCATAAGACTCCAGACTTTTACAGCTTCAGTACTTAATTCTAATTCAACGAAGAGTCTGACTACAGGGTTGGAACAGTCTGATCATGGTAACATATCATAATACACCAGGCATTCTTCACAATTCGTTTCAGAATACCATGCTTTCCTATAGCTCGAATTCTGATATCACATGATTTCCAAAATTAATTTGCCTGTAGACAATGAACATGTTGCAATGCTATTGCTCCCAAACCTGGCGTTTTACTGAGCATCTGGTGTACATACGTCCATTGAACATATATACGTGTCTGTTGTGTGTTTTTTCCGTAATTTGATATCTGCTTTATTACAGAATTCTACTTATTAATGATACGATGTTTAATGCCTACTGAAGTGATTGAAGTCTGTGAACTTGTAAGATTGCAATTTTAAAGCAACTGCCCTATTTTGCCCTAGAAAATGTGTCGATGTTTTGCAAGGCTAGCTATGTATTGCCATATGACTTGTCAAAATGAATTGCATGCAAGGTCCTTTGTATTACTTTGTTACTGTGTCTTGTATTACAATTCTCAGAATTTATAGTACTCTTGCATGTGAATTTGGTGACTAATTGAGTAGATTCTAATCAGCAAATTCTAATCGAACAGCTGCTAGACTTCTAATTCATTAGGAATTTAAGTAATTGATTAGACATAGTTAATTGTAATTGCTTAGCTACAAGATTTTGCCAATTCTTATATCAATTGATTAGCAATGTTGTGAATCATGCCCAGCTCTGTCTTACATGACCATCGTTCTTTTGACATTATTAGTAAGTGCATTATTTTCATTTTGTTTCATTTCTAAATCAGGAGTTTATCTGTGATATGCATGCTCTGTAGCGAAATACTACCATTTTTAGTATACATTTTGAGAAAATTTGAAGCACCATTATCATTGGTTGGTTTAGTTGTTTGAGATTTTGTTAATCACAGAATTTACTCAGAGGTGTACTTACGTTGCTCGTTTTTATTCTTTGAACTTGTCTTAATATTTGTCTTGCCATGTATTTGGATAAATATTGATAAATATCTCTACCTTTACATTCTCTGTGACCTGCTTTGGAACATGATTGACAACAAATTATTCAATTACTGTTGTCGCTCAATTACTATTCCACTCCTTTGTACATGCATAGCATGTTAAGCCACGTGTTTTTTTCTGAATGTGTTACCATCTCTTGTTGCCGTTGAAGACGGCTATTTGCTATCGCTTGGAGCCAAGACCTTGGAAAAGAGATTGAGCTTTTTGTTAGAAAATCCTTAGTATATGGTGCACCACTCTTATGTTCTAAGTAAGTCTTATGTTCAATCAAGTTACCTGAAATGTGGTTGTACCTTCTTTTTCATTTAATTTTTGCTTAACTTGTCTATTTTAACATATGATGACATGTGTGAACATAGTAAATGTTGGAATATTAAGTGAAATGGTAGAAAATTGTAAAAGAGTGTTGAGGAAACATTTGGTCTCTCTCTTTGCAATACAATTTATCAAAGCTTGAATGTGAGACATATCATTGGTACGAAAAATCCGGTATTAACTGCTGCCATTATTTTCCAATATCGTCGTTTGTAGGAGAACATTCTAATAAAAAATGATATGCACTTTTTTATTGTTACAAGTTTTTTCTTATTAGTTATATGTTATCACTATGTTTGTTGCCATTTTGGTTGTTTATTTGGCAATTTGTTCAAATTGCCTTAAATTTATTTCCAGTAGCCATTCAGCACTCTGTTTTGCAGACTGTGTTCATTGTAACTAGGAATTAGCAGATTCATTCGTTCATTCTATCATTCAGAGTGTATTTATATAGCACCCTTAGGGTCAAGACACCATACTCAGATTATCGTGATGGAGAGGCTTTGAACACTGGAATGCTTCCAGTTTCTTAATGGTGGAATATTTGCTATACTTGATCACGTTTCTGTTACATGTACTGTAACAACTATTGGAGAAAAATGTAGTAATGTATTGTAATCTTACTCAGGGACATTTGGTGTCCAGTTTTCATCCTAGTTCTATCAGATTCATCTCTGCACTCCTAATGCCTCCATTTGGCTCTATGCACAATTATTGCACATGCTGCTCCCTAGGATTTTTAATTAGATGGACAACACCTCCGTTTTCGGCAAGTCTTTGTTTGTTCTGAAATTGTTTCACTTGGGCACTGTCTCAACTTTAGTTTCACCGTCGATTTTTCAATTTGATCATTTGCAATCGAGCTTTCCACGATATTTCTGTACTCTGTTTTGGGAATTGGGCTTTGGTCTTATGTGATCTTGAGTGGCCTTGTGAAGATTTCTCTCCACAGACAGGTTTGCTGTCAGCAGCTCTCTTGAATGTCTTATGACTTCTACAGCAATGACAATGTCGTGCGTTTGGTAGCATGATGCAAATCGTTTAAAATTTGGTTCTATTTTCATGTTGATGTGATTTTGTCTGAAATTCATTCACTGTGATGTACACGATCTTCAATTCTGCGATTTTCTTTGATTGAGATAATAAAATAATAACAGGAGTGTATTAACTATGTTGATGTAAAATCGTCCAAATGAGACCTATATGAGGCCCACTTGGATCCCAATGATTGTCCATAGAAATACTGACAAGTTATGTGATAGACTCCGTACAGCTGGAGATCAGTCGACTCTTCATTTGAAATCGTCCCCCACTGCCTAGCTCACTCCTCAATATCCACCAATCTGGCTTCTGCTTACCTTTCCGTACAATTAACGGGTTTCTGCAGTCCGCATCTGCCTCATTGACGTCGCCACATTCGACTTCATCTGCAACTTCCTCCAATCTTCATTTCGGCGTTGCTGTTATAATAATCTAAATCTCCAAACTTCTAAAGCGCCACTAGAAAGCTAAGCTCAGGGCACCGGCTTATTCACGAACGTTGCATCAAATCAAGGGATTGTCCGAAGGATAGTCCGTGGGAGGTCAGAATACTGTTTCCTAGAGGTCAGTAGGGGGCAGAGTAGCTGCAAGTGTTGGTCACGAGACCAAAACCTCGAGACCCAAGACCGAGACCGGGTGGTCTGAGACCGAGATCGATGGTCCGAGACCAAGACTATGATAGGCCTACTCTTTTTTTATAAACAATTCAATTTATTAAGACGCTAAAACGGAATAACTGACCAAGACCAACGCATTCGATAGATATTCGCTCTCTTCCTCCCTGTCCTCCATAAAATTATGTTCTCTTCGTCCATTTTGCCCTCACCCTCCCATTCCTACATTTGCCCTCACCCTCACTTTCCGCCATATACTCTCTTCCTCCCTTTCCTCCAGTTTGCTCTCTTCTTCCCCTTTCTCAATTTTTCCTTTGGCGCCTGTGTATGAGCACACATATATATATGTATATGTATGTATATATGTATGTATATATATATATATATATATATGCGAGACAATCGGAGTCCGCTCAAATTTCCGGCGTTGTTCCCCGATAAACAAGCTCATGCAGGATGGGCACGCTTCAATGATTCCAAGCAGGTGATGCTTCCTAAATTACCTAAGAGGCCTATACATAGGCCGTTCAAACAGCTTGTGGTGTCTCGAAGCTTTGAGTTACGGTGCGACACTGCCTCTGGAAACTCTAACCCAGACAGTGTTTAATAATTTCAGCTGATTTTAAACAGACATAAAAGGCTACAGATGGACTCCATAGATGACGTGAACGCCGGGTTGCGAGATCTGCACTACGCGTGATCAAAATATAGAACGAAACTTCCCGCGCGACTCTCGCTTACCACCGTCTTGATCCATCATCCGGAAATTGTGAGTATCACGTGATTGCATAGAGCTGTTAATCACTGCGTAGATATCTTCATTCGAATAAATGTAGTGTGTATGTAAATATTTGAAAATTTCTCAGCGCAAATAAAAGCCCCTCCACGAAGATAAGCTTATTTATCGGCTCTATGTCAAATGAAGAATTATAGAGATATACGAATTGTTTCATATTCGATATTTGGCATTCAAGGTTTTAAAAATAAAATTCTAACGATGGGAATCCGCTGTAAGTCGATTAACATGTCGTCTAATTCGCCTTTTTCACATAATTCGGTTTCGTGTTGCTTCGTTTTAGCACAGTGTATAATTATTATTGCTCTTTTTATGCTAGATATCGACTATTCGACTCAATTGACCTTTAATTTTTGAATCATTTCCAAGCTATGGTGTATGGGCATTAGAGAATAACCACAGGCGGAGACTTGGTCGCGGGTTGGGGGGGAACAGATGAAAAAATTTGGTTCGGGGGACAGATGGGGAAAAAATTCAATTCCCAATCATGGATGCAGCAAAAATGGGCCGCGTCTCGTGCGTCTCCTCTTTTCCATTTTACATAACCCCGAGCATGTTTTAACCAACTCCTACCTCCACTCTGTACCCACGCCAATCACCAATTAAGAGCACACAACCATGTTCTCCCAACCAAAGACGACTCTAAATTTATCCCCAGATCATTATACAAAAACATTTACTGGTTTTTTAAATTTATTTTAGCGACTGGCCTACTATTGTTTGTTGTCACTCATGCAGGCCCAAGCATTTCTGCGTTATATTATTTATATATAAACGAATATCTTATTATTCTGCGGTTCGCTTATCGATGCTGGATTATTTCAGAGATTTAAATCTTGGTTTTAGTACAGTCCCTGCACGGGAACCCTAAGTAATTATTATTATTATTATTATTTTGCCCTGAGGTACTTCATTCCCCAGGGACTTAGAGATTATTAAATGATGCGAAATTGTCTGGATGGTCAGGCCTCGTCATCAGGGCTTGAAGAGAAGGTACCCTTAAATGCTACAGATTGTACCGCTGTATGGTGATAGACAGATGTTGGAAAAGGAAGATTGACTCGCGTTTGTCACCACTAGTAGAAGAGATACGGCTGCCAATTTCATTGATGAAATCCGAAGCAGAAGGGTTCAGAGGGCCAAAGGTCTCGATGGCCACAGGTTGAAATATGTAGGATTTATTATTATTATTATTATTATTATTATTATTATTATTATTATTATTATTATTATTATTATTATTATTATTAATTTAGTAAAAACCTTACTGCAGGAGTCGAGCTTAACCGTCGGCAGCCACGCAGGGTGCCCATTACGTTACACATCTCATTTTAGACAAGGCAAATGTATAATGATGGCGTGGCATCCATTCAAAAGGACGAGCGGTGATGAATACTTGGGGGGAGCACAGTTGAGCGTAGATCTAGAGAACTGAAATGTGATGAGCATATTTTTATTGATACTAAAAATAGAACTAAGTAAGTAGGCCCATATTCTTCAATGAGATGCACTAGCCATGCAATGGACAGCGCCGTAACTGGCAAGCCTAACACTTTAAAATAATAATGATAAAAAAACCTTGGCAATACTAAACTTAGCCAACCATGATGGGTGGGTCTGATTTTGAGGGACCCTGGCATGCAACCAGGAGAGATGTAGGTAAGTTAGCCCTAGCCTACGGCTAAAGTCGTCACTTCCACAATACCGTATGCGCGCTATATTCACGGTTATTCCGTCGCACATGGGATACAAGTCCAAATGGTTTTACATTTAAATTATGCTACAGATAACGCTTACCTCCTCTAGTATGAGATTGTTTGTTGACTACTATAATAATCTCGTTTCATTTTTCACAAAAAACCAACGCTGCCGCTACACTAAATCACTCAAATATTCAAAGACGCTCGATGCAATAAAATGAGTAAACTTATGGATGAGGATTTAACCACATAAACACTTAGGAACAAAGTGAAAAGAGTTGATAGCAGATGAAGCAACGGTGGCCGTGAAGAGCCGCCTTATTTCATTGTTCGAAGGATAGCCCTACTTAAAAGTATAATTATGACAATTTCAACCTTCATCATGCAGATTAGGCGTAATCAGTTTTGAAAGTTATTTTTAAAAGATAGTTCGGTCTGCGTGAATTTAAGCACGTATTATGAAGGCCTAAAAATATTTGTTCAAGACTTCAATTCAATATTCAATATTCATTATAATTTATCATACCATCTCCTGCAGCATGTATATGATTGCACCGTCGGTTGCTTAGTACACCATACCTTAAGCATCACCGCTGTGTAACCGATACTAGAGAGCCGACACACAGCTAGGCACACGTGTACCGGACACAGCATCAAACCCAAGCGAGGTCACGGCCTCACGGTCACGAGACACCAGGCCCAGAGATAAGAGGCCGACCTGCAAGTCAATTTAAGGTTCAGCTCTGAACCTTAAATTGACTTGCAGGTCGGCCTCTTATCTCTGGGCCTGGTGTCTCGCACCTCACGATGATGAAACACTCACTCACCTGAGACAACCCGCAAACTATGACAGGCAGGCACACCACGAACCAGCCTCAGACATTAAAAAGACAACAGCAAACACACGTTCAATCGCCTGAAATTTGGGGGGATATAGGCTACTCCATCCCCCTCACCTCAACTTTTGGGGGACCCTCCCCGCTGCCACCCCCCCCCCGAAGTCTCCGCCCGTGAGAATCACAATACTGCACAGATATCTTTATGCGATGAAAAACTAATAGAGACGTAGGAACTTTTATCCATGGTGATTCAAGATTTCGAAAATAAATTTTTTTATAGGATTTGCGGTAATTCGAATAAAATATGATGATTATTTTGACCTAAACATATATACAGCTCCTCTTTACTGTAATAAACTGAAATCGATTCTCAAACACTTTAAAATTTCTCGATTTTCAAGAAAACCACGATTTGTTGGGTTGGTCTATCGGTGGATCGGCGAGTGAGTGGATTCGTGGGTGAGTTCAGTTGGTGGGTTGGTAGGTGGATTGATCCGCGGGTGGGCTGATTAGTGGGTTGATCAGTGGGTGGGTTGATTAGTGGGTGGGCTGATTAGTGGGTGGGCTGATTAGTGGGTGGGCTGATTAGTGGGTGGGCTGATTAGTGGGTGGGTTCATCTCTGGGTGGGTTTATCGGTGGATGGATTGATTGGTTGGTGGGTTGATCGGTGGGTGGGTTGATCGATGGGCGAATCTGTGGGTGGGTTGATCGGTGTGTGGGTTGCTTTGTGTGTGTTTGAGCTGTGGGTGAGTTGAGCGGAAGGCGGGTTGATCAGAGGGCGGGTTGACGGGAGGGTGGGTTGATTGGCGGGTGTGTTGATTGGTGGGTGGGTTGTTCGGTTTGTGGGTTGATCGGTGGGTAGGCTATGTTGATCGTTTGGTGGATTGATCGGTGGGTTTTATTCTTTCATCGAATGAATGTATCTGAGTAGATCCATGGTTCTTATTGGCCCAAAAACAAACTTGAAATGACGTTTAAGATTTTTAGGAATTAGACTTTTATCCCGCAAAATTCCAACTAGGTAACCTTCGCCAAAATAGAGCGAGTGGTGGAAGGGTGAATGTGAGGGCAAATGAAGGGAAGGAAGGAAGGAATGATGAGGGCAAAATGGAGGAAAGGGAGCAGTGGCGAGGATGAGAGCAAAATGGAGGAAGAGAGCACATTGAGGAAATGAGGGTGAGGGCAAAGAGGAGGAAAGGGAGAAAGAGATTTAATGGAGGAAATGGCGAGTGAAGTGTTGCCCGCAACATCCCATTCCTAAATTTTAGCTCATTTCGATTTTTGGGTGGCACTATAATTTATATACCGTAATATACAATGTCTATTTAACAAGATATAATTAATTCACTTCCATTCGCTAGATGGCGATATGTATATGGTGTCGATTTACACGATGTGATAAGTTCAAGTCTATTCGATAGATGGCGCAATGTATACGACGAATATTTAATACAATAATTATAATTAGTTCGCTTTCCTCCATTTTGCTCTTAACCTCCCTTTCCTCCATTATACCCTCACTCTTCTGTTCCTCATTTTCACTCCCAACCTCCCTTTCCTCCAGTTCGCCAGAGTGCGGACAGTGTTTGTTGCTGTTTCAAGACACTGTGTGATAAAGCATCAGCGTCGCCCTGAGAGCAAAATGGAGAAAGGGGCGCAAGAGAGCAAAATAGAGAAAGGGCATATGGAGGAAGATATGGGTGAAAACTTAGTTCATTTCTATTCGCTGGGTGGCAACATAAATATGGTGTTTAATAAACGTATTAAAGTTAGTTCATCTCTATTCGCTTGGTGGCGCCAAATATACGGTGTTATTGCTATTACGACTGCTGTTACGATTGCTGCACGTTTTTGTTATTGCGGTTACGATTGCTGTTACGGTTGCTTGCTGCTATTACTGTTACAAATGCTGCTACGTTTGCTGTTATTGCTGTTACGATTGCTGTTATTACTGATACGATTGCTGTTACGGTTGCTGCTACGATTGATGTTACGGTTGCTGCTACGATTTATGTTACGTTTGCTGTCACGATTGCTGTTACTGTTGCTGTTATTGCTGTTACATTTGTTGTTATTGCTGATACGATTTGTGTTACGTTTGATGTTACGTTTGAAGCTTTTTCTGTTACGATTGATGCTAGGTTTGCTGTATTTCAATTTTTTAAATTACGCCATTGCGTCTTCGAAATCTAGATAACACAGACAGTATTTAATAGTTTAAGTTCCTGTCACGATTGCTTTTACAGTCGCTATTATTGCTGTTACCATTGCTCTTACATTTGCTGTTATTTCTGTTACTATTTCTGTTACGATTGTTGTTTTTTGTTGTCATTATTGTTGCGATTGCTGCTACGGTTGCTGTTATTACTGTCACGATTGCGGTTACGTTTGCTGTTGTTGCTGTCAATGTAGCTGTTACGATTGCTGTTATTGTTATTACGTTTTGAGGAAAGAGAGGAAGGGAGTAAATGGAGGAAAGGGAGAGAGAGGGCCTAATTGTTTCTGTGACGCACGTTTAAGTAAGATTCCTTTTTATTAAGGCGCGATATAAGTGCTCGTTGTATTGTATTATTGTATTGTTGATCTCTCACTTTCGACCGGTTGCTGTATCTATATGGCGCCGCCTAACGAATAGAGATGAACTAATCGTAACACGCTAAATAAACACCGTATAAATGGCGCCATCTAGCGAATCAAGATGAACTAATTATAACGCGTTAAATAAACACCGTATAAATGGCGCCATCTAGCGAATCAAGATGAACTAATAATAACGCGCTAAATAAACACAGTTTAAATGGCGCCACTTAGCGAATCGAAATGAGCGCCAAACTCGATCATATTCGTCCTTAATAACTAACCATTAGACGGCAAACCCGAATATGATCAAGATTATATAGACATGAATTAATCCAATTGATTATACATACATACAGACATAAATTCATACATACGTACGTAAATACATACATACATGCATACACACATAAATACATTCAGGCACATATACATATACATACACATATATACAAATATATATATATATATATATATACAGATATATATATATATATATATATATATATATATATTATGTTGGATTCAGCTAGTTTATGATCCCGAGTCTAGCGAATCAAACATAAAACTTTATGCTAAATTTAAAAATGTATATTTAAGCACAAGTATGTACAGTTAATAACAAGAGGAAAATCATAATACCATCCAAAACCGAAGGTTACTTTCTCCACAGCGAAGACAGGTCAACCGAACCAGCATACTCGTGGCTTTAGTACAGACATCACGAAAGCTCGACAACAAAAGTGAAGGTTTCACCGAGGTCTCAAAATACCGAACACAACACCAGACCTTGACACTCAAACCGTAATACTCAAAACGACAGACCTGGCCTATGCACAACGGGTGCTCTCTTTAAGAAATGGACCAGTCTGCGCCCACACCTTGTCCTAACCTTCTTATATACCTTCTTACCTTCCTTCAGCCAGAAGTACCTAACCGTACCTATCTGCCTAGACTCCTACTAGCATGGAAGCTCAGTTGTACTATGCGAGTATACAACAATATGCATACATATATATACATACATGTATATACACATATATTTATATATAAATATATATACTTATATATATACTTAAGTATATATAAGTATGTATATACTTATATATATATATATATATTCACATGTATACATATATATACACATATATGCATATATACATACATATTTACATACATATCTACATACACATACATATATGTATACATATACATACATACATATACATGAATGTATATACATATAGATACATATATATACATGTATATGCATATATATATATCTATACACATATACATACATACATACGTACACACATATACACATACATATATACCTATATACATATATACACATGTTCATACGTATTCATACGTTCATACATACATATATATATATATACATATAAACATACATATATACATATATATACATACACATACATATACATATATATACATACACACATATATATATGTACATACACACACATATATATATATATATACACACATAGATATGCAGTTATAAAATTTACCTGCCGTATAAGGGTAGGTTTTAAAAATTTTACTGGACGCTGAAGGGGTCTGTTTATATGGCGACATGTACCAATTCCTCACCCTCCTTTTCCTCTATATGCCCGCATTCTCCCTTCCTATATTTTGCTCTCTTCTTCCATTTTTGCCGTCATCTTCCCTTTCCCCCATAAGCTATCTTCCTCACTTTCCACAATTTTGCTCTCTTCCTTTCTTTTTAAGTGATGCTCTTGATTGTTGAGTGCTTGTCTTTAGCGCCGGTGAATAAGCTGGTCTCCCTGACGTGGCTTTTGTGGGTGCTAAGAAATTTTCGAGGATTTACAGTACATTACATTTACGAATGATTGAGCATGGAGAGACGCTGTTGGCTGTTGCACAATATTATCCTTGGCCTGTTGCGGTGTTGCCCCAGTACCTTTTACTAAAAGTCGGCGTCTGTGTCTGCAGAAAATGTTTTCATTCGATCATTTCGATGAAAGAAAAATGGACAAAACAGACATTTTATTCCTTCTATAATAAGATTAAAATTTTGGAATTTGCAGTGATTCGAGTAAAATATGATGATAGTCTATCTGAATTAAATTGGGATCACACACATAAATACATACACAGGTAGAGGCATGCAAACATATGCAAACATACATGCAGCAATAGGAGCCTACATTTGACGAGTAAATACATGGGAGAGTATTATGCCAGACAATCTGATTCCAGTCAAATTTCCCGCGCAGATCAATTGTGTAATATAATTGAGCAGTTGATGTTGTTGGGATGGACACGCTTCAATGATTCCAAGCAGGTGGCCATTCATAGAAGGCTATCTATAGGCTGTTTCAACAACCTGTGGCGTCTCAATGTTTAGAGTAACGCCAGTTGCCCCGGAATCTAGCACAGACAGTATTTAATAGATTAAGTTGATTTTGTTAGGCTTAAAGACGTGAAAGATGTCAGATGAAATCGAAGCATGACGTGAATGGATTGTAAGACTGTGATCCGTTCTCCTGCGCTCGAGTGAAGAAAGAAGGAACAAATTTCCGAGTGCCACGTGGTTCCAGCCTATCATCATCCGGGACTGTGAGTACCGCGTTTCTGCATAGATACATTCATCCGTTGAAAGTAATAGCGCTATAACAAAATTGATTGCATATGCATGCTATGTACTTGAAGAAGTATTCGCCAGATGTCGAGGAATTTATATAGCGCTTTTAAAAGACTAGTGACTTTTAACCAGCTCGTGTATGGGCCACATTTTTGCATAGATATCTTCTTTCGATGAAAGAATAGTAATAGCGATATTGACATTTGAAGCTTTCACAATAATGATTAAAATGTTGTAATTTTGCGGTGATTCGATTGAACTATGAGGATTTTTTACCGTAGCCTATAGCTTCTCTTTCCCATAGTATTATAATTATTTTGAAATCGATTGCAGCACACTTGGTCTGAGTCTAGGACCTCTAAGCCTTGGTAAGATCTAGTCTCGGTCTTTGTCTTGGTCATGTTCAGAATCTCGGCCAGGCTCTGGGTCAAGGTCTTGGTCTCAGTCGGGGTGTCGTTCAGGGTCGGGTCGTGGTCTCAGTCTTGCTCAGGGTCTCGGTTTGAGGCACTGTCTTTGCCATGGTGAGGATCTTGGTGTGGGAAAGTCTCGGTATGGATCTCGGGTAGAGTCTCGGTCTGGATTTAGGTATGAGCTGCGGTCAGGGTCTCAGTCTGGTCAGTCTCGGACTGGGTCTTATTCGAGGTTTGGGAACAAGGCCTCCGTATGGGTTTTGGTTTCGGTTTGGATCAGGCAGTGATGGTCATGGTCTTGATCTTGCTGGGGTCTTGGTCAGGGTTTCGGTCTTAGTCTGGCTCTCGGTCAGGGTCTGGGTCTCGATCCTGGGTCTGTGTCTGAAGATCTTGGCCCTCCTCCCGCTCTCCGACTGGGCTGATGTCTTGTTCTAAAATCAATATTAAAATGATGGAATTTTTAAGTAATTCGATTAAAATATGATGATACTTGACCTGAATTGGGTTCCCATAGGCCTAGCTTCTCTTTGTCATAATTAACTACTTTATAGAGATTCCCAAACACTTGAAAATGTATAGATTTTTCGAGAAAACCGTAATGTCAATAATTTATCTTAGTTTGAGTAAGTGAATAATTTGAGTGTGATTTAAACATTTACAGAGTTTGAGAACAGTTAGTAAGTAACTTTAGTGTGATTTTTAAATTGATTGATATTGAGTACGTTAGTAAAAAAAAACCCGCAAGACTCTTGTGTTCTTTTGAAAAAAAAATCGACTTCTTCCAAGGCGAATGATTTTTGTCACAGCCTATTTATGGTCCTATGGGCACCAACGGGCTGCAGAAATATCTTCATTTTTGAAGTAATGACAGAGCTATTAACACTTTAGGCCTTCAAAATTTAAAAAATATGGAAATATGATGATTTTTGACCTTAATTTGGTTAATATAGGTTCTGTTTATCATAATAAACTATTTTGAAGCAATTCCCAAAAACTCTAAAATTTTTCGACTTCTCAGGAAAACCGTAATATTTCTGTAATTCTTTCATCAATTGAAGATATCTCTGCAGATCCTTGATGCCTGTAGGCCCATACACATGTTGGAAAAAATTGGAGAAGGTCGATTTTTTTGCGCGAAAAAACCGATGATGGTTAGTCCATCGGTTTTTTTGGACAAAAAAGTCGACCTTCTCCAAACTGAATAATTTTTTCACAGCTTCTTCATGGGCCTATGGGGAACAGCGGACTGCAGAAATATCTTCACTTGATGAAAAAATAATGAAGATATTGACATTTTAAGCCATAAAAATAACATTATGTAAATATGATAATTTTTTACCTCAATTGGGTTCATATAGCTTCTCTTTATCATAACAAACTATTTTAAAGTGATTCACAAAAACTTTAAAATTTCTTGATTTTTCTATAAAAGCTTGACCGTCTATTTAAGATATATATTTGATGCAGGGGTGGATTATTCACTCAGCAGTCTTAGGCTCGACAAGGCTCTTTGCTTGACATCCTAGATTTTGACCTGAGACTGGAGCAGAACAAGAAGCTTGGTCATGGCTGACTTGACTTAGTAAAGCGGGTGAATTCGCTTAGTGCCTTGGTGAGGTTCGTAAAAGGCGCTATATAAATAACCAAATGCATACGTACATGAATGCTTAGGCAGCCCTAAAGCCAGAGAGTTGCCTTAGTATGCATGTAGAATTCAGTGTACAATTGTGAGTGGAGAAGAACCAAGACATTTGATACTGATCTGCATCTTGCATATATTCGGTTTCACATAACATAGCATAACTGCGTTTGAAACAAATACCTGTGTAACAGCATTACACAAACAACTGCAAAGTCAATAGCAACCCTGCCACAGTTAAACGTAATAATTATAAGTCACATCTACAATTTCTCAATGTCCAACATGAGATCAAAGTGTTCCGTAAGGGTATTTTGCCAGCATCGAGTGTTTAATTAAGAGTTCGTCTTTGATTTCAGATGAAAGTCGTGTCCACAGAATCGGTGGAGGGAATGTGGTGCCTGCCTGTCGAGTACGCTGGTTCCAAACTCTCTTGCGGTCGGTCAAGACTCGGATGTCACTTCCAAGACCGGTCACTGCAAACCGCTACAACAAGAATAACACTGCCCGCTATCAAACTGAATCACTTCCTAAATCACAATCAACAGTTTGCTCAGTATAGCCAAGCTGGCTAGTGCACATAAGATGTGCCCACAGCCAGCTTGGCAAAAATGGACAAACTGTTGATTGTGATTTAGGAAGTGATTCAGTTTGATAGCAGGTATTATTTTATATGAACACACTTTAGGTTATATATCATCATATTATGATGATATTTGACCTGAAGTGTGTTCATATATTCATTCATTTCGAAAATTTATATAGCTCCCCTTATAAAAACCCAAAGCGCCTCATTATCATAATAAACTATTTTAAAGCTCTATCTTACCACCCACAGTGAGTTGGCTAAGAACACAGATGGAGTATAAGAGCTTATACTCCATCTGTGTCCTTAGGGGTGGTAAGATAGATCTCTCTATCTTACCATCCCCAGTTTGCCCATTATAGCCGAGCTGGCTAGGCGCACAGATGGAGCATAAGCTCTATCTTACCTCCCCAGGTTTGCTCATTATAGCCGAGCTGGCTGGTTTGCTCATTATAGCCGAGCTGGCTGGTTTGCTCATTATAGCCGAGCTGGCTAGTTTGCTCATTATAGCCGAGCTGGCTGGTTTGCTCATTATAGCCGAGCTGGCTGGTTTGCTCATTATAGCCGAGCTGGCTGGTTTGCTCATTATAGCCGAGCTGGCTGGTTTGCTCATTATAGCCGAGCTGGCTGATTTGCTCATTATAGCCGAGCTGGCTATGGGCACAGATGGAGCGAAAACTCCAACTGTACTTCTGCCCTGTTGAAGATTTTAATGCCCAACATATTAAAAATAAAGTTTAAATTAATGTTTTGCTTTGCTTTCAGTGTCTAGAGAAGCTCCAACTCCGACAGCAGTTAAAGTTCGTGAGAGAAGTCTTCATAACATCATGGACTGATTTATGAAGAAACAGTTCTTCATAAGACTATGAACATGAACTGATTTATGCTAATAAGAACAAACAATTACTTTTCTCTAAAGAGATGTTTCCTGAGATTATATACACTGAATACTTCCAAATAATAAATGACTTTGGCTTCTTAAATTACCTGTCTTCTTCTGTGTTTGGGTCTTCTAATCGGTTTCCAAGTTGTAGGACTTTGTAGTAGTCTGTCAAAAGAAATGACATTTAGTGCTCAATATAAGTATAGTTTCATTGACATTGTCATAATATACCATTTAAAGCAATTCTGGCACACTATAAAATTTCTATAGGTTTCAAGAAAACCATAATGTCTATATCTCGGTTATTCCTTCATCGAATGAAGATATCTGAGCAGATCTGTTATGCTTAAAAGCCCATACACAAGCTGTAAAAAAACTTATTCGCTTTGGAGGAGGTCGACCTTTTCACTCGAAAAAACCAATGGACTTCATCGATTTATTTCGAACAAAAAAGGTCGCCTTCTATAAACTGAATAATTTGTTTACAGCTTGTGTATGGGCCTATGGGCATCAACAGACTGCAAAAATATCTTCATATAATGAAAAAATAACAGAGATATTGACATTTTTATCTTTCCAAAATAAAAATTTGGGGAAAATATAATGATTTATAACCTAAATTGGATTCATATAGGCTCTGTTATCACACTAAACTATTTTAAAGTGATTCCCAAATACTTTAAAATTTCTCAATTTCTCAGGAAAACCGTAATATCTCTGTAATTCTTTCATCAATTGAAGATATCTCTGCAGATCCGTGATGCCTGTAGGCCCATACACATGTTGGAAAAAATTGGAGAAGGTCGATTTTTTTGCGCAAAAAAATCGATGATGGTTAGTCCATCGGTTTTTTTTGACAAAAAAGTCGACCTTCTCCAAACTGAATAATTTTTTCACAGCTTGTTCATGGGCCTATGGGCAACAGCGGACTGCAAAATAACTTCACTTGATGAAGAAATAACGGAGATATTGACATTTTAAGTCATAAAAATAAAAATAATTTTTTTTTAATATGATGATTTTTGACCTCAATTGGGTTCATACAGCTTCTCTTTGTCATAACAAACTATTTTCAAGTGATTATAAAACAGTTCAAAATCTCTTAATTTTTAAGGAATATTGTATAAAATCCAAGAAAACTGAAATTACTCACTTCTTACTTACTAACTTAATTCAACTGGATCAATCTCTAAATCATATCTCTCAAATTATTTACTTACTAACTCACTCAAATTGGGTCAATTTTTAAATTACACTCAAATTACTGACTTACAAACTGTATCAATCTTTAACTCACACTTAAATAACTTACTTACTAACTCACTCACAGTGAATCAGGCTTCAAATCATGTAACTCAAATCACTTACTTACTACCTACTCTCGAACTGAATCAATCTTGAAATCATGCTCAACTTACTTACTTAATAACCCACTCAAATCATGTCAATCTTTAAATTACACTCAAATTACTTACTTACTAAATGACTCAAACTATATCAATTTAAAATCACACTTAAATAACCTACTTACTAACTTAACACAAACCGAATCAATCATTAAAGTACAATCAAATAACCTACTTACCTAGTATCTTAATCAAACTGAATTAATAATTAAATTAAACTCAAATAACTAACTTACTTACTAACTCGTTCAAACTGAATCAATCTTTAACTCACACTCAAATTAGTTACCTATTAACTTAATCAAATTAAATCAATCTTTCAATCACAATCAAACTACTTACTAATTACTTTCAACCTCAATCAATCTTTAAATCACACTCAACTAACTTACTTACTAACCACTCTCAAACTGAATCGATCTCTAAATCATACTCGTTACTTTCAAACTGAATTTATCAGTAAATCACCTGAAATCACTTACTTACTAATTACTCTCAAATTGAGTCCATCTTTAAACCATACTCAAATTACTTGCTTAACTATTCTCAAACTCAATCAATCCTAAAATCATACTCAAATAACTTACTTTCTAACTTACTCAAACTCATTCAATCCTAAAATCATACTCAAATAACTTACTTACTAACTTACTCAAACTCATTCAATCCTTAAATCATACTCAAATTGAATCAATCCTTGAATAACACAGCAGTTAAATTAAGCGCCAAATGAAAATAAAATTCAAGCCCAAATGAAATTCAACCCAAAGTAGATATCATATCAAGAACAGACCAAAACCAGAAATACAAGACTGGATACTTTGAATTGTGACCATCAAACACGGCTTCAATGGGGTGGAGGTCATGTCATCTGGGTCTAGGACATTACCCCCCCCTGCCATTACCCCCCATAGGATATTACCCCCCTGCCATTAACCACAGGAGAATTATTCCTCTGTATTTAACCTCTTCCATTCACCTCTGAATAGTATGTGTTATCGATTTGTTTGCTGTTTCTTGTTTGCCTATTTAGCCTTTGATGCTGCACACAACAAGTCAACAAAAGAAACTTGTTTGACCAGTTTGTGTTGTTCAAGTTACTGATTTCGTTTTATGACATGATGACTAATAATGATGTAATAAATTCATGTTCATAGTTTAATTGTTGACATTGTTCTTATAAAATGCTACTTATTTAAAAGAATGCATCTAATAAAATTCGTGTTCAAAGTTTAATTGTGGAAAAGAGGCAGAAGAATAATGACAGGAGGGTAATGGCAGAGAGAAATATCCTATGGGGTGTAATGGCAGGGGGGTAATGGTATAGGGTAAAGTCCTGCTACCATGTAATCTATACTCCCTCCACTGAAATACTTGCTGTGTGAGAACATTGAGCACGGCTGCAAGGCCTCCGCTGACATAAATTCAGAACCATCGAATTATCTGTGTTGTCATATATGCAGCCAGGAACAAATATGGTAAATAAATATATAACAATGAAATTAATTAGAATAATAACAATAAAATGATAAAAGAAAAACAACAAAAACAAGAGAAATAATAATAATAATGATAACAATAATAATAATTGTAGTAGTGATATTAAAAGCATCACTGAGTAGATATCTTGATGGGGTGCTACATAAATGTTCGATTACATTACATTACTACTAGTATTAATAATACAAGTAATGGTAAGAATTACCTTATTATGCCAAACGAGAAGCTGTTCGCTGCTGCCCTATGATGGGCTCTCGAATCCTCGATAGACATCCTTCATCAGCGTGTACTGTCTTGTCTGGTCGAGGCCTTTGAGGCCAGCCTCAATCTCGGTGCCTTGAACGACATCAGAACCTTCATCACGGACCGCAATGCTCTGTCCTGAAGAAAATAAAACAAATAGTCTACTTATTTGAACAGCAGAACTCAGTAATGACAGGTCATGAGTAGATATCTAGAAGGGGTGCTATATAAGTGCTCGATTACATTACATGGCTACACTTAATATTTAAACGACAAACTGCTTTGGTTTACCAGTTAGATTCACGTTAACAGTAGAAATAGCTAATATTTTCCCAAATATAATTATAATTGATTTCCAATTTAGCCAATCAATTACCTAATTGATTTGATAAACAACTTATAATTAAACTCAATAAGCACTTTAACTGATTGTCCCCATCTCTTTTCAACACCTATTTTAGTACATTGTGTAGGTATGCATTAGAGGGACACCAATGAACTTCTGAATTTCTTTGGTGGTACATCCTATTTTGTTAGCTGTCATGAGAGAAATTCATAGTAATTATTTTTAGGATGTTGGATACACATTTAGATATTTAGAGGCGGCTCAACATCTGTGAAGTTAATGAAATTATTATCCTAACGAAATTATTATCTGACAATACGGTATTTTTGTTTATTTATTAATCAGTAAAATCGTTCAGATGCAATATCAACAGATTCAACACAGGAGTGTCAAATGCTTATAAGAACTGGACTTTTAAGAAAATAGATCTAAAAACTGCCATAACAATATCATTGCAAAACTCATTTTGGAAAAGCCAATCAGTAATCATTAGTGATCTTAGTTGCCCTACTCAACTACTCTGTGGAATATCATCACACACAACAAGCAGTGACTTTCTGGCCCTTGGGTACTTGGCTTGGGGCGTGAGACCACCAGCATGATGACGCTGGTAACTCGTCTCTCCTTCTGTTCATCACTTGTAATGGAGATGTATTAACTTTCATCTCCAAAATTCTTGGTAAGGCATCTAAACAGCTCACAGTGCGTTGTAAGTGAAGTTATTCGCATAATTTTGGTCAACGGCAGTATCCCGACATTTGAATGGAATGCCATTGAAAAGTTGGAAGACATGTTTAGCTAATGGCAGAAACTGAAGAAGAACATTAATCTCAGGACTGAGCCTTCACCACTGATGCCTTTGCAAAGCACTGTACCACCAAAATTCAATCTGTTAGAGCTGACACTTCGGGCTGGCCTCCACCTGAATTCGTCTCTACTGACTGCACTCTAACGACCTTAAGTGAGGCAACTTTTGCTCATCATGTCTTCCGCTGCGAAGTCATGTGAGCTCGACCCTCTGTGCTTGCTGCAGAAGTTCATTGCATGAGGATTTTCTATCGCCACTCACCTGCCTCTGACGGTCCGATAGCCATCTAGTCAGTCGCCTAATCCTCTTGGTAGCTCTTGTCCGAAAACCGGTCAACATCCACCTTCCTGAAAGCGGTGATCTCCATGTTATTTGACTTTTATAAAAACGCGTGCAATTACTCTAAAGAAACTTTCATACACAACCACATGCGTGGTAAACAACGCTGGTTTCTTGCCCTACGATGCGAATTCATAGGCTACGTTTCTATTAGAGCATCGGGTAATGCTGCGCTTTATCTTAGCAGCTTAGCGACGCTATGCAAAATGCAAATATATATATACATATATATATATAAATTTCTGAAATAATGCAACATTATTGCAGTACTATAGTACCATGGAACGTGGATGTGCAATGCACGGGTGTCCAGAGGCTGAGTTAATTTTGCCCTTGCCTACCTGGCCGCCGGCTGTCGTCTCCGATCGTAGAATAATGGATCGGCCTAGAATTGCCACAGCTCAGCATCGTGTCTATGCATGGAGGAAAAGGAGGGTGAGGAATTAGTTCATTTCGATTCGTTATGTAACGCCATATAAACGGTGTTTATTGATGTTACGATTGCCGTTACGATTGCTGTTACGTTTGAAGGCAAATGGAGGTAAGGAAGGGTGAAGGCATAAACTCATCCTGCCTCTCCTCCATTTGCCTTATATGTTGCGCCACCTAACTAATCAAACTGAACTAAATTTTGCCAAACACCATGTATATTGCGCCACCTAGCGAATGGAATCCAACTAATGTTTCTGCTACGATTGCTGTTACGATTGCTGTTACGATTGCTGCAACGATTGCTGTTACGATTGCTGTTGCGGTTGCAGTTATCCCTGTTACGATTGCTGTAGCGATTGTTGTTACGTTTCCTGTTCCTGCTGCTACAATAGCTATTACGATAGCTGTAACGATTGCTGTTACGATTGCTGTTATGATTGCTGTTACGATTGCTGTTACGATTGCTGTTACGATTGCTTTTACGATTGCTATAACAGCAATCGTAACAGCAATTGCTGTTCCGACTTGTGTTATTCCTGTTACGATTGCTGATACGATTACTGTTCAGTGGCGTAGGCAGGATTTCCCCAAGGGAGGGGGGGTTTAGTGTAGGCACTTTTGGGATAGTCCTTTTCTCCACTAGATCTACAATAAATTAGGGGTCTCAATGAGCCAGGATTTTTTAAATTTTAGCCTTTTTTGCACTGCAGCAGTTTTTTCTGGGATATTATAAAATGTAAATACTTTTTATTAAAATCGGCTAAGGCGCATAGCTAGTGATTTTATAACAATGGACAAAAAATTACAAACATATACTCAAGCTTTAAATTTGATAAGATTATAAAATAGCCCTGCCTATGTAGGTTAGTCTCAGATTTTCATTTCTTGACATCTTAGTAGGCTAATATACTTCTTCTGATTATCAGTAGAAGTTAAGTTTTCTTGTCATTAGGGCCTATCTTATTTATTCATTCCTTAATCATAATGAATATTGGTCTTAACTTGCTTGGCTTCACAGAACGAAATCCAATCTTCGCTTCCTTACAGTAGTTTATTGATTATTTCCTTGGTTGTTGGGGTCATTTCACGGTGAAAAAGAACGCTCACTTGTACAGATGGAAACAGGCAATGTAATGTTACCAAGATTTGAAACATCTTTGTAATATTGGGATGAACTGTTTAATGACACAAATGCATCGCGTCCAAAGTATTTTTGGCACATTACCAGTTTCTTTGCGTGAAAGACGACGGTACCACAGCCTTAGTTCTGCCACTAATGAATACGTTGAGAGCCATTGCTTGTGGAATGATCGCTTTGTTTAGTGCTATTCTTGACCCAACATCTTATTGCAAGAGATAACAATGTTTAGTTAAACTTGCCACAACACCTTCCAGGGAGAGATAACTCTGCTTATTGATTTTTATTGTTGATCCACTATATACAAGGCAGCAATTTATATAATTTATCATTTATATTTCACTGTTTTAAACTTCTGAAAACTCTACTTGGTATAATGCGTCCAATGATCACGTATAAGGATGAACTGACCTATATACATAAGTATCTCTTTCTATCTCTTTATATTTATAGCTGTCTTATATCCCTGTCCTATATCCGAAAATAAGTGAATGATACATTGCGCTTGTCACATTATAGGCTAAGTTCTGCTTCATTTACACCCTGCCAGAGTGACCCTGGTATACGGTATCGGGTATGCATCAAATCTATGCCACAGCTGCTGCCTCCGTTGAGTCGGCGCGTATGCTGCACTCAGTGAACTTTGAGTGTCTGTTATTCCCCTAGCGAGGAGAACA
The DNA here is from genome assembly GCA_959347315.1 of Bimastos eiseni. Taxonomy (NCBI): domain Eukaryota; kingdom Metazoa; phylum Annelida; class Clitellata; order Crassiclitellata; family Lumbricidae; genus Bimastos; species Bimastos eiseni. The sequence continues at coordinate 11,041,580 of OY365821.1, read as the reverse complement.
GTCTCAAAATTATCCCAACTTATTCTGTAGGCTGTTGCTAAAAAAAATCAACTATGCCAATGGTTTTTTTTAACCCCCCCCCCAATCCCCCTTGCCTACGCCACTCTTACTGTTACATTTGGTGTTATTGCTGTTACGATTGCTGTTATGTCTGAAGGAAACGGAGGAAATGAGCATATAGAGGAAGGAAGGAAGGATTGGGCAAACTTCACCCTCACTTGATCTCCTCCAGTTTCCGTAGCTATATGGCGCCACCTAGCCAATAGAGATGAACTAACTTTAACACGTTAAATAAACACCGTATGATTAACACAACTTAGCGAATCGAAATGAACTAATTCCTCACCCTCCTTTTCCTTCATATGCTCTCTTCCTCCCTTTCCTCTATTTTGCCCTCACCCTCACTTTCCTCCTCTCTTCCTCCCTTTCCTCCAGTTTGTTCTCTTCCTCCCCTTTCTCCATTTTTCACTTACCCTCCCTTTCCTCCATATGCCCTCATCCTCCCTTTCCTCTCTTGGGCTCGCTTCCTCCCCTTCCTCCGTTTTGCACTCGCCATCCCTTTTCTCCATTTCCTCTTTTCCGCCCTTTCTTCCATATACTCCCTTCTTCCCTTTGCCCCAGTACCTTTTACTAAAAGTCGGCGCCTGTGAACCATTTGATCTGCAAGCGACTGTATCATGTCTAGGGAGTGGTCACTGCTTTCCCTCGCCGCCTCATCTTATTCATCAACTCCCCCACCACCCAGTTTACTGTTCCAGCTGGGCCGTATGAGTCATTTAAATGTGAGATTATTTAAGAAATTAAAAACTAATCCCAAATCGCTGCATAATCAGTAGAACACATTAAATACATTTTTATTTTTGACAATAAGAAAAACATGGCGTGAATCGTAATAATTATGCACATGAGATATTATATTGACCTAGGGCCTATAAACTAAAAACAGTTCTATCTAAAAACATCTGACAAGGCAACCGTAAAAGACCCTAAAGAGAAAGCACGATAAATAATTGGGTTGCAGTCTGTGATCTACCTATTAAGCAAACCAACGGCTGTTAATAAGCTAATCTTGATGCATCTGTTTTGGCCTACACTCAACAATCCGTGTAGGGGCCTAGTCGATATAAAGAAAGATAATATATAGAGCAAAGACTGTGTTTCTGCCCCTGCTATGCATTTGTACAGTTTCAGAGCTATTGACTCGAAACCTTCGCCGTTCGCTCGGGGAACACCTGGGACACCCAGTAGAGGGGTTGGCGAACCCGGGGCCGCCCTCAGCCTGCTCTCCAGGGTCAAAACCCTGTCTCAACCAGTGCAACGCAGGGTTCCGCACAGCTAGTAGTCAATAAATTAGATATAATACGGTTAGAGAGGAGCATAGGCGTCGAGCAGCCAAAGATCGTCTTCAACTTCGTCGAGTTTGATTCGTTTCTCTCGGTCGACTTCGAAGAATCTGTCAAGAAGTTGGTATGCTCGTGAAAATCAGAAAACAAAATGAAGGCGCTGTTTTTTTTAAGAACACGATCCATTAATTCATAAACGGTAACAAAACTAACTTTGAACTTCCCTCGCCAATAGGATCATAGTCGCTATCGATAACTCGTTGTCGAAAGCGTTAAGTTACTAACTACCGGGTGACGCCAGCTTATTCGTCATGCCGGAGGCCCTATGCCTATACGTCCGTGTTTCTCTGATAATATTTCGACAGGCTTAGAAAGGCCTAATAGGCATATGGGTTTTGTAGGGGCCTGCAATGGAATACTGGGTTACCGGATCTACTGCCCGAAGTTCAAAGGCGGGAGAGTTGTACAGTGATACAAAAGGCAGTTAGCCCTAACCATACCGGAAAAAACTCAAGGTAGAAGTTTTAATGAAGGCGCTGTTTTTTTTAAGAACACGATCCATTAATTCATAAGCGGTAACAAAACTAACTTTGAACTTCCCTCGCCAATAGGATCAGACGCTTTTTGTCCAAGATAGCCACATCTATTGAGCCGAATATAATGCAACAGAATATTTCAAGATATCGTCTCATATGCGTTCTCTGCGCTGGTCTATACGATGTTAGGCCTACATGTAATTTTAAACGAACGTGTTACAGCAATTACAAAACTGTGAAGACTATAGACCTAGACGTCTTCGCTGCGCTTCTGCCGTGCACGCAGGGCGTACCGAGCTATAATTGCGTCCCGTGCCTAGCATCAATCTGGTCCTCCCCACATTTTGAAAATAATGTATTTTATGTAATAATAAGTGACTCCATCCTGAAATTTGCGCCCTTTCCGCATTTGCACCCTGGGCCTAGACCCCGCTGGCCCCTCCCTCGGTACGGCAATGCGTGCACGTATGCGGCCAGCCAACGCGAAACGCATCGAAAGTGATCGCCACAAAACTCTCGTTCATTAGACCCGAACATGTATTAGCATAATACATGTATGGGGCCTGTGTTCGACAATCGAAAGACTGTTCGCCAGATTTCTTCATGCAGGCTATTTTTAGTCCTTGAGGGCCTAGAGACGAAGAAATTAGGATAACGTATCCATGGCAACCATGTCTACGTCGGCATTCTGTTTCAATTAACAACCGTTGCCGTGTCAAAGTGTCATAACTATATTTACATAATCTCTTTGTTTGCAGACAATCATAACTAATCTATAAATATCTTCCTGACTGAATGATTATTGTAACCATGTCTATAATAGGCGACATACGTGTACGTTTTCTCTTTGATTTAGGGCCTAGAACAATCGGAACCATTACTACGCATATCTGCGCCAGTTTACCTAAGGGAGTTGTGTCAGCCCAATTATGATTACTATAGTGACCGACCCCAACTCCCTTCAGCTGCCCATGGGGACCAGGTTAATGGTTATTCCTTTCGCTGTGATGCGTCATAAATCAAGCTTTTTCAGTGGTGGCCCAACCATCTGGAATGGGCTCCCCAAGAGCTACGCCTCCTGCCTAGAAATTCCTCGCCTGCATTTTACTCTTAATTGCAACCCGTATTTTTCAACCGTAGTCAGACCGGGAGCCCCTCTAAGTAAATGGGAATATTTTGAAGGGGAGCTATATTAAGTTCACATTGATTGATTGATAGACTGCCCGAATGATTGATTGCTTACTTGACTGCTTGAATGATTGATTGATCAGCGTTCTCTCTTTGATTTAAGATTAATGTAACCATATCAACGTCTTCTCCTTAATTTAATGTTGTGAATGTGAAAAGTAAGGCTACAGCTAGTGCGTCCACCATTCCAAACAGTTGAGTACGAGTGTCACTCTATCGTACCACAGAAATTAGAAGGCTATAGAGACGAGAGTCCATTCTTATAGTATATTCCGATTTTAAAGCATGTACATGCTGAAAACGTAGTCTGAAGATAGCGTACCTGTAGGAATCGCCGCATCAGTGATGTATTTCCCGCGTAGTGCATCTTCTTCGGCTTCAAAAGGCAGCCCCCAACACAGCATACAATAGAGACTGCATCCGAGAGCCCATACGTCCCCATGCACGTACATCAGCTGATCGTATCTACAAGGTCAGACGACGAGGAAATAAATTGGCATAACAAATTAAACCCATCTATATATAGTTAACCATCCCACGTTGGGATTTGCTGTTCATTGAAATGTCCATTAGTGCATGCCATAGGCTATATCTGACTCTCCGTGTCTTAATTCCTACCTGCTCCATCCCTTCTAGATCGATGCTATATCTCCGATTGCCACTGATTCCACCTTACCGCACAAGCTAGAGTGTAGGTTTAGGGTTAAATAGGATTAGGATTACCCACGAAATAAAGCAGGGTCATATATGTACATATATATATGCCTATCCTAGATGCAGGTCTACGTTATAGGCCTACTTTTACTTGAGACCCTTCACCTGACCAAAATTATATCCGATAAACCCAGAAGAGAATATTCATCACTTAAATGTGATTAGAATAATCGATGTAGGCCTATGTGGGCCCACTCATGGTGTTTACTTAACTCATCTATTGTTTATCTGAAAAAACAACCAGCCCTGGGTTTAAACTGGCGAGCTTAGGCTTTGAAGATTCACCTCTGGATGAGCAATTGGGCTTATAGGTAGGCCCATAAAGGCCCCATTGTCAAAGGCTATTAGGCCGATGTAGGCTATAGACTCGCTGTAAAATCATTTTATTTATACAAAAGAATTAGCAAATGCTAACGGGTCTTTTCGGTGTATTTCTGGGCTGGCAAATCGTGTTGTGCCATAGAGTGTTGTCCGGCCTCGCATATCTTCGTCGACTTTGACGGCTAATCCAAAATCGATTAGCTTCACGTGACCCTTAGAGTTCACGATAATGTTCTCCGGCTTCACGTCGCGATGCGCAATTTTATTTCCGTGTAGGTATCTAAGCGCGGAGACCAACTACAGAAAAAACACCAAAAAATTAATTAATTAAGAATCACATTTAAGTGACGGCTAGGCCTATCCTCTGTTATTGTGGCGAATCTCAAATCTGGAATCTGGTTGAATTTAGCCACTTCAGCTAGGGCGAACGAGATGTGCCAACAAGTTCTGCACCCTCTATTTATTTTTGTAAGACTCAGGGGCGTCAATCCCCTCTGAGTGATGGAGGCAAACCCGGCACAAAGAATCAGAAAGGCAAGATATTCCCCCTAAGACTTATAAATTCCGTCTTTCCCACCTGAAATTGGAGGCATTTACCTCCGGACCCCCTATCTGGACGCCTCTGGTTAGACTTAGGACAAAGAACAGGTTTAGTCAGACATAAATATATGGACTAAGCTTATGTTTTGTTAGGCGGTTAAATGAGTTAGGCTCCTTTCAACAGAGTAGGGCCTACGCATTAATATTTATTTTGAATTAACAGAGTAGAATCAACAGATACTTGCCTGAATGCATACGCGAGCAGATTGATATTCTGTGAGATGGCTTTTGACTCGGTTCATAAATTCCAAGAGATCCAGCTCGACAACTCCGTCCCAAGGCATTACTAAAAACAAGCTGTCAGGTTCCTCGAAGAAATCAACCAGCTACAAGCGAGAAATGTGCAAATTTTCACTAACGAGTTTAAAGATGTAACGCATTTCAATAAGTTCACAAAATACATCAACTACATGTGTCTAGAAAGTTGTTTCGCATCGATCTATTATAATTATGTAGCGCCACTCCTATGTCTGCTGCAATGCAAGTAGGCCTACGTCATTTATGCCTATAGACTTATTAAAAAATTATAGTCCGACGTTGGACTCATGTAGACCTCTACATGCAGGTGATATCATAGTGGCAAGCCCGTATGAAATCTGCTTTTATAATTTAGGCTTTATCGGAGTTATTGCTGGAACTACTTGGGCATCGGCCTATTACAGTGTAGTCTATGTATGTTCTATAGATGCATAGGCATATGCGCGTGACGGTCTACCTAATATAGAAGGCCTTTGTATTTTAAGCTATTTTATTCCAATAAGTCTGGCATGTACACATTTTCACGAACCTCTTAAATTTCCTACTTCCGTTGGAATAACATTCCTCCATTATGCCTACTGTTGCTTTTCTGCTTCTCTGTGCTTTTCAAAATCCTTATACTCCAGATGGAGTTAATCGAAAAATACTCCGGTAATAAACTTGTAAATTAGCGCTCCTTAAATACGGCAATTCAGTCAGCTTAACCTTGATTCCACATAGCGGTCAGGTTAACTGCTACATAGCCTAATCATACTAGACTATTACTTTTTTAATTGCATTTAATTATGATCTGTAGGCATTAAACAGATCTGTAGGCGTCAATCAACTGGCTAACCGTTGGTAAGTTTTCGTGTTCTATTGTTGACAGAAAATATGCTTCTGAAGAGACAATTTTTCCCAGTTTCTCTGAGAAGATCTGTCGCTTCAGCTTTTTGCTTTTCTTGACGATGAATTTCTGAAATGAAATCAAAGAAGTGAAAGTTGATGATTATCTTAGCCATAGCAGACATTCAATTGGATGATCAATGCGCCTAGATATCTGTTCACTCTAAACACGTAAATACAATCACAATAAGAGATCATTAATGATATAAACTTGCCGGAGTGGAGCTCGTCCAGGAGGACTCGTTCGAGTGGGTAAACCATATTTAATTTTTTGCATTATTTGTTTTCAATTTTTGAGCGTTGTTCGTCCGTACAAATTTGACACGTTGCATTGTCATGCAAGCGTCGTGACATGTGTGCAAAATTTCACCTCAGTAGGTCGACGGGAACATAACGAAAAAAGAGTTGAAAGAACTCAGACGAACCAACGATCCGTGTTCATGACAAACTTTACAAAAGCCAATCTAAATAGAAGAGGGTAAAAATGAACAGCAACTTAATAGTTTTCAATGTAAAATTATAATAATATCTTCGTTTAGTTAAAATTGACCAAACACAGTAGAAGTCTGTAGAACCTATGATCAAACCTGTATTGTCGACGCGTCGTTATGTTTCTGTATGTTCTCAAGAGCCCCAAAGATTGAAATTGTACTCATGCTATAGGCACCTATGCATGCTATTCCGAACACATCGGAGGCTTAGCATTTAGATTTGGCTTGTGCCAATGGAAAAGCCCGAAAATTGCCCCTCCCAATAAAATGTTAATGTCTAAATCGATCACACGTAAGTGGACCTACGTTTATGAGTACAGAAACAAGCCAGAAACTTACCTCTTCTTCACTTCCTCTGAGCTTAGCGTAAAAAACCGCTCCTGAAGCGCCTTCTTCAATAAATTTCGTCAATTCATACACGTCACTAAACTTTCCACAAGTCAAGGAAGCTGCCGAAACTGTTTTCTTCTGCTCCATTGTCGAATAATGGCGATTCTTTGTAATCGATGTAGGCTATTTCTTGGAATGGACTCGAACAAGTCTCAAAGTGCAGACCTCGGTCTACAACTCTTTCGCCGTGAACGACAGTACTTGAGAAGGACTGATCAACTGACCCAATGCGATGAGATAATATGTGTCTCTGTTGCTTCCTCTCCTTGAAAATCTGGAACTCAGACTGAATTTTCGTGTCAATGACCTTTATTTACTGATATCGCAACGTCAAAGATGATTGGCGCGACTGAATATCAGGCCCAAACAGTTCTGTAATTATGCGCTCGTTGCCCTAACCCCATACATTCATAGACCTCTGATTGTTTAACGATATAAGGAATCGGTCGTCTTGTGACCCTCCGTAGCCTTCGAAGATCTAACAAGGTTACACACAATTGCTCTGTCTTTGATGTGTTGTTACGAATTGGGCAGCTGATTGATAGAATTGTATCTTTGTCTGCTGTTGTTTATTTTCTTAATTTCGTCAAAGAACAAAGCAATTGAGCATATATGTATGGGTCTAGGCCTACCACGCTAATTATCATATGAATCAGAATTATGTATGCCTATAATACATATATTCCTATAACAGTCAGTTTATAACAATAGCGATTTGTGTTGAGCTCATTCATCACACCTGTATAGCCTAAGTAGCCCTTCAGTTAATACATAGGCCTATATTTCGTTCACCTATAATGATAGGATTTCACAGTAACAACACGGATAAGTGAATCTATAATAGTCTATATTTGGTTGCAATACGTTTATTCCATCTCTATTGTGAAAATTTTATTAGTTCTTAGACCTAATGATTATTTAGAAGAAGGTTTCTATTGAATCGTAGAGGGTTTAAAGCAGCCTATAATTATAGATCTATGCATTACATCTTCGACTGCGTGGTCTCCAGATCAGCATATTGTTTTCAACAATCAATTGAAATCCATTGTGTTTCGGTAGGCCCACATGTGTAACCCGAACAGAACTAATAGGACTACGAGCGAATGTGTACAACTAGTTTCAAAGTGTAGACCTCTATCTACAACCCTTTCCTTTTGAACGACAGTACCTGAGAAGGACTGAGATACTATATATAACACGTGTCTCTGTTGCTTCCTCTTCTTGAAAATCTGGAATTCTTACTGAATGCGTACAAGAGATTACTGCCTGTCACGCTTCAGCTGCAGTTGTTGATAGCACCTCTACCCACTTCACCTGATCAGAGGAACTGGGCTCTTTGCGCTGATCTGGATCTTAGTTTCTTTCCAATTGATCTCCAGACCAAAGGCTCTGGCCGCTCTGGTCACCACTTCCGGCACTATGAGTTGCACTTCCGCCATTTGCAACATCCGATTACTCTTCGTGAAGACCTTCTCCCGATCAAAGATCCGCCGGTGACACAACTGACGCAGATGGTGGAACGGCTAGGCCTACTCCTTGATGTACTGTTCAAACTTCTATCTTTGATCCTATTATAACTGAGAAACATTATATCTAGGCCGTATTGCCAACAATTAAGGTTTGAGCACTAAAAGCAACAGACTATCATACAGTCCTAAAATCTATCTAGGAATTTTTGTTCATAATGATAGTTTTTCTCTCTCGTAAGCGACACATTTCGGGTATGTAGATTCGGATCCTATGTCTTAGATCGAAAATAGACAAAAACGTGATGTCTAGAAAAAGGATAGCAACGTAGGCCTATACAAGTCTTAGAAAACACAACCACACTGGCCTAATTATAGTAAGTCAATATAATTAACCAATGCATCTGTTTATCCTGCCAAGTTGCGTTTTTAATTAACTTCTGACCGTGGAGCCGGTTGACTTGAACCAGACGGTCCAGACGACTATATATGCCGATGACGTTGGAACAACACGTTATTTTTAACCATCAGGGTAGGCCTACAGATTAGAGAAAAAGAGTTTAGGGACTCCTAATTGAAATTCTTGAACGTCTTTTGCTCAGAAGTGCACACGCTTCGACGCAGTCGACGGCGCAATTGCAGTTGTACTGCAGAGCAATTCTGCGCGAAGGACTTGCTCAAGGTCCCCACACAGTGACTGACGCCTCGGACGAGGATCGAACCCGCTCACTAAGCGCACACTGAGTGTTACGAGCCGACCGCTTTAACCGATCAGGCACCGTGACACACAATGGCAGCAGTGGTCTTTGAAGTGTTACAGAACCATGTTGCTGACTCATGCAGCTGTGAATTTCTTTTACCTGTCTTCGATTTCTTGTCTTTCGTTTCACACCTCAAGGCGGTTTCTTCGATCAGACAATAGGAAGCCAATTCCAGTGTAAAAGCTTTCGAAAGTAGCCGCAAGATAAATAAATCGATGTTTATAGACGATGAGTATTCAACAGTTATGCCTATATGTATATTATTGGTCTCTGCTCAGTCGTGTATGAACAAGAATGGAAACGCCGTAACGATGAATGCAACCCCCAGGCAGTGTAGAGGACGGAAGACAGACTGGATGATGTTGGAACTGCTGTTGGTCTTTCCGCTTCCACAACAGCGTTGTTCAGCCACTTTTCCTGGAAACCCAATGCTGTTATCGATGTCCTGTTTCTGCGGTTGGGTCAATCGACCAAGAAAGAGGACGCTGCCCGTCCTTTTCTCCGCGATAAGAAAGAGAAACGGATGATCTGCGTTGAAATTAATTACCTTTGACAGACTGACCCTGCGTCCAAAAATGACGGCCGTCGCTCCTGCTGCCTCTGTTCCCTCCTCGTTCACTTCGACGAATGCCTTGTGGACAACGGCAGAGACGAAGAGATTTCTGGCGCCATCAATACCAGATAAGTCCGCATTAGCTCCGTCAAACAGATCCACCATTCCAATAGCTTTCAAAAACTCATTCAGCGCGACACCTTGATCAATAACAAACTTAGGTAGATTCACTTTAACGTCGACCCTTTTAAACCCACTAAACATCCTGTCCAGTGAAGCAGCTTCCAGACGATTTTCAACAAATGACAGACCTTTAATACTATGGTGTGGTAATAGAATGAACATGGAAGCCTGGTCTCCTAGGTATGGCAACTCCACAACCTGGCAACCGAGCTCAGTGGAGTTGTAGTAGTTGAGCCTTTTCTTCCCCAAATGCATCATATCGACCTCCGTGTCTTCACTGGACGACAAATAAAAAGTCGCTGGTTTTGTCGCTTGTTTGTCAAATGGATGCGACCAATGACCTTTGAAATATATAGCGTTGACTAGTACAAGCCTTGTCATGGTTGTGATGCTTCCGTCTGGTAATAAGTCTTTGATCTTCTCTGAAGTTTGCTCTTCCACCCAAGCATTGATGTAGTCTCGAGAGCTACTCGGATCATTCATAAAATCAAGGACTTCCAATGTAGCCTTAAAGTAGGATTCGGTATCTTGCAAAAACTCAGCCATGAAACTGTAACCATCTTGACCAAACAGACGATTTGCGATGTATAGGGTGTAATTCTTCTGTTCGCTGCTCAGAACATTAATCAGTGTCTTGATGTCGTTTTTGAGGGATGTTTCGTCTGAAGAATTGTATACATCAAAGTGCATAACTGATGTCATCTGTTTTCTAGTTTCTCCGCTTGCACCGAGGTAAACCATGGCCAGGGCAGTTGAAATACTCGCTGGTGACATAAAGACATTACTACCGTCAACGGATTTGCTGATTGCCTTGTATAGGGTGAATGCAAATTCGTTGATGGAGTTCACTAGTTTGCTCTGAACAGTTCTGTCTCCATCATCAATGGCGCAAACATGAGCTGCAGATAAGATGAGACAAAAAACAGACACCTTGAGATCCAATTGATGACGCATTATGGTGACGTCTACAAGCGCCGCAGCCGATGGAGTATTGGATTGGGCCCTGTAATTACCAGAAACTGCAGTAAATTAAACACAGTTTAGCTTGTAATCAGTCGTTTAATTGAGAGAACAATCTGACAATAGCATAAAAGTGCAAAAATGAGATACTTAAATTTAAAAAAAATAGAATTTAACAAAGTTGTTAGAATTAATTTATGAACGTATAAATATTTTAGATATTTGGAGAATCTGTAGATTAGTGAGATTTGTCTTTTGTCAGATGTTTGTGGAAGAATGGCTGTGTGCTCTTGGGCTTGACTGATGAGTGGAGACGAATATATGGAAGGCACGATCGAGTTGGTAAAAGACGTGCCTAGGATTGTTTAGTATGGAGAACAGGAGCTTCGTGATATCAGCTATATTTGCTAGTTCAGAACCCTGGGCAATTTTTCCTGTAATTATTGCTATGGAGATGGTGTGAGCAAGAAACTGTGTGTGCAAAATGTTTGCATGTCCGAACTGAATGCGGTGATAGTTAAATTAAGACTATGTCTATACATGTAAGTCTATATATATATATATATAATTTATAGTTAAATCTTGTCTAAAGTCAGAGGACGTACGTAACATAGCTTTCAAGCCAATGAACCAAAGTTTCTGGAGTAAGGACGTATATATAGGCCTAAGTTGCAGCCGGCTAGGATCTCAATTTACTTAGTCTATAATAAAAGTAAATTGTGACTCGTTTTTAAAAAAATGTTATGCGCACACTAAATTCTTGTTGCGCTGGCTCCACGGCTCGTACCTGCATGCGCACAGATTAGCGGGAACATTGCTGCTAGGAAGGATTGTTTAAGGTAACCTAGGTTTTAACCCTTTATGAGTTTACCAGTTCTTTATATATGATTTTCGTAAAGGCAGATATTAGACCTGTATATATAACTTGCATTAACTATTAGATCAAGGTAATTGAAAAAGCACTCTTAAATGCAATGTACGTGGTCATTGCCACGTATACGGTCTAGTTTGCCGTGGACCACAGAAATATTCGACTTAGTACATATAACTGCATGGCCGCAGTTGATGAAAGGGATGTGATAGCTGCATGCTCCCCTAATCTATGGATCATTAGTTCATTACCAATGGGATGACTTGATCAATGATTAACGCTAATGACACGGGTATTGTGTATCATTGCAATATAGTCTACATAATACGCCTACAGATTCATTGCTTACCGTAAGTTCAATATAAGTTAATATATCTGATCCAGATTTCCTTGCACAACGATCGACCTTTGTCCCGAATATAGGTTCACAGAGAATGTGAGATCTTATGCGTGTATAGGCCTACATGCAGTAACCAACGCAGTTATAAGATAGCAGCAACAACAGCAGTACGTAGAAGCAGCCCCAACAACCAAGTTATATTTGGCTTTGTGCACAACTGCCGACTCATTTAACTACAGGCATCAGCTTTTCGGCTCTAGTTCCGTGCATCAGTGTGCTTATGCTATGTATACAGACTTATTATTACAGACTGACTCACTAAAACTGCCATCTGACAGAATGCAATTTCTCCGGGACCAATATTGAGGTTTCTCTACCAAAATGTCAAGATTTATTGGAAAACGATTCATCAGCAACGTCTGAAAATTTCAATGAATTTGTTGTGCTTCATAATTACATAGATTCAAATACTCAATTACGTATTTTCAAATGGACAGTCCATTTTAGTTTGCAATGTCACACCATCATCTTTCACTACAAATTCTGAAATCTGCTCAACTGAAAGCATGTTCCAAGTGCTCACCCATAGCTTTCGTTATGAAGGAAGGTTATTTGACATTGAAAATTACAATTAGTTACGTAACTTAAGCCTACTGTCCATTTCCATTCGCCTGTGTAAAATTTGGAAATAGAACATTTAGGCAGGGTCGTTGACTGTTTAAAGCAATACAAATATTTCAGTGATATTTTCAGGGTCTGTTGAAAATTCTTTACCCTATAGGCTTATAAATCCTGAAATGCTGGTATAAAAAAACTCAATTAGTTGAGAATTTGAATTGAATCTTTTAAGACTTTTTTTATCGAGCCGCCCTTTGCGCATTCATGTACATGCAGCAGTGTCATTCTGTAACTGGGCTACCTCTTAATTCTCTTCACCCGGTCAGGACTTCGACATGTCATTCTATATATTTCGCTACTCTGGAACTATTAATTAATTAATTAATGTATGAATGAAGGAAAAAGTCCTGCTTCATGATATTGGCCTTGTGTTGCCTCTACTAAACCTCCTGAAATAGACTAGGAAACCAACGCAGTTCGTTATAGAGCTTCACGCCGGCCGCGTCGCGCCGCCGACATTTCGTGGCCGCCGCCGACAATTTTCCGGCGCGCCGCCGAACTCACGCTGATGTGTTCACTATTCACACTCACACACACGCACACACACATTATACACTATATACACATCCACATTGACATACGCACATATATATTCGTATATTTATATATATGCCCACATATCCGTCTGTCCGTGGCCTTCGTGAACTTAGCACATGTTCAATCAATCAACAACCATGGACTCATCGCCCGTAGACCTGTGTCTGATGTCTTTCTAACCACTTCTCTCCACACCGTCATTAAACTTGTGGAGACTTGTTACACCCCATTCTTCAAAGGCATCTGCCATTCTCTTGGTCTTCCTCTTTCATATGTTCCATTCATTATTCCCATTATAGATATAAACTCAGAGTTCCATTAGTAAAGTTCAGTCACTGACCCCTAGATAATGTGTCACGTTGTCTGTGCACAGCCGCTAAGCGTTTTCACAAAAGTCGATGTTCTGGTTGTCCGTAAAGACTATGGTCACAGGTCACTTACGCATAGGCCCACAACAGTATGGTTTTCTTCATACGCAGTTTAAACAGTTACATTTCATAGGATTCTGCAGAGGACTTTCAAAACCATTCAATTAGCGGCTGCTGCAGCACCTGAACAAATAATGATCCACTCTGCCTTGGGTGGCAGTAGGAAATTGCATCGACATCGACTCCTCAATACATAGGAAATCTGCCATAGCCGCCAGTGCTAGGGCGATCACTAAAAGTTTTACAGATTATTATACGACAATTATAATTTCTCTTGCGTGCTACTATAGCACCGTCTTAGTCGTGTAATCGACTGCCTGGATTATTTCAAGTAGGCTTATTCACACATCATAATGGCGGATGACAAACAAGTTTATGAAAATGTGTAAGTACCAATATACTTACATCACGTTATTAATTGTTTGTATTAATAATTGGGGACATAATCTGTTGCACATTGTGCACTCCTAAGCTTAATGTAATACTAAGACTAGATTCAGATGACATTTAACATGCATCATAAGCTCGATAGTGTAGGCCTAATAACTGGACTGTCATTCGAGTGTTCTGGGATCAAATCAGCGGGCGCCACCCACCCAGGCCACCTTCGTATACGCAGAGGCTAAGATAATGAAGTCGGTAACACTTTATACTCCAATCTCGTTTGAGGGACTGGTCCTTTTCTCCTCTTCTTAATATATGGCTTGGTAGAGAAAACGACCTTGTGAGATACATGTATTATATAATACGCTTTATTGATCGTTATCACTCATAGGTCTAAATACATTGGTTTCGATCAATAAATTGATTCGCTGTCATCTAATCGGTACCATATCTTCTTAATCACAGTTCTTTATTACTTATCACAGATTATAAATGGCGGGGAGAGGACTGGTGGACACTCGCTATCAAATGCTGAGGTATAGAAGCAGACGTAGTTGGTCTTATGTTTCATATTCATGGCTGCATCAGGGATTGCTTAAGGAAATGCTCCTTTTCATCTCCTTCTACTTCCCCCTTCTTTCTCATGTTCTGAGTCCTTCATTGTCCTGCTGTTGTTGCCGTTGCTCGTACCGATGTACCGTAAGTTGTTATAAGTTGATGCGACTACTACTTCTGCTACTACAACAACTGCTGCCGCTGCTACTGCTTCTATTGCTACAACGACTACTACTATTGCGACTGGGCAGCTTAGGTTGAAATACTAGTATCTGGCAATTAAGAATGATGAAAAAGGTTTCCTGTGGAAGTCTTTCAGGTCATAAATCCTGAAAGGTGATGCATTCTGCTCACGTTTTGCTGCTCGGTGTGCTTTGATAAGGGAAATGTAGGCCTAATTATTATTACTTGTAGCTTTTTGTTCGCAAACGTCTGTTTTGAGTCGCTGCGAATAATTGTTATACTTGAAAAAATGTGAGATCAGACAAAAGGAAAAGATAATGTAGAATATGCATATAATTAAAACGCAAGTTACCTTGCCGAACAACTTTTGATGCAGGTATGCTAAGACTTATAGAACACTGCGCCGATTACGCCACGCCGCCAAATTTTTTGGGTCGGCGGCGCACCGACCGCCGCCGAATAAAAATGACCGATGCGTCGCCGCCGAAACTTCTAGGTCGGCGCAGAGCTCTGGTTTGTTGTTAGGTCCTGGAGTGTCACCTTCCTTGACAGGAACGGTCAACATCTAGGATGGGATGTCACGGAACTATCATCAGTTCTATAGTCTCGAGACCAAGACCACGGTCTCGAGACTACATCTCTGAGTCTATCATTTAACGGCGGAAGTAGATGAAGCAGTGACGTATGTAGGGGGCTTTTGTCGCAAAACTGCAATCTCAACCATACACTCACTCGAACCCCGATTACATCTCATCTCAAGTTCTCCAATCGCACCATATCCAACGCCGCACCTCGTCTCTGGACCGACCTTCCTACTGAATTTCGTACTTTCTCGGTTCCTCCATCATCACTGCTTGTGGTGCAACATCATTTATCCCTAGCGTCCCTATTGGACCTATCCATCACACCTGCCTCTCCCGTCACAGAAGTTCGTCTGTCGTCGTTGCCAGCGACTGGGTGTCGTTGGGCACTGCTCTGCTTGCCGCTTCTGTCACAGAAGTTCGTCTGTCGTCGTTGCCAGCGACTGGGTGTCGTTGGGCACTGCTCTGCTTGCCGCCTCTGTCACAGAAGTTCGTCTGTCGTCGTTGCCAGCGACTGGGTGTCGTTGGGCACTGCTCTGCTTGCCGCTTCTGTCACAGAAGTTCGTCTGTCGTCGTTGCAGCGACTGGGTGTCGTTGGGCACTGCTCTGCTTGCCGCTTCTGTCACAGAAGTACGTCTGTCGTCGTTGCCAGCGACTGGGTGTCGTTGGGCACTGCTCTGCTTGCCGCTTCTGACACAGAAGTTCGTCTGTCGTCGTTGCCAGCGACTGGGTGCCGTTGGGCACTGCTCTGCTTGCCGCTTCTGTCACAGAAGTTCGTCTGTCGTCGTTGCCAGCGACTGGGTGTCGTTGGGCACTGCTCTGCTTGCCGCTTCTGTCACAGACGTTCGTCTGTCGTCGTTGCCACACTAGGGGTGTTGGCCGCCGCCGTCGTGCCTTCGTCGTGGTCGCTAGTTGACTGTGTCGATAGCGTAGCTGACGTCGTCGTCGTCGCCACACTAAGGGTGTTGGCCGCAGCCGCCGTCTGGCCTTCGTCGTGGTCGCTAGATGACTATGTGTCGCTAGCGTAGCTGACGTCGTCGTCGTCATCGTCGTCGCCACACTAAGGGTGTTGGCCGCCGCCGCCATCTGTCGTTGGGCCTTCGTCGTGGTCGCCATTGGAATGTGTCCCTGGTGCAGCTGTCGTCGTCACACTAGGGTTGTTGGCCGCTGTCGTCGAGCATTCTTCGTGGTCGTCAATTGACTGCGTGTCGCTGGCGTGGTCTTAGTCGTCGATCGTCGCCTACGACTGAGTCGTTGGCTGCAGTCATGGTCAGTCGTCGCCTCAGAGCTTCTTGGAACATTCCAGAATAAAGGACTGGGACGGTAGCCGTGTTGCGATCGTCTGAATCTGAACTCGAACTCCAGTTATAATTACCGATGGGTAGTCGGTTGTTTGATTTGCAATAAAGAATCAGTTAAACGAAGAAGTCTACTGGCATACTCCCCGTTCGCCAAAACTATGTGTTGTCGTCATCCTGATCGTTGTTCGAGGACACCTAGCTCAGTGCCAATACCCCAATAGTGAGGAGGACGTCCCTAGGCTGTCAATAAAGAGGGTGTTCCGTCACAATATATATATATATATATATATATATATATATATATATATATATATATATATATATATATAGTCCAGACATTTTTCCTCTTTAAGACAATTGAATAGATTTCAGTATCATGTGACTCGCTCGTTAACTAGAATTACCGTTATATTATATATTATTTATAATTATACACAATTGTATGGTCTCGAGACAGTGGTTCGGTCTCGAGACAGTTTTTTAGTGTCTCGGAAGCCTGTTGTCTCGGTTTCGAAGAAGTGTCTCGAATTTTTAGAAACTGTCTTGAAGTGAAAGTCTTGTTATGTCTCGAACAAGCGGTCTCGACAAGTTTCGCGTACCGGTCTTAACATTTTGCGCTAGAAACTGAAACTGGAATTTACGAGAAACGGTCATTCTGGTTAACGAGCGAGTCACATGATACTGAAATCAATTGTCTTAAAGTGGAAAATTGTCTGAGAGAGAATCTGAAATTGTGAAGTTTGAGTTTACGCAACTTGAAGTTAGGCCTATTGACAAACAATAGCTATTGGCTATTAGTTTGTCATTGATCGTGTAAAACCACCATAACCGAAACGATCGGAACAACTTGGGAGTTTCTCAGGGTGAGTAATGATATGCGCAAATTTATAATTTCGTTTGGTATTTTTTATCGACTTAACCTGTTTAAATTCGTCTAGAAGATTTCAGATGTGCTATCTTTATACTATTCAGAAAATAGGTCGAAGAAGATATAACGAAAACGATAAAACTCGCCAATATAAAAACTGTTCTTGGGAATTGGTACGATATACATTATAATTAAGTCTCAAATTGAAATTACAAATGAACCTTATTCCCGAAAACTGATACATTAGTATTTTACAGCCTTTTATATAGGACCACTTGCCTTTTACTGTCTGGACCTAGTGTCTCGGTCTCGGCATCTCACTGTCTCATCTTGGTCTTGAAGTTTAAAGTCTTGCATACAACACTGGAATGATCTCGTTTTCTGGCAATATCCACTCTTCCGCAGTAAACCCCCAGAATATGAAAACTACCTTTCCTCTCCAGCATTCTCCAGTGTTTTCCATGAAACCCTGAAGAGCCAATAATTATGGTGTTAGGGTTTAGTGTTCCAACTGTGGAGTCCTAATAATATTTGTTTGTGTAGTTACATAATACAAATTATTCTATTCTATTTACGGACTTATAAAGCGCTTCTTACAGTACAACCTAATCTGAGGCGCTCCCAGTGCGAAGAACCCCTAGAGAAAAGAAAAATCTTAACAGAACAAACAGAAAGAGTTATGATACCAGTCAAGATTTCAGCATGAGTCACAGACTCACAGCAGGAAGGTTGTTCCATAGTAAAAGGCCAACAACGGCATAGGCACGATGCTGATCTGTGGCAGTTATAGACCAAGGTACTAGAAGGTTCTGACGGTCTAAAGAACGGAGAGGACGTCCACAGGTAGCTGAGATAGGTTGCCTGATAAGATCACAAAGCTAGAATACGGAGCTTGACCCAAAAACGCTTTGTATGCAAGAAAGAGAATTTTGAACGGAATCCTATCAGTTAGAGGAAGAAAATGAAGATGTTCAGCCATGAAAGTAGAAATATGTGAGAAACGAGGAAGACTGGCGATCAAACGAGCAGCTGCATTGAGTACAGACTGGAGCAAGCGAGGTGGAGTCTTGGCAGGCCGATGAGTTACAGAAGTCAATGCGGGAACAAATGAAGGCATGAACCATAGATAAAAAAATGGTCAAAGTCACATCGGTAGATAACTGCAAATGATAGCCCATCACCATCACCAAAGGCATGCATCTAACAAGGGCAGACAGCCATGCAGTAGCCAATTATATCAATCAATCAATTATATGAACACGAAACTGTTTTCTTATCTGGAAGCAAAAAACGTGTTCACATTCTGACTGCACAACACCTAATCAATCGCATATAACCACCGACAAGATTTATAAAAACACCTATTAAATATTATCAATATTTACAGCTAAACGTTTGGCCATGATATATGTCAACTCAGTCTTCACAAGTCCATGTAATAACAAGGTCAAAGATAACAACAAATCTAATCCAAGTCTTTCGAAGGTCACAATAGTCCTAGTCAGCAGCGATCCGGAAATAGCAGTAACCCAGCAAAATTCTAGCTTCAAGAATCACTGGGTCTTACTTAGGTAATACAACAGAAGTAAAAAAACAACGACCAAATCAAATTATTCTTCTACTTCACATCATCATCATTGTTGACACACTGTGATACTGAATCCTTGTTTGCCTAGAATGTGCTAAAACTTATACTCAGTGGACTTGTCGCTTTGAGAAACCAGAATCGAGATCCCCCGATAATTACAGATCTTGCAGACGCACGTAACCCAGCCGGTAGCACCAGACACCAGCGTTCATTCCGTTGAAATCCTTCTCGCGTAGACGAGTGCACGGCCAATCGCGACTCGAATAGAAGAGTGCCAGTCCATAAGATTCGAGTCGTTTGAGCTGCGAGTAATGACTGCGGAGGACCGTTGGATGAGCGCCAGAAGTCTTATCTTCCGTCTCTATGCCGGCAACCAGCTGAGTGACATTCTGCAAATTTAACTTAATTAGCAGTCAAGGTAACGATCACCTCGTAATAATAAAGTAATTGGTCGGAATAACGGACCAAAGGCTAAGGGCCAACATAACAAAGTCAACTGTGGGACAGCTTATACCTGTCATCACCCATGGACACATCAGTTCATGAGTCAACTATTAGGGTCTTCAGTATACTCTTCTGCCTTTGAGTGAAGAGACATAATTTCCATGTTGATTTGAGCACACCATCGCCTTCTCTGTGCAATACAATGCCAACCTATGTAATACTATGAGCTTAAAATATACGAAATAATAATACGAAAAGTAATAATCTAGATCAAAAACTGTACATTGAATAATAATTAGATTAAAAATCTCAGAAATCTAACCTGCAAAATCCCGCTGTTCAGTATCTCACCAAGTACAATCCAGTCATTGTTCGGTGCATCAACTTCAATGAGATTGATATAACCCAGGTTGCCAAGAAACTGGAAGACTTCATCAAACGACACCGGCTTTGGCATCTTCTTACTGCCACTGTCATCAATTAACAGATCAATTCAGTTCAAAAGATTAAAGCACAATCAAGTTTCTTAAATAAAATCGTGCAAAATCAATATACCTTCAAAATTTTCAATACTAATATATTTTTTATCATTTCCAAGTTAAATAAATTAATCAGTTTGTCAAACCTAAATACATCAGACTTAGAGTAAAAACAAAACCCATTTCAAAGGAGTTCTTTTGTGTAGGTAAATGTATTTAGCTACACAGAGGGGTGGATCAATGGATAACACAGTGGCAAGAAGAGCAACAGGAAACGAGATCGACTCCCAACAAACTCGAAACGATGACTAGTCCTACCATTCGCTAGGTGGCAGTGTTGGTTAATTTAGATGTGGATCATCCGTTCATACTGTTCTTGTAATCATATTGAGGTCTGTCATTTGAATTTAACAACTAAAAACCATTATCATCAAAACATTTGCTATCTTCCTTTCTTCTAGTTATCATTGTCCAATCGAACCAGCCTCACTTACAAGATATTTCTCACAATAGATTAATGTGACCTCACACTTTTAGGCACATAGCTGGCTTCTAATAACCTTTCCATTCTCAACTTTTGAAAAACATTTTCGTTCCAGTGTCTAGACTTCCATTCTGTCTCATTTGCTGACCATTCAATGAGAATGGGCGTTTGTTTTCGAGTGCCACACAATGATGTCGGACGTCTTATTACAATGGGGTCATACAAGTTCTATTAGAGATACGGTTGAAGCATACGTGTCTAGTGGTGAATGGGTGTGAAGACGAAGACTCCTTCCGAGACCTCCTTTGCTGGATGATATAACTATTGTGACGACTGCACATTTCTCTTGCAGAAATTGCTCCTCAATTGTACTTTCTTTGTCCAGTCTAAAAGGAAAATATTGAAGTTTAACATCATCTAAATTACTACCAATACCAAACAAATTATAAAACATTGATATAAATTAAAATATTGACATAAATATAACATCAATGGGTGTAATAAATAGAGTTTATAAGCCATTTCTGGCCCACCATCAATGTATTCCTGGCCTGCAAAGCCATGAATAAAGACTATACAATTTGAGAATAACAGTTCATGTCATTTTTCACTGCATGCAAAGCAAATTAAAATCAACAAGCCAGTCAATATTAAACCCTTGCCATGTTATAGAGATTTTTGATAATGATGATCAATATAGAGACTGAATGCTAAAAACGTATGATTTAAGATTTAGTTTTGCTCGCATTTTTCTGGTACAGGGGGGCTCAAGATGTTAAAGGTGTTTGCAGAAAATGGTGGTAGTCATATAGCATTGTTTCACGAAAAGCTAATCTAAGGCATTCACTAAGTTAGCCTAAATGACGTCAACACCCTAATGACGAGCCTGTAGTGAAAGTGACTCATAAAACAATGCAGCTCATCGTTAAATTACTAGCTGCTATAAAGAATGTTCAGATAATAAATCAGTTAGCAAGCTATGCTCGGAAAGCTTGACAGGTGACCTTTTGTGGTTTCCACATGCATGCCAAACCCAACCAAAGCATTCCCATCATGAGTTGACACATTTTTCAACACTGTATTTATTCTAAGAAATCCTGATTAAATTCACCTAAATCGAACAATGACGCAGGGCTGGAGAAGTGCATCCGCTCTCTCTTTTTCGTAGCTGCATATCTGCCACCTTGGGCTGGTTTTCGCAGCAGACGAAGAGAACTTCAGGCTTCCGTCAAGAGCATCACCAATCGTCCGCTGTTTGCAGCTGACTTGTGGTGAGTCAAGATAATCGAACAGACGAAGATCCTCTTGTTCCTCAGTCCCTGCAGAACATCACAAAACCACAACACTTGTCGTTAAAGACACAGGCACGCCACATCTACTACAAACCCTGTCAGGACAGAAGTTTGTATCGAGATTTCTGCTCCACCTTTGTCCCTAGCCAGATCAGCTATTATGAGTACACTGATCATACGCTCTCTGAAAACTGTCCTTTTCTGCCGTGGTTAGGCTGGGAGCGCCTTTGAGTAGATACCTTTCATTCATTATTCATTCATCAAGAAAATTTGTGCATAGCACCTCTTCAGGGCGACTACTCAGAGGTGCTCCCAATCTCAGCGCAGGCAACAAATAAAGTCATCTTAAGATGGGAGAGGAATGTCTGAGAAGGGGTTCTAGGAAGGGATCAGAGCATCAAAGAGAGGCCATTATAAATCGAGGGGTCTAAAAATGCTATATCAAGAATTTTTTATTGAATGATTGATAGTTGGTAGGAAGATGAGAGGTTGAGGGAGAAGACTGGCCACCCGCCCTTGTATGCAGAGGTTAAGAAAATGAAGTCGTTGTCTCTCACTGAAGAGATTGCTTTTTTCTTCATCTTTGTCCTCTGGGCAAGGACTACTGTGGCACAACACCATGCCTATGTTATTGGGGCCCTTCCTTTTGAAATGATCATACTGGAAGAGGCGCTATAGATACAACACGCGAAACATCTCTTCTCTCCTCAATCTATTCCATATTGCTGGCATAGATGGATTTCATTCACATCAGTTCATTGCCGGAAGACATTTTATTTCCTCAGGGATCCCATGCTGAGAGCGCCTCTGAATAGGTATACTGTAAGAGGTGCTTCACAAATGCAAAAATACAATACAACAATGGAGGCAGAAGAGTTTCAAGTTACTCACAAAACTGAACAGAGAATTCTAGAGATTGAAAAAGGTCACCAAGAATGCCGCCGGGCTCAATATTGTTTCATGCAAGGCACAGCAAGAATCAAGGGATCCATAGATTGAGTGCGATGTTTGCTGGCATCTTGGCTAAGCAAGCAGTTGTGACAGGTCCACTGATTTGAGTGCAAACTTTTGTCACTTATAAGACAGAATTTCAAGTGAATTCTCTGCTCAATGGGCAGCCAGCGTAACGAGTGCAATACAACGCCTAGGAGTTTTTATGACTTTCAACAAAGAATTTTTAACCATTTAAAAACTGCTGAATCATAGCCTCCAGGTGGCCACAGCCATTTATTTTCACACACACATACAGTCCGATAGATGTCATAGTGTCAGTCCATACAGAATTACATACATATATACAGCAAATTGTTCAACATGGTGCAGCAGATGTTCCTATGTGAAAGACCATTATTATAATTGCTATTACAAACATTTTTAACATGTGTAAAGTCACATAGAAATGCAAACCGGTTGCATGTAAGAAATCAACCACCATGCAACACTGTCAATCCATAAAAACATTGTATCCAGAAACTTTCACAAAGAAACCTCAATTACTGGAAGACAATAACAGCTGCATTCCCAATTGTGTTGGTGTGTGTGTATTTATTTAACATCATCGAGTTCTTTTAGGACCTCAAAATACATTCATAAATAATTTCAACCTGACAGCCAAGAAATCCGCAAGCAGGCACTCACCATAATCTGCGGGTGGGTAAAGAATGAAAACAGTCGGCCCTGGATTGTGGACGAAGGACAGGAAGTACACACAGGACTCCATGAGCGTCACTTGAAGACAGAGAGGATCGTGGCTCGACGTGTGGTAGAGGTACATGCCACTTCTCGTAAACAGCTGGTATAGCGTACGGTACCAGTTGTACAAGTACTCATCATCGACTTTGTCTATGAAAAAGAAATCATTTGTAGAAGGTGGCTAGTGTGGACAGATTTCAGTTAAAATGAGTCGGGGAGACGAGATGTGATACCTGCTAGCCTCAAATGGTTGATAAATCCCTTTTAAAATGACCAGTAGGATAACACATATCATCCTTGTAATGGATGCATTGTTAAATACACTTATATCATCGATCAGTAGAATAAATGGGTGCCTTGCAGGCTGCCATACAGTTTAATTCAATAACCTTATTGTCATATGTTACTACTATATCATGATACCCTCCTAGCAGTCATTTTCACTCTGTGTCACCCCAAACTTATAAAAAGACTCACAAATCATTTATAAAAATAAAAATATGTGCATACACTAACTGAAGAAGTATGCCGTGTCTGCTGCCACCCTTACTTTAGGCCATTCCTTCATCGCAACCCGCTTTGACTATTGCTTATCTCTCTACTCAGGCCTCTCAGCTAGCCAAATGGCATGCTTGGACCCAGTCCTATGCTCTGCAGCTCACCTCACCAAGAAAATTCACAATATCGTCATGTCACCAGCTACATGATGGAAGCCCTTTCCTTCACTGACTCCCTCTCCATCAGTGTACTGTGAGTAGAGTGTAGCTGCCCTGTTTTGGCGCTGTCACCATCGTCTCTATTACCCAATTTCTCTCTTCGAGTGTAACAGTGCGTCGGCATGTTGCCCTTACACTCTGGAGAAAAATCGAGTGCTTTGGTTCCATTCATTTGTACCACAACAATGCGGAATCTAGCCTTTTTTGCGGTAGGCCCAGCGATCTGGAATGGTCTTTCAATCTTGAGCATGTCCACATCCTGAAACTTTCTTCAGCAAACTTAGAACTGTTCCTTTTTGGGCCTGTTGGAGTCGGAAGCGCCCTTGAGCAATTGCCCTAAAGGGCGCTATATAAATTCCCAAATGATTAATGAATCAGAAATTTACAAAGATAGAGTGAATGAGAATACCTATGTAAACCACAAGATGAAGTTGATAAACTTTTGATATCAAGTCGTCTTTGATTAGAAAATACAGCAGCTGCCACATCTCAACGTTTCTAACAGTCGACATGATACGGAGCAAGTCGATGTGAGAATGCCCATGAGCAGTCAGCAGATCATTGAATGTTCGCTGGCCGTAAGAATTACGTGAGAAGTCAGCCGGATCGTTGGCCACGATTGCAGAATGAATGTTTTGCGTGTTGTTCAAGCCACGAATTTGTGTGGAGATGTCTGTTGGTGTCACTAAATATGTGCTGAAACTGTAGTTGACTGCCAAGCTACGCTCTATGGTATAGTCGGAAACAGAACTGAAATAAAATTAAACAACATACATTTACTTTGCAGAACATCAAACTTCATTTGACAGAAATGGATGAACCATTACATAATATTTTTTCTCAAGACAATGCTTGTAAGGAGATTTTATAAAGGTGTGTAAACAATTAGGATTAGGCATAATATAGTCATGTTGCAGACAACCTGACTATCACACATGAAAACACTTTAATTTCAGGCCATATGTCACCGTTGTAGACATTTCAACAGCACTTGATAAGAAAATTAAAAGATTAGAACAGTTATAATAAATTTTAATAGTCACAACTCCTTAAGCTTATCAAATTAATCCTCTTTCCTTTGCAAAACCAAATCTTCAAGACCTGAGAGGCAGTTGCACCCAGACAAAAAATAGTCTATTCAAGCACAGGGACTTGCAATCATCACATAGAACTCACAAGCTCTGTAGTACATGAAGACATGTTTTCTGATAATGGAACCGCATTCTTTACTAAAGATATCTTTCACATATGTGAAAACATTCATATGACACAAATCTCATAGTAAGAAAAATGTTATTAAACCAAATATTACTTAGTTGAATACTTAATACATAATTTCTTTCGATTGAAAACACTAACCCAATAGTGTAGAGGAGTTTCTTATGCTTGGCTTCTAAATTCAAGCCAATTCCCTTGTCAATACAGATTGGCCAGATGGAAGTGTTCCCAATTTGAGACGTTGAGTTACACTGGTAGTTGTAGTGAGTCATGATCTTCAGCAATCGTCTCGCCTCGCTTTTCGCATCCGACAGCGGATGAAGGGGAGTGTAGACTTCGTCAACTTCGATCATCTGCATGAACGCAATGATTGCCATGACCGGAATAGCCACCAGCAGGCAGTTCTTCTTCCGTCTCCATGGACTCCTCGACGAACACGGGCAGAGCGCTGATGCACACATCCTGACTGTCATTACTGGGCAGCACCAAGAATCGATGCCAACATCTTTTTATTGGGAGTTAGATTTCACAAGTCACTCATCGGTGAAGCATTATTTTTTGGGACGATGTGTCATTGGCATGAACCTTGCCGACAAAACAGTAAGAAGCAAAGGTATAAGATAGAGAAGCAGCTTACATATTGTAATGTAACATAATGCAATACAGTTGAATGTAATAACGAAACTTTCAGTAGCGAGTTACTTCTAGAATTTATCAACAATGCAGTGTTAAACAATGTTTGGTTATCAGAGCATTTATTACAGCCTATTTACAAAACACTTTGGAGTACTAATACTTTATGAAAGCTGAAAATGTGCTAAATAAGGTAAAATTATAATAACAGTAAAGTATAGGCCATTTAATTAATATTGATAACTGTTAGAACACCTCTAAAACTCATCATTAAGGCCATTGGCTGGACCATACTACAAGCATCTCTGGTGAATTTCCTTCGAAGTAGTGCCATATAAATTCCGGATATCACTGCAAGCTGTATCCCTGAAATCGATTTTGTAAAAGTGATCCAAATTCAAAGAAATTGGGATACATTGGTGTATGTGCAAAAGCAGTATTTTCCTCTGTTATATTAAGGACATGGCTAAAATGGATCAGCATTGGTCGAACGTTTCAATTGCATTCAGCTGGACAATATATACACAAAATAAGACAAGGTTTAACAATTATTTGTTTTATATTAATTATTAGACTGATATTACAAATAGGCACATTTTGAGCCACAAATAAGCAAACTGTAGGTGAGACAAAGGTTGACATTTATTTTATTTTAATTGATTATTAGATTTAAACTACAAATAGATGTGTACATGCACATTTATATGTCTTAAATAAATTATTAGACTTGAATTATAAATAGACGCATCAGTGTAATATACGGATGATATAGGGTTGACATTAATTTGATTTTTAATTCGGGAGTTCCGCCCTTTTGTATAACTATTTTCGGAGAATCGAACTTTTAGGCATTATCAGCGTTTCGGGATTCGGATTGATATCATATTAGTGATCAAGAATTAAGCAAATGAACTCGAACCGTGCGCACAATCTATGGCACTAACCTCGAACATTTCAGTTTCAGGCCAACAACGAAATCACAACCACCACGCAAATAATTCAACATTGAGCTCCTCGTCTGATTGTCATTTTCGCCCGCAGAATGAGAGTTCCGTTGTTATGAGCTTTAGATTAATCTGCTTAACTAGCCTTATAAGTACGATTCCATTTGACATAAACACAAAATGTGGTGTTACCTAACGTAAACCACGTTAAACAGCAGACAAAACAATTAATTAGTTTCAACTTCCTCAGTTTCATAGAATTATGCACTATTTTTCTCTATATTCGCCCCTTTACGTGTCACCGCCATTTAAAATCAACAAGTAAGAGGACGGCAACAATCAATCACTTCTGACAGCCACTTGGTAGTAATTAACATGACAACATATATTTAACATAGCATAAACATGACATCGCATAACATCACATCCCATTTCATATCATAACATTACAAGGGCTTTGAGTAATTCTGAAGATGTGCAGGCTGCAGTTTGAGTCTGTTTGACCTGTAAAGGTCATTTTCTTAGTTTCTTGACGTCCATTTCTTTGAGGAATGGGTGCAGACCAAACTTATGCTGATAATTTGTTGAACCATATAATTTCTGACTAAAATAAATGACGGCATTATCCAGAGGTCAGATGCTACCCTCGTGAAGATCTCTAACCCAGGTAACTTCAACGTCCACCGTCTACTTCTGCGCCACCAATTGACTACCCTCGTCCCTCATCACCGACTACCACCGTAGCACCATGCTGTCTCGTTGGCTTGAACCCTTTGATTTTGACATGGCACCGGAAAGAAACTAGAGGATTGGGCCTAAACGGAACCTCTGTGATTCGCTGGTGTCTTCATAGCTGTTTTAATTAATCTGTTCTATTATCATGTTGTATGCATTGGACAACCACGAGCAATGAGCACGATGAATGATGATGACGATGACGACGATGATGATGAGGTAGGACATCAGAAAAATTTAGTACCAATTTCTTCCTACGCACACGATCTCATAACAGTATCTTGATAATAATATGAGGAAAACATTTTATAAGAATACTGTCGCACCCCTTTTGATTTTGCAATTGCTTTATGATATCTGAACATATGAGTGAAGTTCTTCTGCAATCGGTCAAAAAAATAATATACTTACTTACTCTTTACTTTTACTCACGCATGTCGGCATGTGCATGAAAAAGATGGCGTCCTGTGAAAAAGCGATGTGAGAATGTTTTCTAAATATGTTTATCAATATTATTTGACACATTACAGAAGGTAGTATAAAATCGCAATTAGGCCAAACTGAATGTCTTTTTAAGTTTTTAATAAAGTGGGACGCTGATGAAATATTATGACCTGCTAATCATGTAGTGTTGCTGACTCAGAGTGATGCCTTCACTGCACCATCATTTGCATGACAATTTATTTATTTTCTACACAATCATAAACATGATGATGCAATAGCATCTCTCTTGGCGAAATTACAGTTTGGGGGGTATTTTTTTGCACAGTGCATATTGCCGGCATAAACGACAGCATAGACTATATGTGCACGGGGGTGTTGGTAAAATGCGAACCGGTAAAACGCGAACCAAAATGCGAACCATAGGCGCGAACAGATCAGGTTAAGGCATCGTGAGGGTCGGTTAGGGTCAGGGTTGGCATCGTGAGGGTCGGTTAGGGTGACGATTAGGGTTAGTGTAGGTAATAGATAGGGTTTAGGGTCATAGCTAGTATCGTTTACAGATAATTGCCGAAAACATTTGGCCGCATGAATAAAAATATAAATGGCAACCATAGGCGCGAACCGGTCACGTGACTTTGGCAGATAATCGAAAACAAGTTCGCAAACGGTTCGCATTTTGCCGGTTCGCAGTTCGCCAGTTCACGGTTCGCATTTTACCCACACCCTATGCACGGAGGGTACCATGACTTGCCTTTAGAACTCAATACGATTTTATGAGCTATTTTTAGCTTAACCAATCACACTTCTTGAAATGCCACCAACCCCAGAAGGGAACATGCAGAAGGGTACGTGGGACAAGCAGGGATGTGCCCGGGTTCAGTCAGTGATGAACAGAGGGTCAACGATACCTGCCCGTAGATGGACATACATTCGACCATACGCTCTGCACCGGTTTCTTAGTCCAATAAAGACTACCTCAAACTCCCAACGCCCGTGACCACATGACTGTGTTGTTCCACAGGCAAACAGTCTAGCACGAAAATCCTTTGTAATCAGAATGCTCTACTTTTTAGGTATTTTGCATCAGGTTGGGGATATGCAATTGGTCAAACACATAGTATACTTTCAAAATGTCCTTCTGTGGTTGGTGAAGTGTGATTGGTTGAGCTAAAAATAGTTCATAAAATCGTAATGAGTGTCAACGGCAAGTATTTTTCTTCATAGACATATGAAGTGACACAAAGGAGTAAGTAAGCTTCGTATATGTCTAAAAGCGACCCTAACCCTAGCACTAACCTTAAACGACCCTCACAATGCCCAAACTGAACCCTAACTCTCAGGGGTGTAACAAGTAGGGGGCAGAGAGGGCACCGGCCCCCAGTTTCAAAACTGGGGGACAAAGCCCCCAGTTTTAGTGCTCAGTGCCCCCAAAATCGGTTGTTTTGATGTTTCTCCAATGGCTTTTTAAGATGACTTTTGTTAAGATTATTGGTGACCCCCATTTTTCAAATTTCTGGGGAGCAGAATTAAAAAAGTGGGGGGCAAAAAATTTTTTTTTGCTTTGCGCAATATTTTTCAAATTATGCCCCCTAACTTTCCAGAACCTTTTTACACCTCTGCTAGCACTAACCCTAAACAACCCTCACAACGCCTAAACTGACCCTAACCAACCCTCACGATGCAACAGGAAAGAGCGTTTGAGAGTATGCCACTATTAATAATCCTCGCGCCTTGAAAAAAGATACTAAATATATATTGTAGAGAAATACCCCCCAAACTGCAATTTCACCCATGATCATGCAATAGCATCTCTCTTATACTATTACAGAACAAAAAAGTGCAGAAATTTCAGAACTGTACAAATATCTATTCAGTTAATTTTTATTGATATTAGTCTGCATTCGACTTGTGCGTGATATTATTTAATCGTAGAAACTGATGATCTCGATAATTCCTAGTGATCATTGGGTCGGGATTTGATGCTTTGTCATTACACAGTGGTTATGTGTTATAAATACAAATGAGAGTTGGGGCAAGACTTTATTTTTATGGTTTATATTAAATGCTATGACTGATGCACTGTGGGCCTGTTTTTGAAGATATTTTATGTTTAAGTGGTTTATTTGCAGGTGTTTGGTTCCAAATAAGCCTTTGTCAGTCTGACGTTGTCATGTCTTGAAATAAACTTCGCTCCAAAGTCTCAGAATGCTTCAGACAACCGCTGTTGCTTTACTTCTTGGCTTCTGGTCACTTCTTTATCTGTTGGATTCGTTCTTTAAAGTAAGTTTAGACTCATAAAATAATAGTCACACCAATGCTGACAATTCTGACATTTCCACTCTTAAATGTAATGTAACTGGACTAAATGCAGCACATTTGAAAAAGCTATGGTTAACTGTATTGTAGTGTATTTTAAATTTTTTATAGGTGCTCCCAGTACGGTGAACCCAGAGGGAATAGAGATTATTAATACTGGGCAAGGATAAACTGTTGTCTCTGTTAAGGCAACATTGGTTGTGTATCTATACACTTAGCAGTTCAATCCAGATAACTTTCCCTCTATGGGTCGTGTGTGGAAACAGTAGATATTAATGTGGCTAGAAACGTAAATTGTCTGGTTTTTAATCACATTCACTTCTGCCCATAAAAGGACAGAAATATACATGTTAAAGAGTAATTCGACAAAGTCATCTTATGGTAGGCTTTGCTGCAAGTGCCTTTGCATCAGACAGTGTATGGCTTTGAGCTTTCTTGCTAAGCTAAGAAGTAGGTAAATCGTGCACTATTGTATTTCGGCAAGACCCTCTTAACTCATACTCCATATGGGTGCCATTATGCAGGGGCGCAATTAGAACATTTCCCTGGGGTGCTTCTATTGCAAACTCCAATGGTGGGAAGCAGTGTACTGAAAGCACCCCTACCCCTTCAAAAAAAAACTCATGGGAATTGGATCAGTTGTGTGGGTCAACTTTTTGTTTAAGCTCAAGTTTTCTTGTCATTAGGGCCTATCTTATTTATTCATTCCTTAATCATAATGAATATTGGTCTTAACTTGCTTGGCTTCACAGAACGAAATCCAATCTTCGCTTCCTTACAGTAGTTTATTGATTATTTCCTTGGTTGTTGGGGTCATTTCACGGTGAAAAAGAACGCTCACTTGTACAGATGGAAACAGGCAATGTAATGTTACCAAGATTTGAAACATCTTTGTAATATTGGGATGAACTGTTTAATGACACAAATGCATCGCGTCCAAAGTATTTTTGGCACATTACCAGTTTCTTTGCGTGAAAGACGACGGTACCACAGCCTTAGTTCTGCCACTAATGAATACGTTGAGAGCCATTGCTTGTGGAATGATCGCTTTGTTTAGTGCTATTCTTGACCCAACATCTTATTGCAAGAGATAACAATGTTTAGTTAAACTTGCCACAACACCTTCCAGGGAGAGATAACTCTGCTTATTGATTTTTATTGTTGATCCACTATATACAAGGCAGCAATTTATATAATTTATCATTTATATTCCACTGTTTTAAACTTCTGAAAACTCAACTTGGTATAATGCGTCCAATGATCACGTATAAGGATGAACTGACCTATATACATAAGTATCTCTTTCTATCTCTTTATATTTATAGCTGTCTTATATCCCTGTCCTATATCCGAAAATAAGTGAATGATACATTGCGCTTGTCACATTATAGGCTAAGTTCTGCTTCATTTACACCCTGCCAGAGTGACCCTGGTATACGGTATCGGGTATGCATCAAATCTATGCCACAGCTGCTGCCTCCGTTGAGTCGGCGCGTATGCTGCACTCAGTGAACTTTGAGTGTCTGTTATTCCCCTAGCGAGGAGAACAGTCTCAAAATTATCCCAACTTATTCTGTAGGCTGTTGCTAAAAAAAATCAACTATGCCAATGGTTTTTTTTAACCCAACCCTCCCCCAATCCCCCTTGCCTACGCCACTCTTACTGTTACATTTGGTGTTATTGCTGTTACGATTGCTGTTATGTCTGAAGGAAACGGAGGAAATGAGCATATAGAGGAAGGAAGGAAGGATTGGGCAAACTTCACCCTCACTTGATCTCCTCCAGTTTCCGTAGCTATATGGCGCCACCTAGCCAATAGAGATGAACTAACTTTAACACGTTAAATAAACACCGTATGATTAACACCACCACTTAGCGAATCGAAATGAACTAATTCCTCACCCTCCTTTTCCTTCATATGCTCTCTTCCTCCCTTTCCTCTATTTTGCCCTCACCCTCACTTTCCTCCTCTCTTCCTCCCTTTCCTCCAGTTTGTTCTCTTCCTCCCCTTTCTCCATTTTTCACTTACCCTCCCTTTCCTCCATATGCCCTCATCCTCCCTTTCCTCTCTTGGGCTCGCTTCCTCCCCTTCCTCCGTTTTGCACTCGCCATCCCTTTTCTCCATTTCCTCTTTTCCGCCCTTTCTTCCATATACTCCCTTCTTCCCTTTGCCCCAGTACCTTTTACTAAAAGTCGGCGCCTGTGAACCATTTGATCTGCAAGCGACTGTATCATGTCTAGGGAGTGGTCACTGCTTTCCCTCGCCGCCTCATCTTATTCATCAACTCCCCCACCACCCAGTTTACTGTTCCAGCTGGGCCGTATGAATCATTTAAATGTGAGATTATTTAAGAAATTAAAAACTAATCCCAAATCGCTGCATAATCAGTAGAACACATTAAATACATTTTTATTTTTGACAATAAGAAAAACATGGCGTGAATCGTAATAATTATGCACATGAGATATTATATTGACCTAGGGCCTATAAACTAAAAACAGTTCTATCTAAAAACATCTGACAAGGCAACCGTAAAAGACCCTAAAGAGAACGCACGATAAATAATTGGGTAAGCAAACCAACGGCTGTTAATAAGCTAATCTTGATGTATCTGTTTTGGCCTACACTCAACAATCCGTGTAGGGGCCTAGTCGATATAAAGAAAGATAATATATATATATATAGAGCAAAGACTGTGTTTCTGCCCCTGCTATGCATTTGTACAGTTTCAGAGCTATTGACTCGAAACCTTCGCCGTTCGCTCGGGGAACACCTGGGACACCCAGTAGAGGGGTTGGCGAACCCGGGGCCGCCCTCAGCCTGCTCTCCAGGGTCAAAACCCTGTCTCAACCAGTGCAACGCAGGGTTCCGCACAGCTAGTAGTCAATAAATTAGATATAATACGGCTAGAGAGGAGCAGAGGCGTCGAGCAGCCAAAGATCGTCTTCAACTTCGTCGAGTTTGATTCGTTTCTCTCGGTCGACTTCGAAGAATCTGTCAAGAAGTTGGTATGCTCCTGAAAATCAGAAAACAAAATGAAGGCGCTGTTTTTTTTAAGAACACGATCCATTAATTCATAAGCGGTAACAAAACTAACTTTGAACTTCCCTCGCCAATAGGATCATAGTCGCTATCGATAACTCGTTGTCGAAAGCGTTATGTTACTAACTACCGGGTGACGCCAGCTTATTCGTCATGCCGGAGGCCCTATGCCTATACGTCCGTGATTCTCTGCTAATATTTCGACAGGCTTAGAAAGGCCTAATAGGCATGTGGGTTCTGTAGGGGCCTGCAATGGAATACTGGGTTACCGGATCTACTGCCCGAAGTTCAAAAGCGGGATAGTTGTACAGTGATACAAAAGGCAGTTAGCCCTAACCATACCGGAAAAAACTCAAGGTAGAAGTTTTAATGCCGATGTCAGACGCTTTTTGTCCAAGATAGCCACATCTATTGAGCCGAATATAATGCAACAGAATATTTCAAGATATCGTCTCATATGCGTTCTCTGCGCTGGTCTATACGATGTTAATTTTAAACGAACGTGTTACAGCAATTACAAAACTGTGAAGACTATAGACCTAGACGTCTTCGCTGCGCTTCTGCCGTGCACGCAGGGCGTACCGAGCTATAATTGCGTCCCGTGCCTAGCATCAATCTGGTCCTCCCCACATTTTGAAAATAATGTATTTTATGTAATAATAAGTGACTCCATCCTGAAATTTGCGCCCTTTCCGCATTTGCACCCTGGGCCTAGACCCCGCTGGCCCCTCCCTCGGTACGGCAATGCGTGCACGTATGCGGCCAGCCAACGCGAAACGCATCGAAAGTGATCGCCACAAAACTCTCGTTCATTAGACCCGAACATGTATTAGCATAATACATGTATGGGGCCTGTGTTCGACAATCGAAAGACTGTTCGCCAGATTTCTTCATGCAGGCTATTTTTAGTCCTTGAGGGCCTAGAGACGAAGAAATTAGGATAACGTATCCATGGCAACCATGTCTACGTCGGCATTCTGTTTCAATTAACAACCGTTGCCGTGTCAAAGTGTCATAACTATATTTACATAATCTCTTTGTTTGCAGACAATCATAACTAATCTATAAATATCTTCCTGACTGAATGATTATTGTAACCATGTCTATAATAGGCGACATACGTGTACGTTTTCTCTTTGATTTAGGGCCTAGAACAATCGGAACCATTACTACGCATATCTGCGCCAGTTTACCTAAGGGAGTTGTGTCAGCCCAATTATGATTACTATAGTGACCGACCCCAACTCCCTTCAGCTGCCCATGGGGACCAGGTTAATGGTTATTCCTTTCGCTGTGATGCGTCATAAATCAAGCTTTTTCAGTGGTGGCCCAACCATCTGGAATGGGCTCCCCAAGAGCTACGCCTCCTGCCTAGAAATTCCTCGCCTGCATTTTACTCTTAATTGCAACCCGTATTTTTCAACCGTAGTCAGACCGGGAGCCCCTCTAAGTAAATGGGAATATTTTGAAGGGGAGCTATATTAAGTTCACATTGATTGATTGATAGACTGCCCGAATGATTGATTGCTTACTTGACTGCTTGAATGATTGATTGATCAGCGTTCTCTCTTTGATTTAAGATTAATGTAACCATATCAACGTCTTCTCCTTAATTTAATGTTGTGAATGTGAAAAGTAAGGCTACAGCTAGTGCGTCCACCATTCCAAACAGTTGAGTACGAGTGTCACTCTATCGTACCACAGAAATTAGAAGGCTATAGAGACGAGAGTCCATTCTTATAGTATATTCCGATTTTAAAGCATGTACATGCTGAAAACGTAGTCTGAAGATAGCGTACCTGTAGGAATCGCCGCATCAGTGATGTATTTCCCGCGTAGTGCATCTTCTTCGGCTTCAAAAGGCAGCCCCCAACACAGCATACAATAGAGACTGCATCCGAGAGCCCATACGTCCCCATGCACGTACATCAGCTGATCGTATCTACAAGGTCAGACGACGAGGAAATAAATTGGCATAACAAATTAAACCCATCTATATATAGTTAACCATCCCACGTTGGGATTTGCTGTTCATTGAAATGTCCATTAGTGCATGCCATAGGCTATATCTGACTCTCCGTGTCTTAATTCCTACCTGCTCCATCCCTTCTAGATCGATGCTATATCTCCGATTGCCACTGATTCCACCTTACCGCACAAGCTAGAGTGTAGGTTTAGGGTTAAATAGGATTAGGATTACCCACGAAATAAAGCAGGGTCATATATGTACATATATATATGCCTATCCTAGATGCAGGTCTACGTTATAGGCCTACTTTTACTTGAGACCCTTCACCTGACCAAAATTATATCCGATAAACCCAGAAGAGAATATTCATCACTTAAATGTGATTAGAATAATCGATGTAGGCCTATGTGGGCCCACTCATGGTGTTTACTTAACTCATCTATTGTTTATCTGAAAAAACAACCAGCCCTGGGTTTAAACTGGCGAGCTTAGGCTTTGAAGATTCACCTCTGGATGAGCAATTGGGCTTATAGGTAGGCCCATAAAGGCCCCATTGTCAAAGGCTATTAGGCCGATGTAGGCTATAGACTCGCTGTAAAATCATTTTATTTATACAAAAGAATTAGCAAATGCTAACGGGTCTTTTCGGTGTATTTCTGGGCTGGCAAATCGTGTTGTGCCATAGAGGGTTGTCCGGCCTCGCATATCTTCGTCGACTTTGACGGCTAATCCAAAATCGATTAGCTTCACGTGACCCTTAGAGTTCACGATAATGTTCTCCGGCTTCACGTCGCGATGCGCAATTTTATTTCCGTGTAGGTATCTAAGCGCGGAGACCAACTACAGAAAAAACACCAAAAAATTAATTAATTAAGAATCACATTTAAGTGACGGCTAGGCCTATCCTCTGTTATTGTGGCGAATCTCAAATCTGGAATCTGGTTGAATTTAGCCACTTCAGCTAGGGCGAACGAGATGTGCCAACAAGTTCTGCACCCTCTATTTATTTTTGTAAGACTCAGGGGTGTCAATCCCCTCTGAGTGATGGAGGCAAACCCGGCACAAAGCATCAGAAAGGCAAG
This sequence comes from Bimastos eiseni, assembly GCA_959347315.1. Classification (NCBI taxonomy): domain Eukaryota; kingdom Metazoa; phylum Annelida; class Clitellata; order Crassiclitellata; family Lumbricidae; genus Bimastos; species Bimastos eiseni. Next base: position 11,005,126 of record OY365821.1, on the reverse strand, counting down.
ATATTCCCCCTAAGACTTAAAAATTCCCCCTCCCCCACCTGAAATTGGAGGCATTTACCTCCGGACCCCCTATCTGGACGCCTCTGGTTAGACTTAGGACAAAGAACAGGTTTAGTCAGACATAAATATATGGACTAAGCTTATGTTTTGTTAGGCGGTTAAATGAGTTAGGCTCCTTTCAACAGAGTAGGGCCTACGCATTAATATTTATTTTGAATTAACAGAGTAGAATCAACAGATACTTGCCTGAATGCATACGCGAGCAGATTGATATTCTGTGAGATGGCTTTTGACTCGGTTCATAAATTCCAAGAGATCCAGCTCGACAACTCCGTCCCAAGGCATTACTAAAAACAAGCTGTCAGGTTCCTCGAAGAAATCAACCAGCTACAAGCGAGAAATGTGCAAATTTTCACTAACGAGTTTAAAGATGTAACGCATTTCAATAAGTTCACAAAATACATCAACTACATGTGTCTAGAAAGTTGTTTCGCATCGATCTATTATAATTATGTAGCGCCACTCCTATGTCTGCTGCAATGCAAGTAGGCCTACGTCATTTATGCCTATAGACTTATTAAAAAATTATAGTCCGACGTTGGACTCATGTAGACCTCTACATGCAGGTGATATCATAGTGGCAAGCCCGTATGAAATCTGCTTTTATAATTTAGGCTTTATCGGAGTTATTGCTGGAACTACTTGGGCATCGGCCTATTACAGTGTAGTCTATGTATGTTCTATAGATGCATAGGCATATGCGCGTGACGGTCTACCTAATATAGAAGGCCTTTGTATTTTAAGCTATTTTATTCCAATAAGTCTGGCATGTACACATTTTCACGAACCTCTTAAATTTCCTACTTCCGTTGGAATAACATTCCTCCATTATGCCTACTGTTGCTTTTCTGCTTCTCTGTGCTTTTCAAAATCCTTATACTCCAGATGGAGTTAATCGAAAAATACTCCGGTAATAAACTTGTAAATTAGCGCTCCTTAAATACGGCAATTCAGTCAGCTTAACCTTGATTCCACATAGCGGTCAGGTTAACTGCTACATAGCCTAATCATACTAGACTATTACTTTTTTAATTGCATTTAATTATGATCTGTAGGCATTAAACAGATCTGTAGGCGTCAATCAACTGGCTAACCGTTGGTAAGTTTTCGTGTTCTATTGTTGACAGAAAATATGCTTCTGAAGAGACAATTTTTCCCAGTTTCTCTGAGAAGATCTGTCGCTTCAGCTTTTTGCTTTTCTTGACGATGAATTTCTGAAATGAAATCAAAGAAGTGAAAGTTGATGATTATCTTAGCCATAGCAGACATTCAATTGGATGATCAATGCGCCTAGATATCTGTTCACTCTAAACACGTAAATACAATCACAATAAGAGATCATTAATGATATAAACTTGCCGGAGTGGAGCTCGTCCAGGAGGACTCGTTCGAGTGGGTAAACCATATTTAATTTTTTGCATTATTTGTTTTCAATTTTTGAGCGTTGTTCGTCCGTACAAATTTGACACGTTGCATTGTCATGCAAGCGTCGTGACATGTGTGCAAAATTTCACCTCAGTAGGTCGACGGGAACATAACGAAAAAAGAGTTGAAAGAACTCAGACGAACCAACGATCCGTGTTCATGACAAACTTTACAAAAGCCAATCTAAATAGAAGAGGGTAAAAATGAACAGCAACTTAATAGTTTTCAATGTAAAATTATAATAATATCTTCGTTTAGTTAAAATTGACCAAACACAGTAGAAGTCTGTAGAACCTATGATCAAACCTGTATTGTCGACGCGTCGTTATGTTTCTGTATGTTCTCAAGAGCCCCAAAGATTGAAATTGTACTCATGCTATAGGCACCTATGCATGCTATTCCGAACACATCGGAGGCTTAGCATTTAGATTTGGCTTGTGCCAATGGAAAAGCCCGAAAATTGCCCCTCCCAATAAAATGTTAATGTCTAAATCGATCACACGTAAGTGGACCTACGTTTATGAGTACAGAAACAAGCCAGAAACTTACCTCTTCTTCACTTCCTCTGAGCTTAGCGTAAAAAACCGCTCCTGAAGCGCCTTCTTCAATAAATTTCGTCAATTCATACACGTCACTAAACTTTCCACAAGTCAAGGAAGCTGCCGAAACTGTTTTCTTCTGCTCCATTGTCGAATAATGGCGATTCTTTGTAATCGATGTAGGCTATTTCTTGGAATGGACTCGAACAAGTCTCAAAGTGCAGACCTCGGTCTACAACTCTTTCGCCGTGAACGACAGTACTTGAGAAGGACTGATCAACTGACCCAATGCGATGAGATAATATGTGTCTCTGTTGCTTCCTCTCCTTGAAAATCTGGAACTCAGACTGAATTTTCGTGTCAATGACCTTTATTTACTGATATCGCAACGTCAAAGATGATTGGCGCGACTGAATATCAGGCCCAAACAGTTCTGTAATTATGCGCTCGTTGCCCTAACCCCATACATTCATAGACCTCTGATTGTTTAACGATATAAGGAATCGGTCGTCTTGTGACCCTCCGTAGCCTTCGAAGATCTAACAAGGTTACACACAATTGCTCTGTCTTTGATGTGTTGTTACGAATTGGGCAGCTGATTGATAGAATTGTATCTTTGTCTGCTGTTGTTTATTTTCTTAATTTCGTCAAAGAACAAAGCAATTGAGCATATATGTATGGGTCTAGGCCTACCACGCTAATTATCATATGAATCAGAATTATGTATGCCTATAATACATATATTCCTATAACAGTCAGTTTATAACAATAGCGATTTGTGTTGAGCTCATTCATCACACCTGTATAGCCTAAGTAGCCCTTCAGTTAATACATAGGCCTATATTTCGTTCACCTATAATGATAGGATTTCACAGTAACAACACGGATAAGTGAATCTATAATAGTCTATATTTGGTTGCAATACGTTTATTCCATCTCTATTGTGAAAATTTTATTAGTTCTTAGACCTAATGATTATTTAGAAGAAGGTTTCTATTGAATCGTAGAGGGTTTAAAGCAGCCTATAATTATAGATCTATGCATTACATCTTCGACTGCGTGGTCTCCAGATCAGCATATTGTTTTCAACAATCAATTGAAATCCATTGTGTTTCGGTAGGCCCACATGTGTAACCCGAACAGAACTAATAGGACTACGAGCGAATGTGTACAACTAGTTTCAAAGTGTAGACCTCTATCTACAACCCTTTCCTTTTGAACGACAGTACCTGAGAAGGACTGAGATACTATATATAACACGTGTCTCTGTTGCTTCCTCTTCTTGAAAATCTGGAATTCTTACTGAATGCGTACAAGAGATTACTGCCTGTCACGCTTCAGCTGCAGTTGTTGATAGCACCTCTACCCACTTCACCTGATCAGAGGAACTGGGCTCTTTGCGCTGATCTGGATCTTAGTTTCTTTCCAATTGATCTCCAGACCAAAGGCTCTGGCCGCTCTGGTCACCACTTCCGGCACTATGAGTTGCACTTCCGCCATTTGCAACATCCGATTACTCTTCGTGAAGACCTTCTCCCGATCAAAGATCCGCCGGTGACACAACTGACGCAGATGGTGGAACGGCTAGGCCTACTCCTTGATGTACTGTTCAAACTTCTATCTTTGATCCTATTATAACTGAGAAACATTATATCTAGGCCGTATTGCCAACAATTAAGGTTTGAGCACTAAAAGCAACAGACTATCATACAGTCCTAAAATCTATCTAGGAATTTTTGTTCATAATGATAGTTTTTCTCTCTCGTAAGCGACACATTTCGGGTATGTAGATTCGGATCCTATGTCTTAGATCGAAAATAGACAAAAACGTGATGTCTAGAAAAAGGATAGCAACGTAGGCCTATACAAGTCTTAGAAAACACAACCACACTGGCCTAATTATAGTAAGTCAATATAATTAACCAATGCATCTGTTTATCCTGCCAAGTTGCGTTTTTAATTAACTTCTGACCGTGGAGCCGGTTGACTTGAACCAGACGGTCCAGACGACTATATATGCCGATGACGTTGGAACAACACGTTATTTTTAACCATCAGGGTAGGCCTACAGATTAGAGAAAAAGAGTTTAGGGACTCCTAATTGAAATTCTTGAACGTCTTTTGCTCAGAAGTGCACACGCTTCGACGCAGTCGACGGCGCAATTGCAGTTGTACTGCAGAGCAATTCTGCGCGAAGGACTTGCTCAAGGTCCCCACACAGTGACTGACGCCTCGGACGAGGATCGAACCCGCTCACTAAGCGCACACTGAGTGTTACGAGCCGACCGCTTTAACCGATCAGGCACCGTGACACACAATGGCAGCAGTGGTCTTTGAAGTGTTACAGAACCATGTTGCTGACTCATGCAGCTGTGAATTTCTTTTACCTGTCTTCGATTTCTTGTCTTTCGTTTCACACCTCAAGGCGGTTTCTTCGATCAGACAATAGGAAGCCAATTCCAGTGTAAAAGCTTTCGAAAGTAGCCGCAAGATAAATAAATCGATGTTTATAGACGATGAGTATTCAACAGTTATGCCTATATGTATATTATTGGTCTCTGCTCAGTCGTGTATGAACAAGAATGGAAACGCCGTAACGATGAATGCAACCCCCAGGCAGTGTAGAGGACGGAAGACAGACTGGATGATGTTGGAACTGCTGTTGGTCTTTCCGCTTCCACAACAGCGTTGTTCAGCCACTTTTCCTGGAAACCCAATGCTGTTATCGATGTCCTGTTTCTGCGGTTGGGTCAATCGACCAAGAAAGAGGACGCTGCCCGTCCTTTTCTCCGCGATAAGAAAGAGAAACGGATGATCTGCGTTGAAATTAATTACCTTTGACAGACTGACCCTGCGTCCAAAAATGACGGCCGTCGCTCCTGCTGCCTCTGTTCCCTCCTCGTTCACTTCGACGAATGCCTTGTGGACAACGGCAGAGACGAAGAGATTTCTGGCGCCATCAATACCAGATAAGTCCGCATTAGCTCCGTCAAACAGATCCACCATTCCAATAGCTTTCAAAAACTCATTCAGCGCGACACCTTGATCAATAACAAACTTAGGTAGATTCACTTTAACGTCGACCCTTTTAAACCCACTAAACATCCTGTCCAGTGAAGCAGCTTCCAGACGATTTTCAACAAATGACAGACCTTTAATACTATGGTGTGGTAATAGAATGAACATGGAAGCCTGGTCTCCTAGGTATGGCAACTCCACAACCTGGCAACCGAGCTCAGTGGAGTTGTAGTAGTTGAGCCTTTTCTTCCCCAAATGCATCATATCGACCTCCGTGTCTTCACTGGACGACAAATAAAAAGTCGCTGGTTTTGTCGCTTGTTTGTCAAATGGATGCGACCAATGACCTTTGAAATATATAGCGTTGACTAGTACAAGCCTTGTCATGGTTGTGATGCTTCCGTCTGGTAATAAGTCTTTGATCTTCTCTGAAGTTTGCTCTTCCACCCAAGCATTGATGTAGTCTCGAGAGCTACTCGGATCATTCATAAAATCAAGGACTTCCAATGTAGCCTTAAAGTAGGATTCGGTATCTTGCAAAAACTCAGCCATGAAACTGTAACCATCTTGACCATACAGACGATTTGCGATGTATAGGGTGTAATTCTTCTGTTCGCTGCTCAGAACATTAATCAGTGTCTTGATGTCGTTTTTGAGGGATGTTTCGTCTGAAGAATTGTATACATCAAAGTGCATAACTGATGTCATCTGTTTTCTAGTTTCTCCGCTTGCACCGAGGTAAACCATGGCCAGGGCAGTTGAAATACTCGCTGGTGACATAAAGACATTACTACCGTCAACGGATTTGCTGCTTGCCTTGTATAGGGTGAATGCAAATTCGTTGATGGAGTTCACCAGTTTGCTCTGAACAGTTCTGTCTCCATCATCAATGGCGCAAACATGAGCTGCAGATAAGATGAGACAAAAAACAGACACCTTGAGATCCAATTGATGACGCATTATGGTGACGTCTACAAGCGCCGCAGCCGATGGAGTATTGGATTGGGCCCTGTAATTACCAGAAACTGCAGTAAATTAAACACAGTTTAGCTTGTAATCAGTCGTTTAATTGAGAGAACAATCTGACAATAGCATAAAAGTGCAAAAATGAGATACTTAAATTTAAAAAAAATAGAATTTAACAAAGTTGTTAGAATTAATTTATGAACGTATAAATATTTTAGATATTTGGAGAATCTGTAGATTAGTGAGATTTGTCTTTTGTCAGATGTTTGTGGAAGAATGGCTGTGTGCTCTTGGGCTTGACTGATGAGTGGAGACGAATATATGGAAGGCACGATCGAGTTGGTAAAAGACGTGCCTAGGATTGTTTAGTATGGAGAACAGGAGCTTCGTGATATCAGCTATATTTGCTAGTTCAGAACCCTGGGCAATTTTTCCTGTAATTATTGCTATGGAGATGGTGTGAGCAAGAAACTGTGTGTGCAAAATGTTGCACGTCCGAACTGAATGCAGTGACTTTCTGGCCCTTGGGTACTTGGCTTGGGGCGTGAGACCACCAGCATGATGACGCTGGTAACTCATCTCTCCTTCTGTTCATCACTTGTAATGGAGATGTATTAACTTTCATCTCCAAAATTCTTGGTAAGGCATCTAAACAGCTCACAGTGCGTTGTAAGTGAAGTTATTCGCATAATTTTGGTCAACGGCAGTATTCCGACATTTGAATGGAATGCCATTGAAAAGTTGGAAGACATGTTTAGCTAATGGCAGAAACTGAAGAAGAACATTAATCTCAGGACTGAGCCTTCACCACTGATGCCTTTGCAAAGCACTGTACCACCAAAATTCAATCTGTTAGAGCTGACACTTCGGGCTGGCCTCCACCTGAATTCGTCTCTACTGACTGCACTCTAACGACCTTAAGTGAGGCAACTTTTGCTCATCATGTCTTCCGCTGCGAAGTCATGTGAGCTCGACCCTCTGTGCTTGCTGCAGAAGTTCATTGCATGAGGATTTTCTATCGCCACTCACCTGCCTCTGACGGTCCGATAGCCATCTAGTCAGTCGCCTAATCCTCTTGGTAGCTCTTGTCCGAAAACCGGTCAACATCCACCTTCCTGAAAGCGGTGATCCCCATGTTATTTGACTTTTATAAAAACGCGTGCAATTACTCTAAAGAAACTTTCATAAACAACCACATGCGTGGTAAACAACGCTGGTTTCTTGCCCTACGATGCGAATTCATAGGCTACGTTTCTATTAGAGCATCGGGTAATGCTGCGCTTTATCTTAGCAGCTTAGCGACGCTATGCAAAATGCAAATATATATATACATATATATATAAAAATTTCTGAAATAATGCAACATTATTGCAGTACTATAGTACCATGGAACGTGGATGTGCAATGCACGGGTGTCCAGAGGCTGAGTTAATTTTGCCCTTGCCTACCTGGCCGCCGGCTGTCGTCTCCGATCGTAGAATAATGGATCGGTCTAGAATTGCCACAGCTCAGCATCGTGTCTATGCATGGAGGAAAAGGAGGGTGAGGAATTAGTTCATTTCGATTCGTTATGTAACGCCATGTAAACGGTGTTTATTGATGTTACGATTGCCGTTACGATTGCTGTTACGTTTGAAGGCAAATGGAGGAAAGGAAGGGTGAAGGCATAAACTCATCCTCCCTCTCCTCCATTTGCCTTATATGTTGCGCCACCTAGCTAATCAAACTGAACTAAATTTTGCCAAACACCATGTATATTGCGCCACCTAGCGAATGGAATCCAACTAATGTTTCCGCTACGATTGCTGTTACGATTGCTGTTACGATTGCTGCAACGATTGCTGTTACGATTGCTGTTACGATTGCTGTTATGATTGCTGTTACGACTTGTGTTATTCCTGTTACGATTGCTGATACGATTACTGTTCAGTGGCGTAGGCAGGATTTCCCCAAGGGAGGGGGGGTTTAGTGTAGGCACTTTTGGGATAGTCCTTTTCTCCACTAGATCTACAATAAATTAGGGGTCTCAATGAGCCAGGATTTTTTAAATTTTAGCCTTTTTTGCACTGCAGCAGTTTTTTCTGGGATATTATAAAATGTAAATACTTTTTATTAAAATCGGCTAAGGCGCATAGCTAGTGATTTTATAACAATGGACAAAAAATTACAAACATATACTCAAGCTTTAAATTTGATAAGATTATAAAATAGCCCTGCCTATGTAGGTTAGTCTCAGATTTTCTTTTCTTGACATCTTAGTAGGCTAATATACTTCTTCTGATTATCAGTAGAAGTTAAGTTTTCTTGTCATTAGGGCCTATCTTATTTATTCACTCCTTAATCATAATGAATATTGGTCTTAACTTGCTTGGCTTCACAGAACGAAATCCAATCTTCGCTTCCTTACAGTAGTTTATTGATTATTTCCTTGGTTGTTGGGGTCATTTCACGGTGAAAAAGAACGCTCACTTGTACAGATGGAAACAGGCAATGTAATGTTACCAAGATTTGAAACATCTTTGTAATATTGGGATGAACTGTTTAATGACACAAATGCATCGCGTCCAAAGTATTTTTGGCACATTACCAGTTTCTTTGCGTGAAAGACGACGGTACCACAGCCTTAGTTCTGCCACTAATGAATACGTTGAGAGCCATTGCTTGTGGAATGATCGCTTTGTTTAGTGCTATTCTTGACCCAACATCTTATTGCAAGAGATAACAATGTTTAGTTAAACTTGCCACAACACCTTCCAGGGAGAGATAACTCTGCTTATTGATTTTTATTGTTGATCCACTATATACAAGGCAGCAATTTATATAATTTATCATTTATATTCCACTGTTTTAAACTTCTGAAAACTCAACTTGGTATAATGCGTCCAATGATCACGTATAAGGATGAACTGACCTATATACATAAGTATCTCTTTCTATCTCTTTATATTTATAGCTGTCTTATATCCCTATCCTATATCCGAAAATAAGTGAATGATACATTGCGCTTGTCACATTATAGGCTAAGTTCTGCTTCATTTACACCCTGCCAGAGTGACCCTGGTATACGGTATCGGGTATGCATCAAATCTATGCCACAGCTGCTGCCTCCGTTGAGTCGGCGCGTATGCTGCACTCAGTGAACTTTGAGTGTCTGTTATTCCCCTAGCGAGGAGAACAGTCTCAAAATTATCCCAACTTATTCTGTAGGCTGTTGCTAAAAAAAATCAACTATGCCAATGGTTTTTTTTAACCCAACCCTCCCCCAATCCCCCTTGCCTACGCCACTCTTACTGTTACATTTGGTGTTATTGCTGTTACGATTGCTGTTATGTCTGAAGGAAACGGAGGAAATGAGCATATAGAGGAAGGAAGGAAGGATTGGGCAAACTTCACCCTCACTTGATCTCCTCCAGTTTCCGTAGCTACATGGCGCCACCTAGCCAATAGAGATGAACTAACTTTAACACGTTAAATAAACACCGTATGATTAACACCACCACTTAGCGAATCGAAATGAACTAATTCCTCACCCTCCTTTTCCTTCATATGCTCTCTTCCTCCCTTTCCTCTATTTTGCCCTCACCCTCACTTTACTCCTCTCTTCCTCCCTTTCCTCCAGTTTGTTCTCTTCCTCCCCTTTCTCCATTTTTCACTTACCTCCCTTTCCTCCATATGCCCTCATCCTCCCTTTCCTCTCTTGGGCTCGCTTCCTCCCCTTCCTCCGTTTTGCACTCGCCATCCCTTTTCTCCATTTCCTCTTTTCCGCCCTTTCTTCCATATACTCCCTTCTTCCCTTTGCCCCAGTACCTTTTACTAAAAGTCGGCGCCTGTGAACCATTTGATCTGCAAGCGACTGTATCATGTCTAGGGAGTGGTCACTGCTTTCCCTCGCCGCCTCATCTTATTCATCAACTCCCCCACCACCCAGTTTACTGTTCCAGCTGGGCCGTATGAATCATTTAAATGTGAGATTATTTAAGAAATTAAAAACTAATCCCAAATCGCTGCATAATCAGTAGAACACATTAAATACATTTTTATTTTTGACAATAAGAAAAACATGGCGTGAATCGTAATAATTATGCACATGAGATATTATATTGACCTAGGGCCTATAAACTAAAAACAGTTCTATCTAAAAACATCTGACAAGGCAACCGTAAAAGACCCTAAAGAGAACGCACGATAAATAATTGGGTAAGCAAACCAACGGCTGTTAATAAGCTAATCTTGATGTATCTGTTTTGGCCTACACTCAACAATCCGTGTAGGGGCCTAGTCGATATAAAGAAAGATAATATATATATATATATAGAGCAAAGACTGTGTTTCTGCCCCTGCTATGCATTTGTACAGTTTCAGAGCTATTGACTCGAAACCTTCGCCGTTCGCTCGGGGAACACCTGGGACACCCAGTAGAGGGGTTGGCGAACCCGGGGCCGCCCTCAGCCTGCTCTCCAGGGTCAAAACCCTGTCTCAACCAGTGCAACGCAGGGTTCCGCACAGCTAGTAGTCAATAAATTAGATATAATACGGCTAGAGAGGAGCAGAGGCGTCGAGCAGCCAAAGATCGTCTTCAACTTCGTCGAGTTTGATTCGTTTCTCTCGGTCGACTTCGAAGAATCTGTCAAGAAGTTGGTATGCTCCTGAAAATCAGAAAACAAAATGAAGGCGCTGTTTTTTTTAAGAACACGATCCATTAATTCATAAGCGGTAACAAAACTAACTTTGAACTTCCCTCGCCAATAGGATCATAGTCGCTATCGATAACTCGTTGTCGAAAGCGTTATGTTACTAACTACCGGGTGACGCCAGCTTATTCGTCATGCCGGAGGCCCTATGCCTATACGTCCGTGATTCTCTGCTAATATTTCGACAGGCTTAGAAAGGCCTAATAGGCATGTGGGTTCTGTAGGGGCCTGCAATGGAATACTGGGTTACCGGATCTACTGCCCGAAGTTCAAAAGCGGGATAGTTGTACAGTGATACAAAAGGCAGTTAGCCCTAACCATACCGGAAAAAACTCAAGGTAGAAGTTTTAATGCCGATGTCAGACGCTTTTTGTCCAAGATAGCCACATCTATTGAGCCGAATATAATGCAACAGAATATTTCAAGATATCGTCTCATATGCGTTCTCTGCGCTGGTCTATACGATGTTAGGCCTACATGTAATTTTAAACGAACGTGTTACAGCAATTACAAAACTGTGAAGACTATAGACCTAGACGTCTTCGCTGCGCTTCTGCCGTGCACGCAGGGCGTACCGAGCTATAATTGCGTCCCGTGCCTAGCATCAATCTGGTCCTCCCCACATTTTGAAAATAATGTATTTTATGTAATAATAAGTGACTCCATCCTGAAATTTGCGCCCTTTCCGCATTTGCACCCTGGGCCTAGACCCCGCTGGCCCCTCCCTCGGTACGGCAATGCGTGCACGTATGCGGCCAGCCAACGCGAAACGCATCGAAAGTGATCGCCACAAAACTCTCGTTCATTAGACCCGAACATGTATTAGCATAATACATGTATGGGGCCTGTGTTCGACAATCGAAAGACTGTTCGCCAGATTTCTTCATGCAGGCTATTTTTAGTCCTTGAGGGCCTAGAGACGAAGAAATTAGGATAACGTATCCATGGCAACCATGTCTACGTCGGCATTCTGTTTCAATTAACAACCGTTGCCGTGTCAAAGTGTCATAACTATATTTACATAATCTCTTTGTTTGCAGACAATCATAACTAATCTATAAATATCTTCCTGACTGAATGATTATTGTAACCATGTCTATAATAGGCGACATACGTGTACGTTTTCTCTTTGATTTAGGGCCTAGAACAATCGGAACCATTACTACGCATATCTGCGCCAGTTTACCTAAGGGAGTTGTGTCAGCCCAATTATGATTACTATAGTGACCGACCCCAACTCCCTTCAGCTGCCCATGGGGACCAGGTTAATGGTTATTCCTTTCGCTGTGATGCGTCATAAATCAAGCTTTTTCAGTGGTGGCCCAACCATCTGGAATGGGCTCCCCAAGAGCTACGCCTCCTGCCTAGAAATTCCTCGCCTGCATTTTACTCTTAATTGCAACCCGTATTTTTCAACCGTAGTCAGACCGGGAGCCCCTCTAAGTAAATGGGAATATTTTGAAGGGGAGCTATATTAAGTTCACATTGATTGATTGATAGACTGCCCGAATGATTGATTGCTTACTTGACTGCTTGAATGATTGATTGATCAGCGTTCTCTCTTTGATTTAAGATTAATGTAACCATATCAACGTCTTCTCCTTAATTTAATGTTGTGAATGTGAAAAGTAAGGCTACAGCTAGTGCGTCCACCATTCCAAACAGTTGAGTACGAGTGTCACTCTATCGTACCACAGAAATTAGAAGGCTATAGAGACGAGAGTCCATTCTTATAGTATATTCCGATTTTAAAGCATGTACATGCTGAAAACGTAGTCTGAAGATAGCGTACCTGTAGGAATCGCCGCATCAGTGATGTATTTCCCGCGTAGTGCATCTTCTTCGGCTTCAAAAGGCAGCCCCCAACACAGCATACAATAGAGACTGCATCCGAGAGCCCATACGTCCCCATGCACGTACATCAGCTGATCGTATCTACAAGGTCAGACGACGAGGAAATAAATTGGCATAACAAATTAAACCCATCTATATATAGTTAACCATCCCACGTTGGGATTTGCTGTTCATTGAAATGTCCATTAGTGCATGCCATAGGCTATATCTGACTCTCCGTGTCTTAATTCCTACCTGCTCCATCCCTTCTAGATCGATGCTATATCTCCGATTGCCACTGATTCCACCTTACCGCACAAGCTAGAGTGTAGGTTTAGGGTTAAATAGGATTAGGATTACCCACGAAATAAAGCAGGGTCATATATGTACATATATATATGCCTATCCTAGATGCAGGTCTACGTTATAGGCCTACTTTTACTTGAGACCCTTCACCTGACCAAAATTATATCCGATAAACCCAGAAGAGAATATTCATCACTTAAATGTGATTAGAATAATCGATGTAGGCCTATGTGGGCCCACTCATGGTGTTTACTTAACTCATCTATTGTTTATCTGAAAAAACAACCAGCCCTGGGTTTAAACTGGCGAGCTTAGGCTTTGAAGATTCACCTCTGGATGAGCAATTGGGCTTATAGGTAGGCCCATAAAGGCCCCATTGTCAAAGGCTATTAGGCCGATGTAGGCTATAGACTCGCTGTAAAATCATTTTATTTATACAAAAGAATTAGCAAATGCTAACGGGTCTTTTCGGTGTATTTCTGGGCTGGCAAATCGTGTTGTGCCATAGAGGGTTGTCCGGCCTCGCATATCTTCGTCGACTTTGACGGCTAATCCAAAATCGATTAGCTTCACGTGACCCTTAGAGTTCACGATAATGTTCTCCGGCTTCACGTCGCGATGCGCAATTTTATTTCCGTGTAGGTATCTAAGCGCGGAGACCAACTACAGAAAAAACACCAAAAAATTAATTAATTAAGAATCACATTTAAGTGACGGCTAGGCCTATCCTCTGTTATTGTGGCGAATCTCAAATCTGGAATCTGGTTGAATTTAGCCACTTCAGCTAGGGCGAACGAGATGTGCCAACAAGTTCTGCACCCTCTATTTATTTTTGTAAGACTCAGGGGTGTCAATCCCCTCTGAGTGATGGAGGCAAACCCGGCACAAAGCATCAGAAAGGCAAGATATTCCCCCTAAGACTTAAAAATTCCCCCTCCCCCACCTGAAATTGGAGGCATTTACCTCCGGACCCCCTATCTGGACGCCTCTGGTTAGACTTAGGACAAAGAACAGGTTTAGTCAGACATAAATATATGGACTAAGCTTATGTTTTGTTAGGCGGTTAAATGAGTTAGGCTCCTTTCAACAGAGTAGGGCCTACGCATTAATATTTATTTTGAATTAACAGAGTAGAATCAACAGATACTTGCCTGAATGCATACGCGAGCAGATTGATATTCTGTGAGATGGCTTTTGACTCGGTTCATAAATTCCAAGAGATCCAGCTCGACAACTCCGTCCCAAGGCATTACTAAAAACAAGCTGTCAGGTTCCTCGAAGAAATCAACCAGCTACAAGCGAGAAATGTGCAAATTTTCACTAACGAGTTTAAAGATGTAACGCATTTCAATAAGTTCACAAAATACATCAACTACATGTGTCTAGAAAGTTGTTTCGCATCGATCTATTATAATTATGTAGCGCCACTCCTATGTCTGCTGCAATGCAAGTAGGCCTACGTCATTTATGCCTATAGACTTATTAAAAAATTATAGTCCGACGTTGGACTCATGTAGACCTCTACATGCAGGTGATATCATAGTGGCAAGCCCGTATGAAATCTGCTTTTATAATTTAGGCTTTATCGGAGTTATTGCTGGAACTACTTGGGCATCGGCCTATTACAGTGTAGTCTATGTATGTTCTATAGATGCATAGGCATATGCGCGTGACGGTCTACCTAATATAGAAGGCCTTTGTATTTTAAGCTATTTTATTCCAATAAGTCTGGCATGTACACATTTTCACGAACCTCTTAAATTTCCTACTTCCGTTGGAATAACATTCCTCCATTATGCCTACTGTTGCTTTTCTGCTTCTCTGTGCTTTTCAAAATCCTTATACTCCAGATGGAGTTAATCGAAAAATACTCCGGTAATAAACTTGTAAATTAGCGCTCCTTAAATACGGCAATTCAGTCAGCTTAACCTTGATTCCACATAGCGGTCAGGTTAACTGCTACATAGCCTAATCATACTAGACTATTACTTTTTTAATTGCATTTAATTATGATCTGTAGGCATTAAACAGATCTGTAGGCGTCAATCAACTGGCTAACCGTTGGTAAGTTTTCGTGTTCTATTGTTGACAGAAAATATGCTTCTGAAGAGACAATTTTTCCCAGTTTCTCTGAGAAGATCTGTCGCTTCAGCTTTTTGCTTTTCTTGACGATGAATTTCTGAAATGAAATCAAAGAAGTGAAAGTTGATGATTATCTTAGCCATAGCAGACATTCAATTGGATGATCAATGCGCCTAGATATCTGTTCACTCTAAACACGTAAATACAATCACAATAAGAGATCATTAATGATATAAACTTGCCGGAGTGGAGCTCGTCCAGGAGGACTCGTTCGAGTGGGTAAACCATATTTAATTTTTTGCATTATTTGTTTTCAATTTTTGAGCGATGTTCGTCCGTACAAATTTGACACGTTGCATTGTCATGCAAGCGTCGTGACATGTGTGCAAAATTTCACCTCAGTAGGTCGACGGGAACATAACGAAAAAAGAGTTGAAAGAACTCAGACGAACCAACGATCCGTGTTCATGACAAACTTTACAAAAGCCAATCTAAATAGAAGAGGGTAAAAATGAACAGCAACTTAATAGTTTTCAATGTAAAATTATAATAATATCTTCGTTTAGTTAAAATTGACCAAACACAGTAGAAGTCTGTAGAACCTATGATCAAACCTGTATTGTCGACGCGTCGTTATGTTTCTGTATGTTCTCAAGAGCCCCAAAGATTGAAATTGTACTCATGCTATAGGCACCTATGCATGCTATTCCGAACACATCGGAGGCTTAGCATTTAGATTTGGCTTGTGCCAATGGAAAAGCCCGAAAATTGCCCCTCCCAATAAAATGTTAATGTCTAAATCGATCACACGTAAGTGGACCTACGTTTATGAGTACAGAAACAAGCCAGAAACTTACCTCTTCTTCACTTCCTCTGAGCTTAGCGTAAAAAACCGCTCCTGAAGCGCCTTCTTCAATAAATTTCGTCAATTCATACACGTCACTAAACTTTCCACAAGTCAAGGAAGCTGCCGAAACTGTTTTCTTCTGCTCCATTGTCGAATAATGGCGATTCTTTGTAATCGATGTAGGCTATTTCTTGGAATGGACTCGAACAAGTCTCAAAGTGCAGACCTCGGTCTACAACTCTTTCGCCGTGAACGACAGTACTTGAGAAGGACTGATCAACTGACCCAATGCGATGAGATAATATGTGTCTCTGTTGCTTCCTCTCCTTGAAAATCTGGAACTCAGACTGAATTTTCGTGTCAATGACCTTTATTTACTGATATCGCAACGTCAAAGATGATTGGCGCGACTGAATATCAGGCCCAAACAGTTCTGTAATTATGCGCTCGTTGCCCTAACCCCATACATTCATAGACCTCTGATTGTTTAACGATATAAGGAATCGGTCGTCTTGTGACCCTCCGTAGCCTTCGAAGATCTAACAAGGTTACACACAATTGCTCTGTCTTTGATGTGTTGTTACGAATTGGGCAGCTGATTGATAGAATTGTATCTTTGTCTGCTGTTGTTTATTTTCTTAATTTCGTCAAAGAACAAAGCAATTGAGCATATATGTATGGGTCTAGGCCTACCACGCTAATTATCATATGAATCAGAATTATGTATGCCTATAATACATATATTCCTATAACAGTCAGTTTATAACAATAGCGATTTGTGTTGAGCTCATTCATCACACCTGTATAGCCTAAGTAGCCCTTCAGTTAATACATAGGCCTATATTTCGTTCACCTATAATGATAGGATTTCACAGTAACAACACGGATAAGTGAATCTATAATAGTCTATATTTGGTTGCAATACGTTTATTCCATCTCTATTGTGAAAATTTTATTAGTTCTTAGACCTAATGATTATTTAGAAGAAGGTTTCTATTGAATCGTAGAGGGTTTAAAGCAGCCTATAATTATAGATCTATGCATTACATCTTCGACTGCGTGGTCTCCAGATCAGCATATTGTTTTCAACAATCAATTGAAATCCATTGTGTTTCGGTAGGCCCACATGTGTAACCCGAACAGAACTAATAGGACTACGAGCGAATGTGTACAACTAGTTTCAAAGTGTAGACCTCTGTCTACAACCCTTTCCTTTTGAACGACAGTACCTGAGAAGGACTGAGATACTATATATAACACGTGTCTCTGTTGCTTCCTCTTCTTGAAAATCTGGAATTCTTACTGAATGCGTACAAGAGATTACTGCCTGTCACGCTTCAGCTGCAGTTGTTGATAGCACCTCTACCCACTTCACCTGATCAGAGGAACTGGGCTCTTTGCGCTGATCTGGATCTTAGTTTCTTTCCAATTGATCTCCAGACCAAAGGCTCTGGCCGCTCTGGTCACCACTTCCGGCACTATGAGTTGCACTTCCGCCATTTGCAACATCCGATTACTCTTCGTGAAGACCTTCTCCCGATCAAAGATCCGCCGGTGACACAACTGACGCAGATGGTGGAACGGCTAGGCCTACTCCTTGATGTACTGTTCAAACTTCTATCTTTGATCCTATTATAACTGAGAAACATTATATCTAGGCCGTATTGCCAACAATTAAGGTTTGAGCACTAAAAGCAACAGACTATCATACAGTCCTAAAATCTATCTAGGAATTTTTGTTCATAATGATAGTTTTTCTCTCTCGTAAGCGACACATTTCGGGTATGTAGATTCGGATCCTATGTCTTAGATCGAAAATAGACAAAAACGTGATGTCTAGAAAAAGGATAGCAACGTAGGCCTATACAAGTCTTAGAAAACACAACCACACTGGCCTAATTATAGTAAGTCAATATAATTAACCAATGCATCTGTTTATCCTGCCAAGTTGCGTTTTTAATTAACTTCTGACCGTGGAGCCGGTTGACTTGAACCAGACGGTCCAGACGACTATATATGCCGATGACGTTGGAACAACACGTTATTTTTAACCATCAGGGTAGGCCTACAGATTAGAGAAAAAGAGTTTAGGGACTCCTAATTGAAATTCTTGAACGTCTTTTGCTCAGAAGTGCACACGCTTCGACGCAGTCGACGGCGCAATTGCAGTTGTACTGCAGAGCAATTCTGCGCGAAGGACTTGCTCAAGGTCCCCACACAGTGACTGACGCCTCGGACGAGGATCGAACCCGCTCACTAAGCGCACACTGAGTGTTACGAGCCGACCGCTTTAACCGATCAGGCACCGTGACACACAATGGCAGCAGTGGTCTTTGAAGTGTTACAGAACCATGTTGCTGACTCATGCAGCTGTGAATTTCTTTTACCTGTCTTCGATTTCTTGTCTTTCGTTTCACACCTCAAGGCGGTTTCTTCGATCAGACAATAGGAAGCCAATTCCAGTGTAAAAGCTTTCGAAAGTAGCCGCAAGATAAATAAATCGATGTTTATAGACGATGAGTATTCAACAGTTATGCCTATATGTATATTATTGGTCTCTGCTCAGTCGTGTATGAACAAGAATGGAAACGCCGTAACGATGAATGCAACCCCCAGGCAGTGTAGAGGACGGAAGACAGACTGGATGATGTTGGAACTGCTGTTGGTCTTTCCGCTTCCACAACAGCGTTGTTCAGCCACTTTTCCTGGAAACCCAATGCTGTTATCGATGTCCTGTTTCTGCGGTTGGGTCAATCGACCAAGAAAGAGGACGCTGCCCGTCCTTTTCTCCGCGATAAGAAAGAGAAACGGATGATCTGCGTTGAAATTAATTACCTTTGACAGACTGACCCTGCGTCCAAAAATGACGGCCGTCGCTCCTGCTGCCTCTGTTCCCTCCTCGTTCACTTCGACGAATGCCTTGTGGACAACGGCAGAGACGAAGAGATTTCTGGCGCCATCAATACCAGATAAGTCCGCATTAGCTCCGTCAAACAGATCCACCATTCCAATAGCTTTCAAAAACTCATTCAGCGCGACACCTTGATCAATAACAAACTTAGGTAGATTCACTTTAACGTCGACCCTTTTAAACCCACTAAACATCCTGTCCAGTGAAGCAGCTTCCAGACGATTTTCAACAAATGACAGACCTTTAATACTATGGTGTGGTAATAGAATGAACATGGAAGCCTGGTCTCCTAGGTATGGCAACTCCACAACCTGGCAACCGAGCTCAGTGGAGTTGTAGTAGTTGAGCCTTTTCTTCCCCAAATGCATCATATCGACCTCCGTGTCTTCACTGGACGACAAATAAAAAGTCGCTGGTTTTGTCGCTTGTTTGTCAAATGGATGCGACCAATGACCTTTGAAATATATAGCGTTGACTAGTACAAGCCTTGTCATGGTTGTGATGCTTCCGTCTGGTAATAAGTCTTTGATCTTCTCTGAAGTTTGCTCTTCCACCCAAGCATTGATGTAGTCTCGAGAGCTACTCGGATCATTCATAAAATCAAGGACTTCCAATGTAGCCTTAAAGTAGGATTCGGTATCTTGCAAAAACTCAGCCATGAAACTGTAACCATCTTGACCATACAGACGATTTGCGATGTATAGGGTGTAATTCTTCTGTTCGCTGCTCAGAACATTAATCAGTGTCTTGATGTCGTTTTTGAGGGATGTTTCGTCTGAAGAATTGTATACATCAAAGTGCATAACTGATGTCATCTGTTTTCTAGTTTCTCCGCTTGCACCGAGGTAAACCATGGCCAGGGCAGTTGAAATACTCGCTGGTGACATAAAGACATTACTACCGTCAACGGATTTGCTGCTTGCCTTGTATAGGGTGAATGCAAATTCGTTGATGGAGTTCACCAGTTTGCTCTGAACAGTTCTGTCTCCATCATCAATGGCGCAAACATGAGCTGCAGATAAGATGAGACAAAAAACAGACACCTTGAGATCCAATTGATGACGCATTATGGTGACGTCTACAAGCGCCGCAGCCGATGGAGTATTGGATTGGGCCCTGTAATTACCAGAAACTGCAGTAAATTAAACACAGTTTAGCTTGTAATCAGTCGTTTAATTGAGAGAACAATCTGACAATAGCATAAAAGTGCAAAAATGAGATACTTAAATTTAAAAAAAATAGAATTTAACAAAGTTGTTAGAATTAATTTATGAACGTATAAATATTTTAGATATTTGGAGAATCTGTAGATTAGTGAGATTTGTCTTTTGTCAGATGTTTGTGGAAGAATGGCTGTGTGCTCTTGGGCTTGACTGATGAGTGGAGACGAATATATGGAAGGCACGATCGAGTTGGTAAAAGACGTGCCTAGGATTGTTTAGTATGGAGAACAGGAGCTTCGTGATATCAGCTATATTTGCTAGTTCAGAACCCTGGGCAATTTTTCCTGTAATTATTGCTATGGAGATGGTGTGAGCAAGAAACTGTGTGTGCAAAATGTTGCACGTCCGAACTGAATGCAGTGACTTTCTGGCCCTTGGGTACTTGGCTTGGGGCGTGAGACCACCAGCATGATGACGCTGGTAACTCATCTCTCCTTCTGTTCATCACTTGTAATGGAGATGTATTAACTTTCATCTCCAAAATTCTTGGTAAGGCATCTAAACAGCTCACAGTGCGTTGTAAGTGAAGTTATTCGCATAATTTTGGTCAACGGCAGTATTCCGACATTTGAATGGAATGCCATTGAAAAGTTGGAAGACATGTTTAGCTAATGGCAGAAACTGAAGAAGAACATTAATCTCAGGACTGAGCCTTCACCACTGATGCCTTTGCAAAGCACTGTACCACCAAAATTCAATCTGTTAGAGCTGACACTTCGGGCTGGCCTCCACCTGAATTCGTCTCTACTGACTGCACTCTAACGACCTTAAGTGAGGCAACTTTTGCTCATCATGTCTTCCGCTGCGAAGTCATGTGAGCTCGACCCTCTGTGCTTGCTGCAGAAGTTCATTGCATGAGGATTTTCTATCGCCACTCACCTGCCTCTGACGGTCCGATAGCCATCTAGTCAGTCGCCTAATCCTCTTGGTAGCTCTTGTCCGAAAACCGGTCAACATCCACCTTCCTGAAAGCGGTGATCCCCATGTTATTTGACTTTTATAAAAACGCGTGCAATTACTCTAAAGAAACTTTCATAAACAACCACATGCGTGGTAAACAACGCTGGTTTCTTGCCCTACGATGCGAATTCATAGGCTACGTTTCTATTAGAGCATCGGGTAATGCTGCGCTTTATCTTAGCAGCTTAGCGACGCTATGCAAAATGCAAATATATATATACATATATATATAAAAATTTCTGAAATAATGCAACATTATTGCAGTACTATAGTACCATGGAACGTGGATGTGCAATGCACGGGTGTCCAGAGGCTGAGTTAATTTTGCCCTTGCCTACCTGGCCGCCGGCTGTCGTCTCCGATCGTAGAATAATGGATCGGTCTAGAATTGCCACAGCTCAGCATCGTGTCTATGCATGGAGGAAAAGGAGGGTGAGGAATTAGTTCATTTCGATTCGTTATGTAACGCCATGTAAACGGTGTTTATTGATGTTACGATTGTCGTTACGATTGCTGTTACGTTTGAAGGCAAATGGAGGATAGGAAGGGTGAAGGCATAAACTCATCCTGCCTCTCCTCCATTTGCCTTATATGTTGCGCCACCTAGCTAATCAAACTGAACTAAATTTTGCCAAACACCATGTATATTGCGCCACCTAGCGAATGGAATCCAACTAATGTTTCTGCTACGATTGCTGTTACGATTGCTGTTACGATTGCTGCAACGATTGCTGTTACGATTGCTGTTACGATTGCTGTTATGATTGCTGTTACGACTTGTGTTATTCCTGTTACGATTGCTGATACGATTACTGTTCAGTGGCGTAGGCAGGATTTCCCCAAGGGAGGGGGGGTTTAGTGTAGGCACTTTTGGGATAGTCCTTTTCTCCACTAGATCTACAATAAATTAGGGGTCTCAATGAGCCAGGATTTTTTAAATTTTAGCCTTTTTTGCACTGCAGCAGTTTTTTCTGGGATATTATAAAATGTAAATACTTTTTATTAAAATCGGCTAAGGCGCATAGCTAGTGATTTTATAACAATGGACAAAAAATTACAAACATATACTCAAGCTTTAAATTTGATAAGATTATAAAATAGCCCTGCCTATGTAGGTTAGTCTCAGATTTTCTTTTCTTGACATCTTAGTAGGCTAATATACTTCTTCTGATTATCAGTAGAAGTTAAGTTTTCTTGTCATTAGGGCCTATCTTATTTATTCACTCCTTAATCATAATGAATATTGGTCTTAACTTGCTTGGCTTCACAGAACGAAATCCAATCTTCGCTTCCTTACAGTAGTTTATTGATTATTTCCTTGGTTGTTGGGGTCATTTCACGGTGAAAAAGAACGCTCACTTGTACAGATGGAAACAGGCAATGTAATGTTACCAAGATTTGAAACATCTTTGTAATATTGGGATGAACTGTTTAATGACACAAATGCATCGCGTCCAAAGTATTTTTGGCACATTACCAGTTTCTTTGCGTGAAAGACGACGGTACCACAGCCTTAGTTCTGCCACTAATGAATACGTTGAGAGCCATTGCTTGTGGAATGATCGCTTTGTTTAGTGCTATTCTTGACCCAACCTCTTATTGCAAGAGATAACAATGTTTAGTTAAACTTGCCACAACACCTTCCAGGGAGAGATAACTCTGCTTATTGATTTTTATTGTTGATCCACTATATACAAGGCAGCAATTTATATAATTTATCATTTATATTTCACTGTTTTAAACTTCTGAAAACTCAACTTGGTATAATGCGTCCAATGATCACGTATAAGGATGAACTGACCTATATACATAAGTATCTCTTTCTATCTCTTTATATTTATAGCTGTCTTATATCCCTGTCCTATATCCGAAAATAAGTGAATGATACATTGCGCTTGTCACATTATAGGCTAAGTTCTGCTTCATTTACACCCTGCCAGAGTGACCCTGGTATACGGTATCGGGTATGCATCAAATCTATGCCACAGCTGCTGCCTCCGTTGAGTCGGCGCGTATGCTGCACTCAGTGAACTTTGAGTGTCTGTTATTCCCCTAGCGAGGAGAACAGTCTCAAAATTATCCCAACTTATTCTGTAGGCTGTTGCTAAAAAAAATCAACTATGCCAATGGTTTTTTTTAACCCAACCCTCCCCCAATCCCCCTTGCCTACGCCACTCTTACTGTTACATTTGGTGTTATTGCTGTTACGATTGCTGTTATGTCTGAAGGAAACGGAGGAAATGAGCATATAGAGGAAGGAAGGAAGGATTGGGCAAACTTCACCCTCACTTGATCTCCTCCAGTTTCCGTAGCTACATGGCGCCACCTAGCCAATAGAGATGAACTAACTTTAACACGTTAAATAAACACCGTATGATTAACACCACCACTTAGCGAATCGAAATGAACTAATTCCTCACCCTCCTTTTCCTTCATATGCTCTCTTCCTCCCTTTCCTCTATTTTGCCCTCACCCTCACTTTCCTCCTCTCTTCCTCCCTTTCCTCCAGTTTGTTCTCTTCCTCCCCTTTCTCCATTTTTCACTTACCCTCCCTTTCCTCCATATGCCCTCATCCTCCCTTTCCTCTCTTGGGCTCGCTTCCTCCCCTTCCTCCGTTTTGCACTCGCCATCCCTTTTCTCCATTTCCTCTTTTCCGCCCTTTCTTCCATATACTCCCTTCTTCCCTTTGCCCCAGTACCTTTTACTAAAAGTCGGCGCCTGTGAACCATTTGATCTGCAAGCGACTGTATCATGTCTAGGGAGTGGTCACTGCTTTCCCTCGCCGCCTCATCTTATTCATCAACTCCCCCACCACCCAGTTTACTGTTCCAGCTGGGCCGTATGAATCATTTAAATGTGAGATTATTTAAGAAATTAAAAACTAATCCCAAATCGCTGCATAATCAGTAGAACACATTAAATACATTTTTATTTTTGACAATAAGAAAAACATGGCGTGAATCGTAATAATTATGCACATGAGATATTATATTGACCTAGGGCCTATAAACTAAAAACAGTTCTATCTAAAAACATCTGACAAGGCAACCGTAAAAGACCCTAAAGAGAACGCACGATAAATAATTGGGTAAGCAAACCAACGGCTGTTAATAAGCTAATCTTGATGTATCTGTTTTGGCCTACACTCAACAATCCGTGTAGGGGCCTAGTCGATATAAAGAAAGATAATATATATATATATAGAGCAAAGACTGTGTTTCTGCCCCTGCTATGCATTTGTACAGTTTCAGAGCTATTGACTCGAAACCTTCGCCGTTCGCTCGGGGAACACCTGGGACACCCAGTAGAGGGGTTGGCGAACCCGGGGCCGCCCTCAGCCTGCTCTCCAGGGTCAAAACCCTGTCTCAACCAGTGCAACGCAGGGTTCCGCACAGCTAGTAGTCAATAAATTAGATATAATACGGCTAGAGAGGAGCAGAGGCGTCGAGCAGCCAAAGATCGTCTTCAACTTCGTCGAGTTTGATTCGTTTCTCTCGGTCGACTTCGAAGAATCTGTCAAGAAGTTGGTATGCTCCTGAAAATCAGAAAACAAAATGAAGGCGCTGTTTTTTTTAAGAACACGATCCATTAATTCATAAGCGGTAACAAAACTAACTTTGAACTTCCCTCGCCAATAGGATCATAGTCGCTATCGATAACTCGTTGTCGAAAGCGTTATGTTACTAACTACCGGGTGACGCCAGCTTATTCGTCATGCCGGAGGCCCTATGCCTATACGTCCGTGATTCTCTGCTAATATTTCGACAGGCTTAGAAAGGCCTAATAGGCATGTGGGTTCTGTAGGGGCCTGCAATGGAATACTGGGTTACCGGATCTACTGCCCGAAGTTCAAAAGCGGGATAGTTGTACAGTGATACAAAAGGCAGTTAGCCCTAACCATACCGGAAAAAACTCAAGGTAGAAGTTTTAATGCCGATGTCAGACGCTTTTTGTCCAAGATAGCCACATCTATTGAGCCGAATATAATGCAACAGAATATTTCAAGATATCGTCTCATATGCGTTCTCTGCGCTGGTCTATACGATGTTAGGCCTACATGTAATTTTAAACGAACGTGTTACAGCAATTACAAAACTGTGAAGACTATAGACCTAGACGTCTTCGCTGCGCTTCTGCCGTGCACGCAGGGCGTACCGAGCTATAATTGCGTCCCGTGCCTAGCATCAATCTGGTCCTCCCCACATTTTGAAAATAATGTATTTTATGTAATAATAAGTGACTCCATCCTGAAATTTGCGCCCTTTCCGCATTTGCACCCTGGGCCTAGACCCCGCTGGCCCCTCCCTCGGTACGGCAATGCGTGCACGTATGCGGCCAGCCAACGCGAAACGCATCGAAAGTGATCGCCACAAAACTCTCGTTCATTAGACCCGAACATGTATTAGCATAATACATGTATGGGGCCTGTGTTCGACAATCGAAAGACTGTTCGCCAGATTTCTTCATGCAGGCTATTTTTAGTCCTTGAGGGCCTAGAGACGAAGAAATTAGGATAACGTATCCATGGCAACCATGTCTACGTCGGCATTCTGTTTCAATTAACAACCGTTGCCGTGTCAAAGTGTCATAACTATATTTACATAATCTCTTTGTTTGCAGACAATCATAACTAATCTATAAATATCTTCCTGACTGAATGATTATTGTAACCATGTCTATAATAGGCGACATACGTGTACGTTTTCTCTTTGATTTAGGGCCTAGAACAATCGGAACCATTACTACGCATATCTGCGCCAGTTTACCTAAGGGAGTTGTGTCAGCCCAATTATGATTACTATAGTGACCGACCCCAACTCCCTTCAGCTGCCCATGGGGACCAGGTTAATGGTTATTCCTTTCGCTGTGATGCGTCATAAATCAAGCTTTTTCAGTGGTGGCCCAACCATCTGGAATGGGCTCCCCAAGAGCTACGCCTCCTGCCTAGAAATTCCTCGCCTGCATTTTACTCTTAATTGCAACCCGTATTTTTCAACCGTAGTCAGACCGGGAGCCCCTCTAAGTAAATGGGAATATTTTGAAGGGGAGCTATATTAAGTTCACATTGATTGATTGATAGACTGCCCGAATGATTGATTGCTTACTTGACTGCTTGAATGATTGATTGATCAGCGTTCTCTCTTTGATTTAAGATTAATGTAACCATATCAACGTCTTCTCCTTAATTTAATGTTGTGAATGTGAAAAGTAAGGCTACAGCTAGTGCGTCCACCATTCCAAACAGTTGAGTACGAGTGTCACTCTATCGTACCACAGAAATTAGAAGGCTATAGAGACGAGAGTCCATTCTTATAGTATATTCCGATTTTAAAGCATGTACATGCTGAAAACGTAGTCTGAAGATAGCGTACCTGTAGGAATCGCCGCATCAGTGATGTATTTCCCGCGTAGTGCATCTTCTTCGGCTTCAAAAGGCAGCCCCCAACACAGCATACAATAGAGACTGCATCCGAGAGCCCATACGTCCCCATGCACGTACATCAGCTGATCGTATCTACAAGGTCAGACGACGAGGAAATAAATTGGCATAACAAATTAAACCCATCTATATATAGTTAACCATCCCACGTTGGGATTTGCTGTTCATTGAAATGTCCATTAGTGCATGCCATAGGCTATATCTGACTCTCCGTGTCTTAATTCCTACCTGCTCCATCCCTTCTAGATCGATGCTATATCTCCGATTGCCACTGATTCCACCTTACCGCACAAGCTAGAGTGTAGGTTTAGGGTTAAATAGGATTAGGATTACCCACGAAATAAAGCAGGGTCATATATGTACATATATATATGCCTATCCTAGATGCAGGTCTACGTTATAGGCCTACTTTTACTTGAGACCCTTCACCTGACCAAAATTATATCCGATAAACCCAGAAGAGAATATTCATCACTTAAATGTGATTAGAATAATCGATGTAGGCCTATGTGGGCCCACTCATGGTGTTTACTTAACTCATCTATTGTTTATCTGAAAAAACAACCAGCCCTGGGTTTAAACTGGCGAGCTTAGGCTTTGAAGATTCACCTCTGGATGAGCAATTGGGCTTATAGGTAGGCCCATAAAGGCCCCATTGTCAAAGGCTATTAGGCCGATGTAGGCTATAGACTCGCTGTAAAATCATTTTATTTATACAAAAGAATTAGCAAATGCTAACGGGTCTTTTCGGTGTATTTCTGGGCTGGCAAATCGTGTTGTGCCATAGAGTGTTGTCCGGCCTCGCATATCTTCGTCGACTTTGACGGCTAATCCAAAATCGATTAGCTTCACGTGACCCTTAGAGTTCACGATAATGTTCTCCGGCTTCACGTCGCGATGCGCAATTTTATTTCCGTGTAGGTATCTAAGCGCGGAGACCAACTACAGAAAAAACACCAAAAAATTAATTAATTAAGAATCACATTTAAGTGACGGCTAGGCCTATCCTCTGTTATTGTGGCGAATCTCAAATCTGGAATCTGGTTGAATTTAGCCACTTCAGCTAGGGCGAACGAGATGTGCCAACAAGTTCTGCACCCTCTATTTATTTTTGTAAGACTCAGGGGCGTCAATCCCCTCTGAGTGATGGAGGCAAACCCGGCACAAAGAATCAGAAAGGCAAGATATTCCCCCTAAGACTTATAAATTCCGTCTTTCCCACCTGAAATTGGAGGCATTTACCTCCGGACCCCCTATCTGGACGCCTCTGGTTAGACTTAGGACAAAGAACAGGTTTAGTCAGACATAAATATATGGACTAAGCTTATGTTTTGTTAGGCGGTTAAATGAGTTAGGCTCCTTTCAACAGAGTAGGGCCTACGCATTAATATTTATTTTGAATTAACAGAGTAGAATCAACAGATACTTGCCTGAATGCATACGCGAGCAGATTGATATTCTGTGAGATGGCTTTTGACTCGGTTCATAAATTCCAAGAGATCCAGCTCGACAACTCCGTCCCAAGGCATTACTAAAAACAAGCTGTCAGGTTCCTCGAAGAAATCAACCAGCTACAAGCGAGAAATGTGCAAATTTTCACTAACGAGTTTAAAGATGTAACGCATTTCAATAAGTTCACAAAATACATCAACTACATGTGTCTAGAAAGTTGTTTCGCATCGATCTATTATAATTATGTAGCGCCACTCCTATGTCTGCTGCAATGCAAGTAGGCCTACGTCATTTATGCCTATAGACTTATTAAAAAATTATAGTCCGACGTTGGACTCATGTAGACCTCTACATGCAGGTGATATCATAGTGGCAAGCCCGTATGAAATCTGCTTTTATAATTTAGGCTTTATCGGAGTTATTGCTGGAACTACTTGGGCATCGGCCTATTACAGTGTAGTCTATGTATGTTCTATAGATGCATAGGCATATGCGCGTGACGGTCTACCTAATATAGAAGGCCTTTGTATTTTAAGCTATTTTATTCCAATAAGTCTGGCATGTACACATTTTCACGAACCTCTTAAATTTCCTACTTCCGTTGGAATAACATTCCTCCATTATGCCTACTGTTGCTTTTCTGCTTCTCTGTGCTTTTCAAAATCCTTATACTCCAGATGGAGTTAATCGAAAAATACTCCGGTAATAAACTTGTAAATTAGCGCTCCTTAAATACGGCAATTCAGTCAGCTTAACCTTGATTCCACATAGCGGTCAGGTTAACTGCTACATAGCCTAATCATACTAGACTATTACTTTTTTAATTGCATTTAATTATGATCTGTAGGCATTAAACAGATCTGTAGGCGTCAATCAACTGGCTAACCGTTGGTAAGTTTTCGTGTTCTATTGTTGACAGAAAATATGCTTCTGAAGAGACAATTTTTCCCAGTTTCTCTGAGAAGATCTGTCGCTTCAGCTTTTTGCTTTTCTTGACGATGAATTTCTGAAATGAAATCAAAGAAGTGAAAGTTGATGATTATCTTAGCCATAGCAGACATTCAATTGGATGATCAATGCGCCTAGATATCTGTTCACTCTAAACACGTAAATACAATCACAATAAGAGATCATTAATGATATAAACTTGCCGGAGTGGAGCTCGTCCAGGAGGACTCGTTCGAGTGGGTAAACCATATTTAATTTTTTGCATTATTTGTTTTCAATTTTTGAGCGATGTTCGTCCGTACAAATTTGACACGTTGCATTGTCATGCAAGCGTCGTGACATGTGTGCAAAATTTCACCTCAGTAGGTCGACGGGAACATAACGAAAAAAGAGTTGAAAGAACTCAGACGAACCAACGATCCGTGTTCATGACAAACTTTACAAAAGCCAATCTAAATAGAAGAGGGTAAAAATGAACAGCAACTTAATAGTTTTCAATGTAAAATTATAATAATATCTTCGTTTAGTTAAAATTGACCAAACACAGTAGAAGTCTGTAGAACCTATGATCAAACCTGTATTGTCGACGCGTCGTTATGTTTCTGTATGTTCTCAAGAGCCCCAAAGATTGAAATTGTACTCATGCTATAGGCACCTATGCATGCTATTCCGAACACATCGGAGGCTTAGCATTTAGATTTGGCTTGTGCCAATGGAAAAGCCCGAAAATTGCCCCTCCCAATAAAATGTTAATGTCTAAATCGATCACACGTAAGTGGACCTACGTTTATGAGTACAGAAACAAGCCAGAAACTTACCTCTTCTTCACTTCCTCTGAGCTTAGCGTAAAAAACCGCTCCTGAAGCGCCTTCTTCAATAAATTTCGTCAATTCATACACGTCACTAAACTTTCCACAAGTCAAGGAAGCTGCCGAAACTGTTTTCTTCTGCTCCATTGTCGAATAATGGCGATTCTTTGTAATCGATGTAGGCTATTTCTTGGAATGGACTCGAACAAGTCTCAAAGTGCAGACCTCGGTCTACAACTCTTTCGCCGTGAACGACAGTACTTGAGAAGGACTGATCAACTGACCCAATGCGATGAGATAATATGTGTCTCTGTTGCTTCCTCTCCTTGAAAATCTGGAACTCAGACTGAATTTTCGTGTCAATGACCTTTATTTACTGATATCGCAACGTCAAAGATGATTGGCGCGACTGAATATCAGGCCCAAACAGTTCTGTAATTATGCGCTCGTTGCCCTAACCCCATACATTCATAGACCTCTGATTGTTTAACGATATAAGGAATCGGTCGTCTTGTGACCCTCCGTAGCCTTCGAAGATCTAACAAGGTTACACACAATTGCTCTGTCTTTGATGTGTTGTTACGAATTGGGCAGCTGATTGATAGAATTGTATCTTTGTCTGCTGTTGTTTATTTTCTTAATTTCGTCAAAGAACAAAGCAATTGAGCATATATGTATGGGTCTAGGCCTACCACGCTAATTATCATATGAATCAGAATTATGTATGCCTATAATACATATATTCCTATAACAGTCAGTTTATAACAATAGCGATTTGTGTTGAGCTCATTCATCACACCTGTATAGCCTAAGTAGCCCTTCAGTTAATACATAGGCCTATATTTCGTTCACCTATAATGATAGGATTTCACAGTAACAACACGGATAAGTGAATCTATAATAGTCTATATTTGGTTGCAATACGTTTATTCCATCTCTATTGTGAAAATTTTATTAGTTCTTAGACCTAATGATTATTTAGAAGAAGGTTTCTATTGAATCGTAGAGGGTTTAAAGCAGCCTATAATTATAGATCTATGCATTACATCTTCGACTGCGTGGTCTCCAGATCAGCATATTGTTTTCAACAATCAATTGAAATCCATTGTGTTTCGGTAGGCCCACATGTGTAACCCGAACAGAACTAATAGGACTACGAGCGAATGTGTACAACTAGTTTCAAAGTGTAGACCTCTGTCTACAACCCTTTCCTTTTGAACGACAGTACCTGAGAAGGACTGAGATACTATATATAACACGTGTCTCTGTTGCTTCCTCTTCTTGAAAATCTGGAATTCTTACTGAATGCGTACAAGAGATTACTGCCTGTCACGCTTCAGCTGCAGTTGTTGATAGCACCTCTACCCACTTCACCTGATCAGAGGAACTGGGCTCTTTGCGCTGATCTGGATCTTAGTTTCTTTCCAATTGATCTCCAGACCAAAGGCTCTGGCCGCTCTGGTCACCACTTCCGGCACTATGAGTTGCACTTCCGCCATTTGCAACATCCGATTACTCTTCGTGAAGACCTTCTCCCGATCAAAGATCCGCCGGTGACACAACTGACGCAGATGGTGGAACGGCTAGGCCTACTCCTTGATGTACTGTTCAAACTTCTATCTTTGATCCTATTATAACTGAGAAACATTATATCTAGGCCGTATTGCCAACAATTAAGGTTTGAGCACTAAAAGCAACAGACTATCATACAGTCCTAAAATCTATCTAGGAATTTTTGTTCATAATGATAGTTTTTCTCTCTCGTAAGCGACACATTTCGGGTATGTAGATTCGGATCCTATGTCTTAGATCGAAAATAGACAAAAACGTGATGTCTAGAAAAAGGATAGCAACGTAGGCCTATACAAGTCTTAGAAAACACAACCACACTGGCCTAATTATAGTAAGTCAATATAATTAACCAATGCATCTGTTTATCCTGCCAAGTTGCGTTTTTAATTAACTTCTGACCGTGGAGCCGGTTGACTTGAACCAGACGGTCCAGACGACTATATATGCCGATGACGTTGGAACAACACGTTATTTTTAACCATCAGGGTAGGCCTACAGATTAGAGAAAAAGAGTTTAGGGACTCCTAATTGAAATTCTTGAACGTCTTTTGCTCAGAAGTGCACACGCTTCGACGCAGTCGACGGCGCAATTGCAGTTGTACTGCAGAGCAATTCTGCGCGAAGGACTTGCTCAAGGTCCCCACACAGTGACTGACGCCTCGGACGAGGATCGAACCCGCTCACTAAGCGCACACTGAGTGTTACGAGCCGACCGCTTTAACCGATCAGGCACCGTGACACACAATGGCAGCAGTGGTCTTTGAAGTGTTACAGAACCATGTTGCTGACTCATGCAGCTGTGAATTTCTTTTACCTGTCTTCGATTTCTTGTCTTTCGTTTCACACCTCAAGGCGGTTTCTTCGATCAGACAATAGGAAGCCAATTCCAGTGTAAAAGCTTTCGAAAGTAGCCGCAAGATAAATAAATCGATGTTTATAGACGATGAGTATTCAACAGTTATGCCTATATGTATATTATTGGTCTCTGCTCAGTCGTGTATGAACAAGAATGGAAACGCCGTAACGATGAATGCAACCCCCAGGCAGTGTAGAGGACGGAAGACAGACTGGATGATGTTGGAACTGCTGTTGGTCTTTCCGCTTCCACAACAGCGTTGTTCAGCCACTTTTCCTGGAAACCCAATGCTGTTATCGATGTCCTGTTTCTGCGGTTGGGTCAATCGACCAAGAAAGAGGACGCTGCCCGTCCTTTTCTCCGCGATAAGAAAGAGAAACGGATGATCTGCGTTGAAATTAATTACCTTTGACAGACTGACCCTGCGTCCAAAAATGACGGCCGTCGCTCCTGCTGCCTCTGTTCCCTCCTCGTTCACTTCGACGAATGCCTTGTGGACAACGGCAGAGACGAAGAGATTTCTGGCGCCATCAATACCAGATAAGTCCGCATTAGCTCCGTCAAACAGATCCACCATTCCAATAGCTTTCAAAAACTCATTCAGCGCGACACCTTGATCAATAACAAACTTAGGTAGATTCACTTTAACGTCGACCCTTTTAAACCCACTAAACATCCTGTCCAGTGAAGCAGCTTCCAGACGATTTTCAACAAATGACAGACCTTTAATACTATGGTGTGGTAATAGAATGAACATGGAAGCCTGGTCTCCTAGGTATGGCAACTCCACAACCTGGCAACCGAGCTCAGTGGAGTTGTAGTAGTTGAGCCTTTTCTTCCCCAAATGCATCATATCGACCTCCGTGTCTTCACTGGACGACAAATAAAAAGTCGCTGGTTTTGTCGCTTGTTTGTCAAATGGATGCGACCAATGACCTTTGAAATATATAGCGTTGACTAGTACAAGCCTTGTCATGGTTGTGATGCTTCCGTCTGGTAATAAGTCTTTGATCTTCTCTGAAGTTTGCTCTTCCACCCAAGCATTGATGTAGTCTCGAGAGCTACTCGGATCATTCATAAAATCAAGGACTTCCAATGTAGCCTTAAAGTAGGATTCGGTATCTTGCAAAAACTCAGCCATGAAACTGTAACCATCTTGACCATACAGACGATTTGCGATGTATAGGGTGTAATTCTTCTGTTCGCTGCTCAGAACATTAATCAGTGTCTTGATGTCGTTTTTGAGGGATGTTTCGTCTGAAGAATTGTATACATCAAAGTGCATAACTGATGTCATCTGTTTTCTAGTTTCTCCGCTTGCACCGAGGTAAACCATGGCCAGGGCAGTTGAAATACTCGCTGGTGACATAAAGACATTACTACCGTCAACGGATTTGCTGCTTGCCTTGTATAGGGTGAATGCAAATTCGTTGATGGAGTTCACCAGTTTGCTCTGAACAGTTCTGTCTCCATCATCAATGGCGCAAACATGAGCTGCAGATAAGATGAGACAAAAAACAGACACCTTGAGATCCAATTGATGACGCATTATGGTGACGTCTACAAGCGCCGCAGCCGATGGAGTATTGGATTGGGCCCTGTAATTACCAGAAACTGCAGTAAATTAAACACAGTTTAGCTTGTAATCAGTCGTTTAATTGAGAGAACAATCTGACAATAGCATAAAAGTGCAAAAATGAGATACTTAAATTTAAAAAAAATAGAATTTAACAAAGTTGTTAGAATTAATTTATGAACGTATAAATATTTTAGATATTTGGAGAATCTGTAGATTAGTGAGATTTGTCTTTTGTCAGATGTTTGTGGAAGAATGGCTGTGTGCTCTTGGGCTTGACTGATGAGTGGAGACGAATATATGGAAGGCACGATCGAGTTGGTAAAAGACGTGCCTAGGATTGTTTAGTATGGAGAACAGGAGCTTCGTGATATCAGCTATATTTGCTAGTTCAGAACCCTGGGCAATTTTTCCTGTAATTATTGCTATGGAGATGGTGTGAGCAAGAAACTGTGTGTGCAAAATGTTGCACGTCCGAACTGAATGCAGTGACTTTCTGGCCCTTGGGTACTTGGCTTGGGGCGTGAGACCACCAGCATGATGACGCTGGTAACTCATCTCTCCTTCTGTTCATCACTTGTAATGGAGATGTATTAACTTTCATCTCCAAAATTCTTGGTAAGGCATCTAAACAGCTCACAGTGCGTTGTAAGTGAAGTTATTCGCATAATTTTGGTCAACGGCAGTATTCCGACATTTGAATGGAATGCCATTGAAAAGTTGGAAGACATGTTTAGCTAATGGCAGAAACTGAAGAAGAACATTAATCTCAGGACTGAGCCTTCACCACTGATGCCTTTGCAAAGCACTGTACCACCAAAATTCAATCTGTTAGAGCTGACACTTCGGGCTGGCCTCCACCTGAATTCGTCTCTACTGACTGCACTCTAACGACCTTAAGTGAGGCAACTTTTGCTCATCATGTCTTCCGCTGCGAAGTCATGTGAGCTCGACCCTCTGTGCTTGCTGCAGAAGTTCATTGCATGAGGATTTTCTATCGCCACTCACCTGCCTCTGACGGTCCGATAGCCATCTAGTCAGTCGCCTAATCCTCTTGGTAGCTCTTGTCCGAAAACCGGTCAACATCCACCTTCCTGAAAGCGGTGATCCCCATGTTATTTGACTTTTATAAAAACGCGTGCAATTACTCTAAAGAAACTTTCATAAACAACCACATGCGTGGTAAACAACGCTGGTTTCTTGCCCTACGATGCGAATTCATAGGCTACGTTTCTATTAGAGCATCGGGTAATGCTGCGCTTTATCTTAGCAGCTTAGCGACGCTATGCAAAATGCAAATATATATATACATATATATATATAAAAATTTCTGAAATAATGCAACATTATTGCAGTACTATAGTACCATGGAACGTGGATGTGCAATGCACGGGTGTCCAGAGGCTGAGTTAATTTTGCCCTTGCCTACCTGGCCGCCGGCTGTCGTCTCCGATCGTAGAATAATGGATCGGTCTAGAATTGCCACAGCTCAGCATCGTGTCTATGCATGGAGGAAAAGGAGGGTGAGGAATTAGTTCATTTCGATTCGTTATGTAACGCCATGTAAACGGTGTTTATTGATGTTACGATTGCCGTTACGATTGCTGTTACGTTTGAAGGCAAATGGAGGAAAGGAAGGGTGAAGGCATAAACTCATCCTGCCTCTCCTCCATTTGCCTTATATGTTGCGCCACCTAGCTAATCAAACTGAACTAAATTTTGCCAAACACCATGTATATTGCGCCACCTAGCGAATGGAATCCAACTAATGTTTCCGCTACGATTGCTGTTACGATTGCTGTTACGATTGCTGCAACGATTGCTGTTACGATTGCTGTTACGATTGCTGTTATGATTGCTGTTACGACTTGTGTTATTCCTGTTACGATTGCTGATACGATTACTGTTCAGTGGCGTAGGCAGGATTTCCCCAAGGGAGGGGGGGTTTAGTGTAGGCACTTTTGGGATAGTCCTTTTCTCCACTAGATCTACAATAAATTAGGGGTCTCAATGAGCCAGGATTTTTTAAATTTTAGCCTTTTTTGCACTGCAGCAGTTTTTTCTGGGATATTATAAAATGTAAATACTTTTTATTAAAATCGGCTAAGGCGCATAGCTAGTGATTTTATAACAATGGACAAAAAATTACAAACATATACTCAAGCTTTAAATTTGATAAGATTATAAAATAGCCCTGCCTATGTAGGTTAGTCTCAGATTTTCATTTCTTGACATCTTAGTAGGCTAATATACTTCTTCTGATTATCAGTAGAAGTTAAGTTTTCTTGTCATTAGGGCCTATCTTATTTATTCACTCCTTAATCATAATGAATATTGGTCTTAACTTGCTTGGCTTCACAGAACGAAATCCAATCTTCGCTTCCTTACAGTAGTTTATTGATTATTTCCTTGGTTGTTGGGGTCATTTCACGGTGAAAAAGAACGCTCACTTGTACAGATGGAAACAGGCAATGTAATGTTACCAAGATTTGAAACATCTTTGTAATATTGGGATGAACTGTTTAATGACACAAATGCATCGCGTCCAAAGTATTTTTGGCACATTACCAGTTTCTTTGCGTGAAAGACGACGGTACCACAGCCTTAGTTCTGCCACTAATGAATACGTTGAGAGCCATTGCTTGTGGAATGATCGCTTTGTTTAGTGCTATTCTTGACCCAACCTCTTATTGCAAGAGATAACAATGTTTAGTTAAACTTGCCACAACACCTTCCAGGGAGAGATAACTCTGCTTATTGATTTTTATTGTTGATCCACTATATACAAGGCAGCAATTTATATAATTTATCATTTATATTTCACTGTTTTAAACTTCTGAAAACTCAACTTGGTATAATGCGTCCAATGATCACGTATAAGGATGAACTGACCTATATACATAAGTATCTCTTTCTATCTCTTTATATTTATAGCTGTCTTATATCCCTGTCCTATATCCGAAAATAAGTGAATGATACATTGCGCTTGTCACATTATAGGCTAAGTTCTGCTTCATTTACACCCTGCCAGAGTGACCCTGGTATACGGTATCGGGTATGCATCAAATCTATGCCACAGCTGCTGCCTCCGTTGAGTCGGCGCGTATGCTGCACTCAGTGAACTTTGAGTGTCTGTTATTCCCCTAGCGAGGAGAACAGTCTCAAAATTATCCCAACTTATTCTGTAGGCTGTTGCTAAAAAAAATCAACTATGCCAATGGTTTTTTTTAACCCAACCCTCCCCCAATCCCCCTTGCCTACGCCACTCTTACTGTTACATTTGGTGTTATTGCTGTTACGATTGCTGTTATGTCTGAAGGAAACGGAGGAAATGAGCATATAGAGGAAGGAAGGAAGGATTGGGCAAACTTCACCCTCACTTGATCTCCTCCAGTTTCCGTAGCTACATGGCGCCACCTAGCCAATAGAGATGAACTAACTTTAACACGTTAAATAAACACCGTATGATTAACACCACCACTTAGCGAATCGAAATGAACTAATTCCTCACCCTCCTTTTCCTTCATAGCTCTCTTCCTCCCTTTCCTCTATTTTGCCCTCACCCTCACTTTCCTCCTCTCTTCCTCCCTTTCCTCCAGTTTGTTCTCTTCCTCCCCTTTCTCCATTTTTCACTTACCCTCCCTTTCCTCCATATGCCCTCATCCTCCCTTTCCTCTCTTGGGCTCGCTTCCTCCCCTTCCTCCGTTTTGCACTCGCCATCCCTTTTCTCCATTTCCTCTTTTCCGCCCTTTCTTCCATATACTCCCTTCTTCCCTTTGCCCCAGTACCTTTTACTAAAAGTCGGCGCCTGTGAACCATTTGATCTGCAAGCGACTGTATCATGTCTAGGGAGTGGTCACTGCTTTCCCTCGCCGCCTCATCTTATTCATCAACTCCCCCACCACCCAGTTTACTGTTCCAGCTGGGCCGTATGAATCATTTAAATGTGAGATTATTTAAGAAATTAAAAACTAATCCCAAATCGCTGCATAATCAGTAGAACACATTAAATACATTTTTATTTTTGACAATAAGAAAAACATGGCGTGAATCGTAATAATTATGCACATGAGATATTATATTGACCTAGGGCCTATAAACTAAAAACAGTTCTATCTAAAAACATCTGACAAGGCAACCGTAAAAGACCCTAAAGAGAACGCACGATAAATAATTGGGTAAGCAAACCAACGGCTGTTAATAAGCTAATCTTGATGTATCTGTTTTGGCCTACACTCAACAATCCGTGTAGGGGCCTAGTCGATATAAAGAAAGATAATATATATATATATAGAGCAAAGACTGTGTTTCTGCCCCTGCTATGCATTTGTACAGTTTCAGAGCTATTGACTCGAAACCTTCGCCGTTCGCTCGGGGAACACCTGGGACACCCAGTAGAGGGGTTGGCGAACCCGGGGCCGCCCTCAGCCTGCTCTCCAGGGTCAAAACCCTGTCTCAACCAGTGCAACGCAGGGTTCCGCACAGCTAGTAGTCAATAAATTAGATATAATACGGCTAGAGAGGAGCAGAGGCGTCGAGCAGCCAAAGATCGTCTTCAACTTCGTCGAGTTTGATTCGTTTCTCTCGGTCGACTTCGAAGAATCTGTCAAGAAGTTGGTATGCTCCTGAAAATCAGAAAACAAAATGAAGGCGCTGTTTTTTTTAAGAACACGATCCATTAATTCATAAGCGGTAACAAAACTAACTTTGAACTTCCCTCGCCAATAGGATCATAGTCGCTATCGATAACTCGTTGTCGAAAGCGTTATGTTACTAACTACCGGGTGACGCCAGCTTATTCGTCATGCCGGAGGCCCTATGCCTATACGTCCGTGATTCTCTGCTAATATTTCGACAGGCTTAGAAAGGCCTAATAGGCATGTGGGTTCTGTAGGGGCCTGCAATGGAATACTGGGTTACCGGATCTACTGCCCGAAGTTCAAAAGCGGGATAGTTGTACAGTGATACAAAAGGCAGTTAGCCCTAACCATACCGGAAAAAACTCAAGGTAGAAGTTTTAATGCCGATGTCAGACGCTTTTTGTCCAAGATAGCCACATCTATTGAGCCGAATATAATGCAACAGAATATTTCAAGATATCGTCTCATATGCGTTCTCTGCGCTGGTCTATACGATGTTAGGCCTACATGTAATTTTAAACGAACGTGTTACAGCAATTACAAAACTGTGAAGACTATAGACCTAGACGTCTTCGCTGCGCTTCTGCCGTGCACGCAGGGCGTACCGAGCTATAATTGCGTCCCGTGCCTAGCATCAATCTGGTCCTCCCCACATTTTGAAAATAATGTATTTTATGTAATAATAAGTGACTCCATCCTGAAATTTGCGCCCTTTCCGCATT
Organism: Bimastos eiseni; assembly: GCA_959347315.1. Taxonomy (NCBI): domain Eukaryota; kingdom Metazoa; phylum Annelida; class Clitellata; order Crassiclitellata; family Lumbricidae; genus Bimastos; species Bimastos eiseni. Next base: position 10,966,250 of record OY365821.1, on the reverse strand, counting down.
TGCACCCTGGGCCTAGACCCCGCTGGCCCCTCCCTCGGTACGGCAATGCGTGCACGTATGCGGCCAGCCAACGCGAAACGCATCGAAAGTGATCGCCACAAAACTCTCGTTCATTAGACCCGAACATGTATTAGCATAATACATGTATGGGGCCTGTGTTCGACAATCGAAAGACTGTTCGCCAGATTTCTTCATGCAGGCTATTTTTAGTCCTTGAGGGCCTAGAGACGAAGAAATTAGGATAACGTATCCATGGCAACCATGTCTACGTCGGCATTCTGTTTCAATTAACAACCGTTGCCGTGTCAAAGTGTCATAACTATATTTACATAATCTCTTTGTTTGCAGACAATCATAACTAATCTATAAATATCTTCCTGACTGAATGATTATTGTAACCATGTCTATAATAGGCGACATACGTGTACGTTTTCTCTTTGATTTAGGGCCTAGAACAATCGGAACCATTACTACGCATATCTGCGCCAGTTTACCTAAGGGAGTTGTGTCAGCCCAATTATGATTACTATAGTGACCGACCCCAACTCCCTTCAGCTGCCCATGGGGACCAGGTTAATGGTTATTCCTTTCGCTGTGATGCGTCATAAATCAAGCTTTTTCAGTGGTGGCCCAACCATCTGGAATGGGCTCCCCAAGAGCTACGCCTCCTGCCTAGAAATTCCTCGCCTGCATTTTACTCTTAATTGCAACCCGTATTTTTCAACCGTAGTCAGACCGGGAGCCCCTCTAAGTAAATGGGAATATTTTGAAGGGGAGCTATATTAAGTTCACATTGATTGATTGATAGACTGCCCGAATGATTGATTGCTTACTTGACTGCTTGAATGATTGATTGATCAGCGTTCTCTCTTTGATTTAAGATTAATGTAACCATATCAACGTCTTCTCCTTAATTTAATGTTGTGAATGTGAAAAGTAAGGCTACAGCTAGTGCGTCCACCATTCCAAACAGTTGAGTACGAGTGTCACTCTATCGTACCACAGAAATTAGAAGGCTATAGAGACGAGAGTCCATTCTTATAGTATATTCCGATTTTAAAGCATGTACATGCTGAAAACGTAGTCTGAAGATAGCGTACCTGTAGGAATCGCCGCATCAGTGATGTATTTCCCGCGTAGTGCATCTTCTTCGGCTTCAAAAGGCAGCCCCCAACACAGCATACAATAGAGACTGCATCCGAGAGCCCATACGTCCCCATGCACGTACATCAGCTGATCGTATCTACAAGGTCAGACGACGAGGAAATAAATTGGCATAACAAATTAAACCCATCTATATATAGTTAACCATCCCACGTTGGGATTTGCTGTTCATTGAAATGTCCATTAGTGCATGCCATAGGCTATATCTGACTCTCCGTGTCTTAATTCCTACCTGCTCCATCCCTTCTAGATCGATGCTATATCTCCGATTGCCACTGATTCCACCTTACCGCACAAGCTAGAGTGTAGGTTTAGGGTTAAATAGGATTAGGATTACCCACGAAATAAAGCAGGGTCATATATGTACATATATATATGCCTATCCTAGATGCAGGTCTACGTTATAGGCCTACTTTTACTTGAGACCCTTCACCTGACCAAAATTATATCCGATAAACCCAGAAGAGAATATTCATCACTTAAATGTGATTAGAATAATCGATGTAGGCCTATGTGGGCCCACTCATGGTGTTTACTTAACTCATCTATTGTTTATCTGAAAAAACAACCAGCCCTGGGTTTAAACTGGCGAGCTTAGGCTTTGAAGATTCACCTCTGGATGAGCAATTGGGCTTATAGGTAGGCCCATAAAGGCCCCATTGTCAAAGGCTATTAGGCCGATGTAGGCTATAGACTCGCTGTAAAATCATTTTATTTATACAAAAGAATTAGCAAATGCTAACGGGTCTTTTCGGTGTATTTCTGGGCTGGCAAATCGTGTTGTGCCATAGAGGGTTGTCCGGCCTCGCATATCTTCGTCGACTTTGACGGCTAATCCAAAATCGATTAGCTTCACGTGACCCTTAGAGTTCACGATAATGTTCTCCGGCTTCACGTCGCGATGCGCAATTTTATTTCCGTGTAGGTATCTAAGCGCGGAGACCAACTACAGAAAAAACACCAAAAAATTAATTAATTAAGAATCACATTTAAGTGACGGCTAGGCCTATCCTCTGTTATTGTGGCGAATCTCAAATCTGGAATCTGGTTGAATTTAGCCACTTCAGCTAGGGCGAACGAGATGTGCCAACAAGTTCTGCACCCTCTATTTATTTTTGTAAGACTCAGAGGTGTCAATCCCCTCTGAGTGATGGAGGCAAACCCGGCACAAAGCATCAGAAAGGCAAGATATTCCCCCTAAGACTTAAAAATTCCCCCTCCCCCACCTGAAATTGGAGGCATTTACCTCCGGACCCCCTATCTGGACGCCTCTGGTTAGACTTAGGACAAAGAACAGGTTTAGTCAGACATAAATATATGGACTAAGCTTATGTTTTGTTAGGCGGTTAAATGAGTTAGGCTCCTTTCAACAGAGTAGGGCCTACGCATTAATATTTATTTTGAATTAACAGAGTAGAATCAACAGATACTTGCCTGAATGCATACGCGAGCAGATTGATATTCTGTGAGATGGCTTTTGACTCGGTTCATAAATTCCAAGAGATCCAGCTCGACAACTCCGTCCCAAGGCATTACTAAAAACAAGCTGTCAGGTTCCTCGAAGAAATCAACCAGCTACAAGCGAGAAATGTGCAAATTTTCACTAACGAGTTTAAAGATGTAACGCATTTCAATAAGTTCACAAAATACATCAACTACATGTGTCTAGAAAGTTGTTTCGCATCGATCTATTATAATTATGTAGCGCCACTCCTATGTCTGCTGCAATGCAAGTAGGCCTACGTCATTTATGCCTATAGACTTATTAAAAAATTATAGTCCGACGTTGGACTCATGTAGACCTCTACATGCAGGTGATATCATAGTGGCAAGCCCGTATGAAATCTGCTTTTATAATTTAGGCTTTATCGGAGTTATTGCTGGAACTACTTGGGCATCGGCCTATTACAGTGTAGTCTATGTATGTTCTATAGATGCATAGGCATATGCGCGTGACGGTCTACCTAATATAGAAGGCCTTTGTATTTTAAGCTATTTTATTCCAATAAGTCTGGCATGTACACATTTTCACGAACCTCTTAAATTTCCTACTTCCGTTGGAATAACATTCCTCCATTATGCCTACTGTTGCTTTTCTGCTTCTCTGTGCTTTTCAAAATCCTTATACTCCAGATGGAGTTAATCGAAAAATACTCCGGTAATAAACTTGTAAATTAGCGCTCCTTAAATACGGCAATTCAGTCAGCTTAACCTTGATTCCACATAGCGGTCAGGTTAACTGCTACATAGCCTAATCATACTAGACTATTACTTTTTTAATTGCATTTAATTATGATCTGTAGGCATTAAACAGATCTGTAGGCGTCAATCAACTGGCTAACCGTTGGTAAGTTTTCGTGTTCTATTGTTGACAGAAAATATGCTTCTGAAGAGACAATTTTTCCCAGTTTCTCTGAGAAGATCTGTCGCTTCAGCTTTTTGCTTTTCTTGACGATGAATTTCTGAAATGAAATCAAAGAAGTGAAAGTTGATGATTATCTTAGCCATAGCAGACATTCAATTGGATGATCAATGCGCCTAGATATCTGTTCACTCTAAACACGTAAATACAATCACAATAAGAGATCATTAATGATATAAACTTGCCGGAGTGGAGCTCGTCCAGGAGGACTCGTTCGAGTGGGTAAACCATATTTAATTTTTTGCATTATTTGTTTTCAATTTTTGAGCGATGTTCGTCCGTACAAATTTGACACGTTGCATTGTCATGCAAGCGTCGTGACATGTGTGCAAAATTTCACCTCAGTAGGTCGACGGGAACATAACGAAAAAAGAGTTGAAAGAACTCAGACGAACCAACGATCCGTGTTCATGACAAACTTTACAAAAGCCAATCTAAATAGAAGAGGGTAAAAATGAACAGCAACTTAATAGTTTTCAATGTAAAATTATAATAATATCTTCGTTTAGTTAAAATTGACCAAACACAGTAGAAGTCTGTAGAACCTATGATCAAACCTGTATTGTCGACGCGTCGTTATGTTTCTGTATGTTCTCAAGAGCCCCAAAGATTGAAATTGTACTCATGCTATAGGCACCTATGCATGCTATTCCGAACACATCGGAGGCTTAGCATTTAGATTTGGCTTGTGCCAATGGAAAAGCCCGAAAATTGCCCCTCCCAATAAAATGTTAATGTCTAAATCGATCACACGTAAGTGGACCTACGTTTATGAGTACAGAAACAAGCCAGAAACTTACCTCTTCTTCACTTCCTCTGAGCTTAGCGTAAAAAACCGCTCCTGAAGCGCCTTCTTCAATAAATTTCGTCAATTCATACACGTCACTAAACTTTCCACAAGTCAAGGAAGCTGCCGAAACTGTTTTCTTCTGCTCCATTGTCGAATAATGGCGATTCTTTGTAATCGATGTAGGCTATTTCTTGGAATGGACTCGAACAAGTCTCAAAGTGCAGACCTCGGTCTACAACTCTTTCGCCGTGAACGACAGTACTTGAGAAGGACTGATCAACTGACCCAATGCGATGAGATAATATGTGTCTCTGTTGCTTCCTCTCCTTGAAAATCTGGAACTCAGACTGAATTTTCGTGTCAATGACCTTTATTTACTGATATCGCAACGTCAAAGATGATTGGCGCGACTGAATATCAGGCCCAAACAGTTCTGTAATTATGCGCTCGTTGCCCTAACCCCATACATTCATAGACCTCTGATTGTTTAACGATATAAGGAATCGGTCGTCTTGTGACCCTCCGTAGCCTTCGAAGATCTAACAAGGTTACACACAATTGCTCTGTCTTTGATGTGTTGTTACGAATTGGGCAGCTGATTGATAGAATTGTATCTTTGTCTGCTGTTGTTTATTTTCTTAATTTCGTCAAAGAACAAAGCAATTGAGCATATATGTATGGGTCTAGGCCTACCACGCTAATTATCATATGAATCAGAATTATGTATGCCTATAATACATATATTCCTATAACAGTCAGTTTATAACAATAGCGATTTGTGTTGAGCTCATTCATCACACCTGTATAGCCTAAGTAGCCCTTCAGTTAATACATAGGCCTATATTTCGTTCACCTATAATGATAGGATTTCACAGTAACAACACGGATAAGTGAATCTATAATAGTCTATATTTGGTTGCAATACGTTTATTCCATCTCTATTGTGAAAATTTTATTAGTTCTTAGACCTAATGATTATTTAGAAGAAGGTTTCTATTGAATCGTAGAGGGTTTAAAGCAGCCTATAATTATAGATCTATGCATTACATCTTCGACTGCGTGGTCTCCAGATCAGCATATTGTTTTCAACAATCAATTGAAATCCATTGTGTTTCGGTAGGCCCACATGTGTAACCCGAACAGAACTAATAGGACTACGAGCGAATGTGTACAACTAGTTTCAAAGTGTAGACCTCTGTCTACAACCCTTTCCTTTTGAACGACAGTACCTGAGAAGGACTGAGATACTATATATAACACGTGTCTCTGTTGCTTCCTCTTCTTGAAAATCTGGAATTCTTACTGAATGCGTACAAGAGATTACTGCCTGTCACGCTTCAGCTGCAGTTGTTGATAGCACCTCTACCCACTTCACCTGATCAGAGGAACTGGGCTCTTTGCGCTGATCTGGATCTTAGTTTCTTTCCAATTGATCTCCAGACCAAAGGCTCTGGCCGCTCTGGTCACCACTTCCGGCACTATGAGTTGCACTTCCGCCATTTGCAACATCCGATTACTCTTCGTGAAGACCTTCTCCCGATCAAAGATCCGCCGGTGACACAACTGACGCAGATGGTGGAACGGCTAGGCCTACTCCTTGATGTACTGTTCAAACTTCTATCTTTGATCCTATTATAACTGAGAAACATTATATCTAGGCCGTATTGCCAACAATTAAGGTTTGAGCACTAAAAGCAACAGACTATCATACAGTCCTAAAATCTATCTAGGAATTTTTGTTCATAATGATAGTTTTTCTCTCTCGTAAGCGACACATTTCGGGTATGTAGATTCGGATCCTATGTCTTAGATCGAAAATAGACAAAAACGTGATGTCTAGAAAAAGGATAGCAACGTAGGCCTATACAAGTCTTAGAAAACACAACCACACTGGCCTAATTATAGTAAGTCAATATAATTAACCAATGCATCTGTTTATCCTGCCAAGTTGCGTTTTTAATTAACTTCTGACCGTGGAGCCGGTTGACTTGAACCAGACGGTCCAGACGACTATATATGCCGATGACGTTGGAACAACACGTTATTTTTAACCATCAGGGTAGGCCTACAGATTAGAGAAAAAGAGTTTAGGGACTCCTAATTGAAATTCTTGAACGTCTTTTGCTCAGAAGTGCACACGCTTCGACGCAGTCGACGGCGCAATTGCAGTTGTACTGCAGAGCAATTCTGCGCGAAGGACTTGCTCAAGGTCCCCACACAGTGACTGACGCCTCGGACGAGGATCGAACCCGCTCACTAAGCGCACACTGAGTGTTACGAGCCGACCGCTTTAACCGATCAGGCACCGTGACACACAATGGCAGCAGTGGTCTTTGAAGTGTTACAGAACCATGTTGCTGACTCATGCAGCTGTGAATTTCTTTTACCTGTCTTCGATTTCTTGTCTTTCGTTTCACACCTCAAGGCGGTTTCTTCGATCAGACAATAGGAAGCCAATTCCAGTGTAAAAGCTTTCGAAAGTAGCCGCAAGATAAATAAATCGATGTTTATAGACGATGAGTATTCAACAGTTATGCCTATATGTATATTATTGGTCTCTGCTCAGTCGTGTATGAACAAGAATGGAAACGCCGTAACGATGAATGCAACCCCCAGGCAGTGTAGAGGACGGAAGACAGACTGGATGATGTTGGAACTGCTGTTGGTCTTTCCGCTTCCACAACAGCGTTGTTCAGCCACTTTTCCTGGAAACCCAATGCTGTTATCGATGTCCTGTTTCTGCGGTTGGGTCAATCGACCAAGAAAGAGGACGCTGCCCGTCCTTTTCTCCGCGATAAGAAAGAGAAACGGATGATCTGCGTTGAAATTAATTACCTTTGACAGACTGACCCTGCGTCCAAAAATGACGGCCGTCGCTCCTGCTGCCTCTGTTCCCTCCTCGTTCACTTCGACGAATGCCTTGTGGACAACGGCAGAGACGAAGAGATTTCTGGCGCCATCAATACCAGATAAGTCCGCATTAGCTCCGTCAAACAGATCCACCATTCCAATAGCTTTCAAAAACTCATTCAGCGCGACACCTTGATCAATAACAAACTTAGGTAGATTCACTTTAACGTCGACCCTTTTAAACCCACTAAACATCCTGTCCAGTGAAGCAGCTTCCAGACGATTTTCAACAAATGACAGACCTTTAATACTATGGTGTGGTAATAGAATGAACATGGAAGCCTGGTCTCCTAGGTATGGCAACTCCACAACCTGGCAACCGAGCTCAGTGGAGTTGTAGTAGTTGAGCCTTTTCTTCCCCAAATGCATCATATCGACCTCCGTGTCTTCACTGGACGACAAATAAAAAGTCGCTGGTTTTGTCGCTTGTTTGTCAAATGGATGCGACCAATGACCTTTGAAATATATAGCGTTGACTAGTACAAGCCTTGTCATGGTTGTGATGCTTCCGTCTGGTAATAAGTCTTTGATCTTCTCTGAAGTTTGCTCTTCCACCCAAGCATTGATGTAGTCTCGAGAGCTACTCGGATCATTCATAAAATCAAGGACTTCCAATGTAGCCTTAAAGTAGGATTCGGTATCTTGCAAAAACTCAGCCATGAAACTGTAACCATCTTGACCATACAGACGATTTGCGATGTATAGGGTGTAATTCTTCTGTTCGCTGCTCAGAACATTAATCAGTGTCTTGATGTCGTTTTTGAGGGATGTTTCGTCTGAAGAATTGTATACATCAAAGTGCATAACTGATGTCATCTGTTTTCTAGTTTCTCCGCTTGCACCGAGGTAAACCATGGCCAGGGCAGTTGAAATACTCGCTGGTGACATAAAGACATTACTACCGTCAACGGATTTGCTGCTTGCCTTGTATAGGGTGAATGCAAATTCGTTGATGGAGTTCACCAGTTTGCTCTGAACAGTTCTGTCTCCATCATCAATGGCGCAAACATGAGCTGCAGATAAGATGAGACAAAAAACAGACACCTTGAGATCCAATTGATGACGCATTATGGTGACGTCTACAAGCGCCGCAGCCGATGGAGTATTGGATTGGGCCCTGTAATTACCAGAAACTGCAGTAAATTAAACACAGTTTAGCTTGTAATCAGTCGTTTAATTGAGAGAACAATCTGACAATAGCATAAAAGTGCAAAAATGAGATACTTAAATTTAAAAAAAATAGAATTTAACAAAGTTGTTAGAATTAATTTATGAACGTATAAATATTTTAGATATTTGGAGAATCTGTAGATTAGTGAGATTTGTCTTTTGTCAGATGTTTGTGGAAGAATGGCTGTGTGCTCTTGGGCTTGACTGATGAGTGGAGACGAATATATGGAAGGCACGATCGAGTTGGTAAAAGACGTGCCTAGGATTGTTTAGTATGGAGAACAGGAGCTTCGTGATATCAGCTATATTTGCTAGTTCAGAACCCTGGGCAATTTTTCCTGTAATTATTGCTATGGAGATGGTGTGAGCAAGAAACTGTGTGTGCAAAATGTTGCACGTCCGAACTGAATGCAGTGACTTTCTGGCCCTTGGGTACTTGGCTTGGGGCGTGAGACCACCAGCATGATGACGCTGGTAACTCATCTCTCCTTCTGTTCATCACTTGTAATGGAGATGTATTAACTTTCATCTCCAAAATTCTTGGTAAGGCATCTAAACAGCTCACAGTGCGTTGTAAGTGAAGTTATTCGCATAATTTTGGTCAACGGCAGTATTCCGACATTTGAATGGAATGCCATTGAAAAGTTGGAAGACATGTTTAGCTAATGGCAGAAACTGAAGAAGAACATTAATCTCAGGACTGAGCCTTCACCACTGATGCCTTTGCAAAGCACTGTACCACCAAAATTCAATCTGTTAGAGCTGACACTTCGGGCTGGCCTCCACCTGAATTCGTCTCTACTGACTGCACTCTAACGACCTTAAGTGAGGCAACTTTTGCTCATCATGTCTTCCGCTGCGAAGTCATGTGAGCTCGACCCTCTGTGCTTGCTGCAGAAGTTCATTGCATGAGGATTTTCTATCGCCACTCACCTGCCTCTGACGGTCCGATAGCCATCTAGTCAGTCGCCTAATCCTCTTGGTAGCTCTTGTCCGAAAACCGGTCAACATCCACCTTCCTGAAAGCGGTGATCCCCATGTTATTTGACTTTTATAAAAACGCGTGCAATTACTCTAAAGAAACTTTCATAAACAACCACATGCGTGGTAAACAACGCTGGTTTCTTGCCCTACGATGCGAATTCATAGGCTACGTTTCTATTAGAGCATCGGGTAATGCTGCGCTTTATCTTAGCAGCTTAGCGACGCTATGCAAAATGCAAATATATATATACATATATATATATAAAAATTTCTGAAATAATGCAACATTATTGCAGTACTATAGTACCATGGAACGTGGATGTGCAATGCACGGGTGTCCAGAGGCTGAGTTAATTTTGCCCTTGCCTACCTGGCCGCCGGCTGTCGTCTCCGATCGTAGAATAATGGATCGGTCTAGAATTGCCACAGCTCAGCATCGTGTCTATGCATGGAGGAAAAGGAGGGTGAGGAATTAGTTCATTTCGATTCGTTATGTAACGCCATGTAAACGGTGTTTATTGATGTTACGATTGCCGTTACGATTGCTGTTACGTTTGAAGGCAAATGGAGGAAAGGAAGGGTGAAGGCATAAACTCATCCTGCCTCTCCTCCATTTGCCTTATATGTTGCGCCACCTAGCTAATCAAACTGAACTAAATTTTGCCAAACACCATGTATATTGCGCCACCTAGCGAATGGAATCCAACTAATGTTTCCGCTACGATTGCTGTTACGATTGCTGTTACGATTGCTGCAACGATTGCTGTTACGATTGCTGTTACGATTGCTGTTATGATTGCTGTTACGACTTGTGTTATTCCTGTTACGATTGCTGATACGATTACTGTTCAGTGGCGTAGGCAGGATTTCCCCAAGGGAGGGGGGGTTTAGTGTAGGCACTTTTGGGATAGTCCTTTTCTCCACTAGATCTACAATAAATTAGGGGTCTCAATGAGCCAGGATTTTTTAAATTTTAGCCTTTTTTGCACTGCAGCAGTTTTTTCTGGGATATTATAAAATGTAAATACTTTTTATTAAAATCGGCTAAGGCGCATAGCTAGTGATTTTATAACAATGGACAAAAAATTACAAACATATACTCAAGCTTTAAATTTGATAAGATTATAAAATAGCCCTGCCTATGTAGGTTAGTCTCAGATTTTCATTTCTTGACATCTTAGTAGGCTAATATACTTCTTCTGATTATCAGTAGAAGTTAAGTTTTCTTGTCATTAGGGCCTATCTTATTTATTCACTCCTTAATCATAATGAATATTGGTCTTAACTTGCTTGGCTTCACAGAACGAAATCCAATCTTCGCTTCCTTACAGTAGTTTATTGATTATTTCCTTGGTTGTTGGGGTCATTTCACGGTGAAAAAGAACGCTCACTTGTACAGATGGAAACAGGCAATGTAATGTTACCAAGATTTGAAACATCTTTGTAATATTGGGATGAACTGTTTAATGACACAAATGCATCGCGTCCAAAGTATTTTTGGCACATTACCAGTTTCTTTGCGTGAAAGACGACGGTACCACAGCCTTAGTTCTGCCACTAATGAATACGTTGAGAGCCATTGCTTGTGGAATGATCGCTTTGTTTAGTGCTATTCTTGACCCAACCTCTTATTGCAAGAGATAACAATGTTTAGTTAAACTTGCCACAACACCTTCCAGGGAGAGATAACTCTGCTTATTGATTTTTATTGTTGATCCACTATATACAAGGCAGCAATTTATATAATTTATCATTTATATTTCACTGTTTTAAACTTCTGAAAACTCAACTTGGTATAATGCGTCCAATGATCACGTATAAGGATGAACTGACCTATATACATAAGTATCTCTTTCTATCTCTTTATATTTATAGCTGTCTTATATCCCTGTCCTATATCCGAAAATAAGTGAATGATACATTGCGCTTGTCACATTATAGGCTAAGTTCTGCTTCATTTACACCCTGCCAGAGTGACCCTGGTATACGGTATCGGGTATGCATCAAATCTATGCCACAGCTGCTGCCTCCGTTGAGTCGGCGCGTATGCTGCACTCAGTGAACTTTGAGTGTCTGTTATTCCCCTAGCGAGGAGAACAGTCTCAAAATTATCCCAACTTATTCTGTAGGCTGTTGCTAAAAAAAATCAACTATGCCAATGGTTTTTTTTAACCCAACCCTCCCCCAATCCCCCTTGCCTACGCCACTCTTACTGTTACATTTGGTGTTATTGCTGTTACGATTGCTGTTATGTCTGAAGGAAACGGAGGAAATGAGCATATAGAGGAAGGAAGGAAGGATTGGGCAAACTTCACCCTCACTTGATCTCCTCCAGTTTCCGTAGCTACATGGCGCCACCTAGCCAATAGAGATGAACTAACTTTAACACGTTAAATAAACACCGTATGATTAACACCACCACTTAGCGAATCGAAATGAACTAATTCCTCACCCTCCTTTTCCTTCATAGCTCTCTTCCTCCCTTTCCTCTATTTTGCCCTCACCCTCACTTTCCTCCTCTCTTCCTCCCTTTCCTCCAGTTTGTTCTCTTCCTCCCCTTTCTCCATTTTTCACTTACCCTCCCTTTCCTCCATATGCCCTCATCCTCCCTTTCCTCTCTTGGGCTCGCTTCCTCCCCTTCCTCCGTTTTGCACTCGCCATCCCTTTTCTCCATTTCCTCTTTTCCGCCCTTTCTTCCATATACTCCCTTCTTCCCTTTGCCCCAGTACCTTTTACTAAAAGTCGGCGCCTGTGAACCATTTGATCTGCAAGCGACTGTATCATGTCTAGGGAGTGGTCACTGCTTTCCCTCGCCGCCTCATCTTATTCATCAACTCCCCCACCACCCAGTTTACTGTTCCAGCTGGGCCGTATGAATCATTTAAATGTGAGATTATTTAAGAAATTAAAAACTAATCCCAAATCGCTGCATAATCAGTAGAACACATTAAATACATTTTTATTTTTGACAATAAGAAAAACATGGCGTGAATCGTAATAATTATGCACATGAGATATTATATTGACCTAGGGCCTATAAACTAAAAACAGTTCTATCTAAAAACATCTGACAAGGCAACCGTAAAAGACCCTAAAGAGAACGCACGATAAATAATTGGGTAAGCAAACCAACGGCTGTTAATAAGCTAATCTTGATGTATCTGTTTTGGCCTACACTCAACAATCCGTGTAGGGGCCTAGTCGATATAAAGAAAGATAATATATATATATATAGAGCAAAGACTGTGTTTCTGCCCCTGCTATGCATTTGTACAGTTTCAGAGCTATTGACTCGAAACCTTCGCCGTTCGCTCGGGGAACACCTGGGACACCCAGTAGAGGGGTTGGCGAACCCGGGGCCGCCCTCAGCCTGCTCTCCAGGGTCAAAACCCTGTCTCAACCAGTGCAACGCAGGGTTCCGCACAGCTAGTAGTCAATAAATTAGATATAATACGGCTAGAGAGGAGCAGAGGCGTCGAGCAGCCAAAGATCGTCTTCAACTTCGTCGAGTTTGATTCGTTTCTCTCGGTCGACTTCGAAGAATCTGTCAAGAAGTTGGTATGCTCCTGAAAATCAGAAAACAAAATGAAGGCGCTGTTTTTTTTAAGAACACGATCCATTAATTCATAAGCGGTAACAAAACTAACTTTGAACTTCCCTCGCCAATAGGATCATAGTCGCTATCGATAACTCGTTGTCGAAAGCGTTATGTTACTAACTACCGGGTGACGCCAGCTTATTCGTCATGCCGGAGGCCCTATGCCTATACGTCCGTGATTCTCTGCTAATATTTCGACAGGCTTAGAAAGGCCTAATAGGCATGTGGGTTCTGTAGGGGCCTGCAATGGAATACTGGGTTACCGGATCTACTGCCCGAAGTTCAAAAGCGGGATAGTTGTACAGTGATACAAAAGGCAGTTAGCCCTAACCATACCGGAAAAAACTCAAGGTAGAAGTTTTAATGCCGATGTCAGACGCTTTTTGTCCAAGATAGCCACATCTATTGAGCCGAATATAATGCAACAGAATATTTCAAGATATCGTCTCATATGCGTTCTCTGCGCTGGTCTATACGATGTTAGGCCTACATGTAATTTTAAACGAACGTGTTACAGCAATTACAAAACTGTGAAGACTATAGACCTAGACGTCTTCGCTGCGCTTCTGCCGTGCACGCAGGGCGTACCGAGCTATAATTGCGTCCCGTGCCTAGCATCAATCTGGTCCTCCCCACATTTTGAAAATAATGTATTTTATGTAATAATAAGTGACTCCATCCTGAAATTTGCGCCCTTTCCGCATTTGCACCCTGGGCCTAGACCCCGCTGGCCCCTCCCTCGGTACGGCAATGCGTGCACGTATGCGGCCAGCCAACGCGAAACGCATCGAAAGTGATCGCCACAAAACTCTCGTTCATTAGACCCGAACATGTATTAGCATAATACATGTATGGGGCCTGTGTTCGACAATCGAAAGACTGTTCGCCAGATTTCTTCATGCAGGCTATTTTTAGTCCTTGAGGGCCTAGAGACGAAGAAATTAGGATAACGTATCCATGGCAACCATGTCTACGTCGGCATTCTGTTTCAATTAACAACCGTTGCCGTGTCAAAGTGTCATAACTATATTTACATAATCTCTTTGTTTGCAGACAATCATAACTAATCTATAAATATCTTCCTGACTGAATGATTATTGTAACCATGTCTATAATAGGCGACATACGTGTACGTTTTCTCTTTGATTTAGGGCCTAGAACAATCGGAACCATTACTACGCATATCTGCGCCAGTTTACCTAAGGGAGTTGTGTCAGCCCAATTATGATTACTATAGTGACCGACCCCAACTCCCTTCAGCTGCCCATGGGGACCAGGTTAATGGTTATTCCTTTCGCTGTGATGCGTCATAAATCAAGCTTTTTCAGTGGTGGCCCAACCATCTGGAATGGGCTCCCCAAGAGCTACGCCTCCTGCCTAGAAATTCCTCGCCTGCATTTTACTCTTAATTGCAACCCGTATTTTTCAACCGTAGTCAGACCGGGAGCCCCTCTAAGTAAATGGGAATATTTTGAAGGGGAGCTATATTAAGTTCACATTGATTGATTGATAGACTGCCCGAATGATTGATTGCTTACTTGACTGCTTGAATGATTGATTGATCAGCGTTCTCTCTTTGATTTAAGATTAATGTAACCATATCAACGTCTTCTCCTTAATTTAATGTTGTGAATGTGAAAAGTAAGGCTACAGCTAGTGCGTCCACCATTCCAAACAGTTGAGTACGAGTGTCACTCTATCGTACCACAGAAATTAGAAGGCTATAGAGACGAGAGTCCATTCTTATAGTATATTCCGATTTTAAAGCATGTACATGCTGAAAACGTAGTCTGAAGATAGCGTACCTGTAGGAATCGCCGCATCAGTGATGTATTTCCCGCGTAGTGCATCTTCTTCGGCTTCAAAAGGCAGCCCCCAACACAGCATACAATAGAGACTGCATCCGAGAGCCCATACGTCCCCATGCACGTACATCAGCTGATCGTATCTACAAGGTCAGACGACGAGGAAATAAATTGGCATAACAAATTAAACCCATCTATATATAGTTAACCATCCCACGTTGGGATTTGCTGTTCATTGAAATGTCCATTAGTGCATGCCATAGGCTATATCTGACTCTCCGTGTCTTAATTCCTACCTGCTCCATCCCTTCTAGATCGATGCTATATCTCCGATTGCCACTGATTCCACCTTACCGCACAAGCTAGAGTGTAGGTTTAGGGTTAAATAGGATTAGGATTACCCACGAAATAAAGCAGGGTCATATATGTACATATATATATGCCTATCCTAGATGCAGGTCTACGTTATAGGCCTACTTTTACTTGAGACCCTTCACCTGACCAAAATTATATCCGATAAACCCAGAAGAGAATATTCATCACTTAAATGTGATTAGAATAATCGATGTAGGCCTATGTGGGCCCACTCATGGTGTTTACTTAACTCATCTATTGTTTATCTGAAAAAACAACCAGCCCTGGGTTTAAACTGGCGAGCTTAGGCTTTGAAGATTCACCTCTGGATGAGCAATTGGGCTTATAGGTAGGCCCATAAAGGCCCCATTGTCAAAGGCTATTAGGCCGATGTAGGCTATAGACTCGCTGTAAAATCATTTTATTTATACAAAAGAATTAGCAAATGCTAACGGGTCTTTTCGGTGTATTTCTGGGCTGGCAAATCGTGTTGTGCCATAGAGGGTTGTCCGGCCTCGCATATCTTCGTCGACTTTGACGGCTAATCCAAAATCGATTAGCTTCACGTGACCCTTAGAGTTCACGATAATGTTCTCCGGCTTCACGTCGCGATGCGCAATTTTATTTCCGTGTAGGTATCTAAGCGCGGAGACCAACTACAGAAAAAACACCAAAAAATTAATTAATTAAGAATCACATTTAAGTGACGGCTAGGCCTATCCTCTGTTATTGTGGCGAATCTCAAATCTGGAATCTGGTTGAATTTAGCCACTTCAGCTAGGGCGAACGAGATGTGCCAACAAGTTCTGCACCCTCTATTTATTTTTGTAAGACTCAGGGGCGTCAATCCCCTCTGAGTGATGGAGGCAAACCCGGCACAAAGAATCAGAAAGGCAAGATATTCCCCCTAAGACTTATAAATTCCGTCTTTCCCACCTGAAATTGGAGGCATTTACCTCCGGACCCCCTATCTGGACGCCTCTGGTTAGACTTAGGACAAAGAACAGGTTTAGTCAGACATAAATATATGGACTAAGCTTATGTTTTGTTAGGCGGTTAAATGAGTTAGGCTCCTTTCAACAGAGTAGGGCCTACGCATTAATATTTATTTTGAATTAACAGAGTAGAATCAACAGATACTTGCCTGAATGCATACGCGAGCAGATTGATATTCTGTGAGATGGCTTTTGACTCGGTTCATAAATTCCAAGAGATCCAGCTCGACAACTCCGTCCCAAGGCATTACTAAAAACAAGCTGTCAGGTTCCTCGAAGAAATCAACCAGCTACAAGCGAGAAATGTGCAAATTTTCACTAACGAGTTTAAAGATGTAACGCATTTCAATAAGTTCACAAAATACATCAACTACATGTGTCTAGAAAGTTGTTTCGCATCGATCTATTATAATTATGTAGCGCCACTCCTATGTCTGCTGCAATGCAAGTAGGCCTACGTCATTTATGCCTATAGACTTATTAAAAAATTATAGTCCGACGTTGGACTCATGTAGACCTCTACATGCAGGTGATATCATAGTGGCAAGCCCGTATGAAATCTGCTTTTATAATTTAGGCTTTATCGGAGTTATTGCTGGAACTACTTGGGCATCGGCCTATTACAGTGTAGTCTATGTATGTTCTATAGATGCATAGGCATATGCGCGTGACGGTCTACCTAATATAGAAGGCCTTTGTATTTTAAGCTATTTTATTCCAATAAGTCTGGCATGTACACATTTTCACGAACCTCTTAAATTTCCTACTTCCGTTGGAATAACATTCCTCCATTATGCCTACTGTTGCTTTTCTGCTTCTCTGTGCTTTTCAAAATCCTTATACTCCAGATGGAGTTAATCGAAAAATACTCCGGTAATAAACTTGTAAATTAGCGCTCCTTAAATACGGCAATTCAGTCAGCTTAACCTTGATTCCACATAGCGGTCAGGTTAACTGCTACATAGCCTAATCATACTAGACTATTACTTTTTTAATTGCATTTAATTATGATCTGTAGGCATTAAACAGATCTGTAGGCGTCAATCAACTGGCTAACCGTTGGTAAGTTTTCGTGTTCTATTGTTGACAGAAAATATGCTTCTGAAGAGACAATTTTTCCCAGTTTCTCTGAGAAGATCTGTCGCTTCAGCTTTTTGCTTTTCTTGACGATGAATTTCTGAAATGAAATCAAAGAAGTGAAAGTTGATGATTATCTTAGCCATAGCAGACATTCAATTGGATGATCAATGCGCCTAGATATCTGTTCACTCTAAACACGTAAATACAATCACAATAAGAGATCATTAATGATATAAACTTGCCGGAGTGGAGCTCGTCCAGGAGGACTCGTTCGAGTGGGTAAACCATATTTAATTTTTTGCATTATTTGTTTTCAATTTTTGAGCGATGTTCGTCCGTACAAATTTGACACGTTGCATTGTCATGCAAGCGTCGTGACATGTGTGCAAAATTTCACCTCAGTAGGTCGACGGGAACATAACGAAAAAAGAGTTGAAAGAACTCAGACGAACCAACGATCCGTGTTCATGACAAACTTTACAAAAGCCAATCTAAATAGAAGAGGGTAAAAATGAACAGCAACTTAATAGTTTTCAATGTAAAATTATAATAATATCTTCGTTTAGTTAAAATTGACCAAACACAGTAGAAGTCTGTAGAACCTATGATCAAACCTGTATTGTCGACGCGTCGTTATGTTTCTGTATGTTCTCAAGAGCCCCAAAGATTGAAATTGTACTCATGCTATAGGCACCTATGCATGCTATTCCGAACACATCGGAGGCTTAGCATTTAGATTTGGCTTGTGCCAATGGAAAAGCCCGAAAATTGCCCCTCCCAATAAAATGTTAATGTCTAAATCGATCACACGTAAGTGGACCTACGTTTATGAGTACAGAAACAAGCCAGAAACTTACCTCTTCTTCACTTCCTCTGAGCTTAGCGTAAAAAACCGCTCCTGAAGCGCCTTCTTCAATAAATTTCGTCAATTCATACACGTCACTAAACTTTCCACAAGTCAAGGAAGCTGCCGAAACTGTTTTCTTCTGCTCCATTGTCGAATAATGGCGATTCTTTGTAATCGATGTAGGCTATTTCTTGGAATGGACTCGAACAAGTCTCAAAGTGCAGACCTCGGTCTACAACTCTTTCGCCGTGAACGACAGTACTTGAGAAGGACTGATCAACTGACCCAATGCGATGAGATAATATGTGTCTCTGTTGCTTCCTCTCCTTGAAAATCTGGAACTCAGACTGAATTTTCGTGTCAATGACCTTTATTTACTGATATCGCAACGTCAAAGATGATTGGCGCGACTGAATATCAGGCCCAAACAGTTCTGTAATTATGCGCTCGTTGCCCTAACCCCATACATTCATAGACCTCTGATTGTTTAACGATATAAGGAATCGGTCGTCTTGTGACCCTCCGTAGCCTTCGAAGATCTAACAAGGTTACACACAATTGCTCTGTCTTTGATGTGTTGTTACGAATTGGGCAGCTGATTGATAGAATTGTATCTTTGTCTGCTGTTGTTTATTTTCTTAATTTCGTCAAAGAACAAAGCAATTGAGCATATATGTATGGGTCTAGGCCTACCACGCTAATTATCATATGAATCAGAATTATGTATGCCTATAATACATATATTCCTATAACAGTCAGTTTATAACAATAGCGATTTGTGTTGAGCTCATTCATCACACCTGTATAGCCTAAGTAGCCCTTCAGTTAATACATAGGCCTATATTTCGTTCACCTATAATGATAGGATTTCACAGTAACAACACGGATAAGTGAATCTATAATAGTCTATATTTGGTTGCAATACGTTTATTCCATCTCTATTGTGAAAATTTTATTAGTTCTTAGACCTAATGATTATTTAGAAGAAGGTTTCTATTGAATCGTAGAGGGTTTAAAGCAGCCTATAATTATAGATCTATGCATTACATCTTCGACTGCGTGGTCTCCAGATCAGCATATTGTTTTCAACAATCAATTGAAATCCATTGTGTTTCGGTAGGCCCACATGTGTAACCCGAACAGAACTAATAGGACTACGAGCGAATGTGTACAACTAGTTTCAAAGTGTAGACCTCTGTCTACAACCCTTTCCTTTTGAACGACAGTACCTGAGAAGGACTGAGATACTATATATAACACGTGTCTCTGTTGCTTCCTCTTCTTGAAAATCTGGAATTCTTACTGAATGCGTACAAGAGATTACTGCCTGTCACGCTTCAGCTGCAGTTGTTGATAGCACCTCTACCCACTTCACCTGATCAGAGGAACTGGGCTCTTTGCGCTGATCTGGATCTTAGTTTCTTTCCAATTGATCTCCAGACCAAAGGCTCTGGCCGCTCTGGTCACCACTTCCGGCACTATGAGTTGCACTTCCGCCATTTGCAACATCCGATTACTCTTCGTGAAGACCTTCTCCCGATCAAAGATCCGCCGGTGACACAACTGACGCAGATGGTGGAACGGCTAGGCCTACTCCTTGATGTACTGTTCAAACTTCTATCTTTGATCCTATTATAACTGAGAAACATTATATCTAGGCCGTATTGCCAACAATTAAGGTTTGAGCACTAAAAGCAACAGACTATCATACAGTCCTAAAATCTATCTAGGAATTTTTGTTCATAATGATAGTTTTTCTCTCTCGTAAGCGACACATTTCGGGTATGTAGATTCGGATCCTATGTCTTAGATCGAAAATAGACAAAAACGTGATGTCTAGAAAAAGGATAGCAACGTAGGCCTATACAAGTCTTAGAAAACACAACCACACTGGCCTAATTATAGTAAGTCAATATAATTAACCAATGCATCTGTTTATCCTGCCAAGTTGCGTTTTTAATTAACTTCTGACCGTGGAGCCGGTTGACTTGAACCAGACGGTCCAGACGACTATATATGCCGATGACGTTGGAACAACACGTTATTTTTAACCATCAGGGTAGGCCTACAGATTAGAGAAAAAGAGTTTAGGGACTCCTAATTGAAATTCTTGAACGTCTTTTGCTCAGAAGTGCACACGCTTCGACGCAGTCGACGGCGCAATTGCAGTTGTACTGCAGAGCAATTCTGCGCGAAGGACTTGCTCAAGGTCCCCACACAGTGACTGACGCCTCGGACGAGGATCGAACCCGCTCACTAAGCGCACACTGAGTGTTACGAGCCGACCGCTTTAACCGATCAGGCACCGTGACACACAATGGCAGCAGTGGTCTTTGAAGTGTTACAGAACCATGTTGCTGACTCATGCAGCTGTGAATTTCTTTTACCTGTCTTCGATTTCTTGTCTTTCGTTTCACACCTCAAGGCGGTTTCTTCGATCAGACAATAGGAAGCCAATTCCAGTGTAAAAGCTTTCGAAAGTAGCCGCAAGATAAATAAATCGATGTTTATAGACGATGAGTATTCAACAGTTATGCCTATATGTATATTATTGGTCTCTGCTCAGTCGTGTATGAACAAGAATGGAAACGCCGTAACGATGAATGCAACCCCCAGGCAGTGTAGAGGACGGAAGACAGACTGGATGATGTTGGAACTGCTGTTGGTCTTTCCGCTTCCACAACAGCGTTGTTCAGCCACTTTTCCTGGAAACCCAATGCTGTTATCGATGTCCTGTTTCTGCGGTTGGGTCAATCGACCAAGAAAGAGGACGCTGCCCGTCCTTTTCTCCGCGATAAGAAAGAGAAACGGATGATCTGCGTTGAAATTAATTACCTTTGACAGACTGACCCTGCGTCCAAAAATGACGGCCGTCGCTCCTGCTGCCTCTGTTCCCTCCTCGTTCACTTCGACGAATGCCTTGTGGACAACGGCAGAGACGAAGAGATTTCTGGCGCCATCAATACCAGATAAGTCCGCATTAGCTCCGTCAAACAGATCCACCATTCCAATAGCTTTCAAAAACTCATTCAGCGCGACACCTTGATCAATAACAAACTTAGGTAGATTCACTTTAACGTCGACCCTTTTAAACCCACTAAACATCCTGTCCAGTGAAGCAGCTTCCAGACGATTTTCAACAAATGACAGACCTTTAATACTATGGTGTGGTAATAGAATGAACATGGAAGCCTGGTCTCCTAGGTATGGCAACTCCACAACCTGGCAACCGAGCTCAGTGGAGTTGTAGTAGTTGAGCCTTTTCTTCCCCAAATGCATCATATCGACCTCCGTGTCTTCACTGGACGACAAATAAAAAGTCGCTGGTTTTGTCGCTTGTTTGTCAAATGGATGCGACCAATGACCTTTGAAATATATAGCGTTGACTAGTACAAGCCTTGTCATGGTTGTGATGCTTCCGTCTGGTAATAAGTCTTTGATCTTCTCTGAAGTTTGCTCTTCCACCCAAGCATTGATGTAGTCTCGAGAGCTACTCGGATCATTCATAAAATCAAGGACTTCCAATGTAGCCTTAAAGTAGGATTCGGTATCTTGCAAAAACTCAGCCATGAAACTGTAACCATCTTGACCATACAGACGATTTGCGATGTATAGGGTGTAATTCTTCTGTTCGCTGCTCAGAACATTAATCAGTGTCTTGATGTCGTTTTTGAGGGATGTTTCGTCTGAAGAATTGTATACATCAAAGTGCATAACTGATGTCATCTGTTTTCTAGTTTCTCCGCTTGCACCGAGGTAAACCATGGCCAGGGCAGTTGAAATACTCGCTGGTGACATAAAGACATTACTACCGTCAACGGATTTGCTGCTTGCCTTGTATAGGGTGAATGCAAATTCGTTGATGGAGTTCACCAGTTTGCTCTGAACAGTTCTGTCTCCATCATCAATGGCGCAAACATGAGCTGCAGATAAGATGAGACAAAAAACAGACACCTTGAGATCCAATTGATGACGCATTATGGTGACGTCTACAAGCGCCGCAGCCGATGGAGTATTGGATTGGGCCCTGTAATTACCAGAAACTGCAGTAAATTAAACACAGTTTAGCTTGTAATCAGTCGTTTAATTGAGAGAACAATCTGACAATAGCATAAAAGTGCAAAAATGAGATACTTAAATTTAAAAAAAATAGAATTTAACAAAGTTGTTAGAATTAATTTATGAACGTATAAATATTTTAGATATTTGGAGAATCTGTAGATTAGTGAGATTTGTCTTTTGTCAGATGTTTGTGGAAGAATGGCTGTGTGCTCTTGGGCTTGACTGATGAGTGGAGACGAATATATGGAAGGCACGATCGAGTTGGTAAAAGACGTGCCTAGGATTGTTTAGTATGGAGAACAGGAGCTTCGTGATATCAGCTATATTTGCTAGTTCAGAACCCTGGGCAATTTTTCCTGTAATTATTGCTATGGAGATGGTGTGAGCAAGAAACTGTGTGTGCAAAATGTTGCACGTCCGAACTGAATGCAGTGACTTTCTGGCCCTTGGGTACTTGGCTTGGGGCGTGAGACCACCAGCATGATGACGCTGGTAACTCATCTCTCCTTCTGTTCATCACTTGTAATGGAGATGTATTAACTTTCATCTCCAAAATTCTTGGTAAGGCATCTAAACAGCTCACAGTGCGTTGTAAGTGAAGTTATTCGCATAATTTTGGTCAACGGCAGTATTCCGACATTTGAATGGAATGCCATTGAAAAGTTGGAAGACATGTTTAGCTAATGGCAGAAACTGAAGAAGAACATTAATCTCAGGACTGAGCCTTCACCACTGATGCCTTTGCAAAGCACTGTACCACCAAAATTCAATCTGTTAGAGCTGACACTTCGGGCTGGCCTCCACCTGAATTCGTCTCTACTGACTGCACTCTAACGACCTTAAGTGAGGCAACTTTTGCTCATCATGTCTTCCGCTGCGAAGTCATGTGAGCTCGACCCTCTGTGCTTGCTGCAGAAGTTCATTGCATGAGGATTTTCTATCGCCACTCACCTGCCTCTGACGGTCCGATAGCCATCTAGTCAGTCGCCTAATCCTCTTGGTAGCTCTTGTCCGAAAACCGGTCAACATCCACCTTCCTGAAAGCGGTGATCCCCATGTTATTTGACTTTTATAAAAACGCGTGCAATTACTCTAAAGAAACTTTCATAAACAACCACATGCGTGGTAAACAACGCTGGTTTCTTGCCCTACGATGCGAATTCATAGGCTACGTTTCTATTAGAGCATCGGGTAATGCTGCGCTTTATCTTAGCAGCTTAGCGACGCTATGCAAAATGCAAATATATATATACATATATATATATAAAAATTTCTGAAATAATGCAACATTATTGCAGTACTATAGTACCATGGAACGTGGATGTGCAATGCACGGGTGTCCAGAGGCTGAGTTAATTTTGCCCTTGCCTACCTGGCCGCCGGCTGTCGTCTCCGATCGTAGAATAATGGATCGGTCTAGAATTGCCACAGCTCAGCATCGTGTCTATGCATGGAGGAAAAGGAGGGTGAGGAATTAGTTCATTTCGATTCGTTATGTAACGCCATGTAAACGGTGTTTATTGATGTTACGATTGCCGTTACGATTGCTGTTACGTTTGAAGGCAAATGGAGGAAAGGAAGGGTGAAGGCATAAACTCATCCTGCCTCTCCTCCATTTGCCTTATATGTTGCGCCACCTAGCTAATCAAACTGAACTAAATTTTGCCAAACACCATGTATATTGCGCCACCTAGCGAATGGAATCCAACTAATGTTTCCGCTACGATTGCTGTTACGATTGCTGTTACGATTGCTGCAACGATTGCTGTTACGATTGCTGTTACGATTGCTGTTATGATTGCTGTTACGACTTGTGTTATTCCTGTTACGATTGCTGATACGATTACTGTTCAGTGGCGTAGGCAGGATTTCCCCAAGGGAGGGGGGGTTTAGTGTAGGCACTTTTGGGATAGTCCTTTTCTCCACTAGATCTACAATAAATTAGGGGTCTCAATGAGCCAGGATTTTTTAAATTTTAGCCTTTTTTGCACTGCAGCAGTTTTTTCTGGGATATTATAAAATGTAAATACTTTTTATTAAAATCGGCTAAGGCGCATAGCTAGTGATTTTATAACAATGGACAAAAAATTACAAACATATACTCAAGCTTTAAATTTGATAAGATTATAAAATAGCCCTGCCTATGTAGGTTAGTCTCAGATTTTCATTTCTTGACATCTTAGTAGGCTAATATACTTCTTCTGATTATCAGTAGAAGTTAAGTTTTCTTGTCATTAGGGCCTATCTTATTTATTCACTCCTTAATCATAATGAATATTGGTCTTAACTTGCTTGGCTTCACAGAACGAAATCCAATCTTCGCTTCCTTACAGTAGTTTATTGATTATTTCCTTGGTTGTTGGGGTCATTTCACGGTGAAAAAGAACGCTCACTTGTACAGATGGAAACAGGCAATGTAATGTTACCAAGATTTGAAACATCTTTGTAATATTGGGATGAACTGTTTAATGACACAAATGCATCGCGTCCAAAGTATTTTTGGCACATTACCAGTTTCTTTGCGTGAAAGACGACGGTACCACAGCCTTAGTTCTGCCACTAATGAATACGTTGAGAGCCATTGCTTGTGGAATGATCGCTTTGTTTAGTGCTATTCTTGACCCAACCTCTTATTGCAAGAGATAACAATGTTTAGTTAAACTTGCCACAACACCTTCCAGGGAGAGATAACTCTGCTTATTGATTTTTATTGTTGATCCACTATATACAAGGCAGCAATTTATATAATTTATCATTTATATTTCACTGTTTTAAACTTCTGAAAACTCAACTTGGTATAATGCGTCCAATGATCACGTATAAGGATGAACTGACCTATATACATAAGTATCTCTTTCTATCTCTTTATATTTATAGCTGTCTTATATCCCTGTCCTATATCCGAAAATAAGTGAATGATACATTGCGCTTGTCACATTATAGGCTAAGTTCTGCTTCATTTACACCCTGCCAGAGTGACCCTGGTATACGGTATCGGGTATGCATCAAATCTATGCCACAGCTGCTGCCTCCGTTGAGTCGGCGCGTATGCTGCACTCAGTGAACTTTGAGTGTCTGTTATTCCCCTAGCGAGGAGAACAGTCTCAAAATTATCCCAACTTATTCTGTAGGCTGTTGCTAAAAAAAATCAACTATGCCAATGGTTTTTTTTAACCCAACCCTCCCCCAATCCCCCTTGCCTACGCCACTCTTACTGTTACATTTGGTGTTATTGCTGTTACGATTGCTGTTATGTCTGAAGGAAACGGAGGAAATGAGCATATAGAGGAAGGAAGGAAGGATTGGGCAAACTTCACCCTCACTTGATCTCCTCCAGTTTCCGTAGCTACATGGCGCCACCTAGCCAATAGAGATGAACTAACTTTAACACGTTAAATAAACACCGTATGATTAACACCACCACTTAGCGAATCGAAATGAACTAATTCCTCACCCTCCTTTTCCTTCATAGCTCTCTTCCTCCCTTTCCTCTATTTTGCCCTCACCCTCACTTTCCTCCTCTCTTCCTCCCTTTCCTCCAGTTTGTTCTCTTCCTCCCCTTTCTCCATTTTTCACTTACCCTCCCTTTCCTCCATATGCCCTCATCCTCCCTTTCCTCTCTTGGGCTCGCTTCCTCCCCTTCCTCCGTTTTGCACTCGCCATCCCTTTTCTCCATTTCCTCTTTTCCGCCCTTTCTTCCATATACTCCCTTCTTCCCTTTGCCCCAGTACCTTTTACTAAAAGTCGGCGCCTGTGAACCATTTGATCTGCAAGCGACTGTATCATGTCTAGGGAGTGGTCACTGCTTTCCCTCGCCGCCTCATCTTATTCATCAACTCCCCCACCACCCAGTTTACTGTTCCAGCTGGGCCGTATGAATCATTTAAATGTGAGATTATTTAAGAAATTAAAAACTAATCCCAAATCGCTGCATAATCAGTAGAACACATTAAATACATTTTTATTTTTGACAATAAGAAAAACATGGCGTGAATCGTAATAATTATGCACATGAGATATTATATTGACCTAGGGCCTATAAACTAAAAACAGTTCTATCTAAAAACATCTGACAAGGCAACCGTAAAAGACCCTAAAGAGAACGCACGATAAATAATTGGGTAAGCAAACCAACGGCTGTTAATAAGCTAATCTTGATGTATCTGTTTTGGCCTACACTCAACAATCCGTGTAGGGGCCTAGTCGATATAAAGAAAGATAATATATATATATATAGAGCAAAGACTGTGTTTCTGCCCCTGCTATGCATTTGTACAGTTTCAGAGCTATTGACTCGAAACCTTCGCCGTTCGCTCGGGGAACACCTGGGACACCCAGTAGAGGGGTTGGCGAACCCGGGGCCGCCCTCAGCCTGCTCTCCAGGGTCAAAACCCTGTCTCAACCAGTGCAACGCAGGGTTCCGCACAGCTAGTAGTCAATAAATTAGATATAATACGGCTAGAGAGGAGCAGAGGCGTCGAGCAGCCAAAGATCGTCTTCAACTTCGTCGAGTTTGATTCGTTTCTCTCGGTCGACTTCGAAGAATCTGTCAAGAAGTTGGTATGCTCCTGAAAATCAGAAAACAAAATGAAGGCGCTGTTTTTTTTAAGAACACGATCCATTAATTCATAAGCGGTAACAAAACTAACTTTGAACTTCCCTCGCCAATAGGATCATAGTCGCTATCGATAACTCGTTGTCGAAAGCGTTATGTTACTAACTACCGGGTGACGCCAGCTTATTCGTCATGCCGGAGGCCCTATGCCTATACGTCCGTGATTCTCTGCTAATATTTCGACAGGCTTAGAAAGGCCTAATAGGCATGTGGGTTCTGTAGGGGCCTGCAATGGAATACTGGGTTACCGGATCTACTGCCCGAAGTTCAAAAGCGGGATAGTTGTACAGTGATACAAAAGGCAGTTAGCCCTAACCATACCGGAAAAAACTCAAGGTAGAAGTTTTAATGCCGATGTCAGACGCTTTTTGTCCAAGATAGCCACATCTATTGAGCCGAATATAATGCAACAGAATATTTCAAGATATCGTCTCATATGCGTTCTCTGCGCTGGTCTATACGATGTTAGGCCTACATGTAATTTTAAACGAACGTGTTACAGCAATTACAAAACTGTGAAGACTATAGACCTAGACGTCTTCGCTGCGCTTCTGCCGTGCACGCAGGGCGTACCGAGCTATAATTGCGTCCCGTGCCTAGCATCAATCTGGTCCTCCCCACATTTTGAAAATAATGTATTTTATGTAATAATAAGTGACTCCATCCTGAAATTTGCGCCCTTTCCGCATTTGCACCCTGGGCCTAGACCCCGCTGGCCCCTCCCTCGGTACGGCAATGCGTGCACGTATGCGGCCAGCCAACGCGAAACGCATCGAAAGTGATCGCCACAAAACTCTCGTTCATTAGACCCGAACATGTATTAGCATAATACATGTATGGGGCCTGTGTTCGACAATCGAAAGACTGTTCGCCAGATTTCTTCATGCAGGCTATTTTTAGTCCTTGAGGGCCTAGAGACGAAGAAATTAGGATAACGTATCCATGGCAACCATGTCTACGTCGGCATTCTGTTTCAATTAACAACCGTTGCCGTGTCAAAGTGTCATAACTATATTTACATAATCTCTTTGTTTGCAGACAATCATAACTAATCTATAAATATCTTCCTGACTGAATGATTATTGTAACCATGTCTATAATAGGCGACATACGTGTACGTTTTCTCTTTGATTTAGGGCCTAGAACAATCGGAACCATTACTACGCATATCTGCGCCAGTTTACCTAAGGGAGTTGTGTCAGCCCAATTATGATTACTATAGTGACCGACCCCAACTCCCTTCAGCTGCCCATGGGGACCAGGTTAATGGTTATTCCTTTCGCTGTGATGCGTCATAAATCAAGCTTTTTCAGTGGTGGCCCAACCATCTGGAATGGGCTCCCCAAGAGCTACGCCTCCTGCCTAGAAATTCCTCGCCTGCATTTTACTCTTAATTGCAACCCGTATTTTTCAACCGTAGTCAGACCGGGAGCCCCTCTAAGTAAATGGGAATATTTTGAAGGGGAGCTATATTAAGTTCACATTGATTGATTGATAGACTGCCCGAATGATTGATTGCTTACTTGACTGCTTGAATGATTGATTGATCAGCGTTCTCTCTTTGATTTAAGATTAATGTAACCATATCAACGTCTTCTCCTTAATTTAATGTTGTGAATGTGAAAAGTAAGGCTACAGCTAGTGCGTCCACCATTCCAAACAGTTGAGTACGAGTGTCACTCTATCGTACCACAGAAATTAGAAGGCTATAGAGACGAGAGTCCATTCTTATAGTATATTCCGATTTTAAAGCATGTACATGCTGAAAACGTAGTCTGAAGATAGCGTACCTGTAGGAATCGCCGCATCAGTGATGTATTTCCCGCGTAGTGCATCTTCTTCGGCTTCAAAAGGCAGCCCCCAACACAGCATACAATAGAGACTGCATCCGAGAGCCCATACGTCCCCATGCACGTACATCAGCTGATCGTATCTACAAGGTCAGACGACGAGGAAATAAATTGGCATAACAAATTAAACCCATCTATATATAGTTAACCATCCCACGTTGGGATTTGCTGTTCATTGAAATGTCCATTAGTGCATGCCATAGGCTATATCTGACTCTCCGTGTCTTAATTCCTACCTGCTCCATCCCTTCTAGATCGATGCTATATCTCCGATTGCCACTGATTCCACCTTACCGCACAAGCTAGAGTGTAGGTTTAGGGTTAAATAGGATTAGGATTACCCACGAAATAAAGCAGGGTCATATATGTACATATATATATGCCTATCCTAGATGCAGGTCTACGTTATAGGCCTACTTTTACTTGAGACCCTTCACCTGACCAAAATTATATCCGATAAACCCAGAAGAGAATATTCATCACTTAAATGTGATTAGAATAATCGATGTAGGCCTATGTGGGCCCACTCATGGTGTTTACTTAACTCATCTATTGTTTATCTGAAAAAACAACCAGCCCTGGGTTTAAACTGGCGAGCTTAGGCTTTGAAGATTCACCTCTGGATGAGCAATTGGGCTTATAGGTAGGCCCATAAAGGCCCCATTGTCAAAGGCTATTAGGCCGATGTAGGCTATAGACTCGCTGTAAAATCATTTTATTTATACAAAAGAATTAGCAAATGCTAACGGGTCTTTTCGGTGTATTTCTGGGCTGGCAAATCGTGTTGTGCCATAGAGGGTTGTCCGGCCTCGCATATCTTCGTCGACTTTGACGGCTAATCCAAAATCGATTAGCTTCACGTGACCCTTAGAGTTCACGATAATGTTCTCCGGCTTCACGTCGCGATGCGCAATTTTATTTCCGTGTAGGTATCTAAGCGCGGAGACCAACTACAGAAAAAACACCAAAAAATTAATTAATTAAGAATCACATTTAAGTGACGGCTAGGCCTATCCTCTGTTATTGTGGCGAATCTCAAATCTGGAATCTGGTTGAATTTAGCCACTTCAGCTAGGGCGAACGAGATGTGCCAACAAGTTCTGCACCCTCTATTTATTTTTGTAAGACTCAGAGGTGTCAATCCCCTCTGAGTGATGGAGGCAAACCCGGCACAAAGCATCAGAAAGGCAAGATATTCCCCCTAAGACTTAAAAATTCCCCCTCCCCCACCTGAAATTGGAGGCATTTACCTCCGGACCCCCTATCTGGACGCCTCTGGTTAGACTTAGGACAAAGAACAGGTTTAGTCAGACATAAATATATGGACTAAGCTTATGTTTTGTTAGGCGGTTAAATGAGTTAGGCTCCTTTCAACAGAGTAGGGCCTACGCATTAATATTTATTTTGAATTAACAGAGTAGAATCAACAGATACTTGCCTGAATGCATACGCGAGCAGATTGATATTCTGTGAGATGGCTTTTGACTCGGTTCATAAATTCCAAGAGATCCAGCTCGACAACTCCGTCCCAAGGCATTACTAAAAACAAGCTGTCAGGTTCCTCGAAGAAATCAACCAGCTACAAGCGAGAAATGTGCAAATTTTCACTAACGAGTTTAAAGATGTAACGCATTTCAATAAGTTCACAAAATACATCAACTACATGTGTCTAGAAAGTTGTTTCGCATCGATCTATTATAATTATGTAGCGCCACTCCTATGTCTGCTGCAATGCAAGTAGGCCTACGTCATTTATGCCTATAGACTTATTAAAAAATTATAGTCCGACGTTGGACTCATGTAGACCTCTACATGCAGGTGATATCATAGTGGCAAGCCCGTATGAAATCTGCTTTTATAATTTAGGCTTTATCGGAGTTATTGCTGGAACTACTTGGGCATCGGCCTATTACAGTGTAGTCTATGTATGTTCTATAGATGCATAGGCATATGCGCGTGACGGTCTACCTAATATAGAAGGCCTTTGTATTTTAAGCTATTTTATTCCAATAAGTCTGGCATGTACACATTTTCACGAACCTCTTAAATTTCCTACTTCCGTTGGAATAACATTCCTCCATTATGCCTACTGTTGCTTTTCTGCTTCTCTGTGCTTTTCAAAATCCTTATACTCCAGATGGAGTTAATCGAAAAATACTCCGGTAATAAACTTGTAAATTAGCGCTCCTTAAATACGGCAATTCAGTCAGCTTAACCTTGATTCCACATAGCGGTCAGGTTAACTGCTACATAGCCTAATCATACTAGACTATTACTTTTTTAATTGCATTTAATTATGATCTGTAGGCATTAAACAGATCTGTAGGCGTCAATCAACTGGCTAACCGTTGGTAAGTTTTCGTGTTCTATTGTTGACAGAAAATATGCTTCTGAAGAGACAATTTTTCCCAGTTTCTCTGAGAAGATCTGTCGCTTCAGCTTTTTGCTTTTCTTGACGATGAATTTCTGAAATGAAATCAAAGAAGTGAAAGTTGATGATTATCTTAGCCATAGCAGACATTCAATTGGATGATCAATGCGCCTAGATATCTGTTCACTCTAAACACGTAAATACAATCACAATAAGAGATCATTAATGATATAAACTTGCCGGAGTGGAGCTCGTCCAGGAGGACTCGTTCGAGTGGGTAAACCATATTTAATTTTTTGCATTATTTGTTTTCAATTTTTGAGCGATGTTCGTCCGTACAAATTTGACACGTTGCATTGTCATGCAAGCGTCGTGACATGTGTGCAAAATTTCACCTCAGTAGGTCGACGGGAACATAACGAAAAAAGAGTTGAAAGAACTCAGACGAACCAACGATCCGTGTTCATGACAAACTTTACAAAAGCCAATCTAAATAGAAGAGGGTAAAAATGAACAGCAACTTAATAGTTTTCAATGTAAAATTATAATAATATCTTCGTTTAGTTAAAATTGACCAAACACAGTAGAAGTCTGTAGAACCTATGATCAAACCTGTATTGTCGACGCGTCGTTATGTTTCTGTATGTTCTCAAGAGCCCCAAAGATTGAAATTGTACTCATGCTATAGGCACCTATGCATGCTATTCCGAACACATCGGAGGCTTAGCATTTAGATTTGGCTTGTGCCAATGGAAAAGCCCGAAAATTGCCCCTCCCAATAAAATGTTAATGTCTAAATCGATCACACGTAAGTGGACCTACGTTTATGAGTACAGAAACAAGCCAGAAACTTACCTCTTCTTCACTTCCTCTGAGCTTAGCGTAAAAAACCGCTCCTGAAGCGCCTTCTTCAATAAATTTCGTCAATTCATACACGTCACTAAACTTTCCACAAGTCAAGGAAGCTGCCGAAACTGTTTTCTTCTGCTCCATTGTCGAATAATGGCGATTCTTTGTAATCGATGTAGGCTATTTCTTGGAATGGACTCGAACAAGTCTCAAAGTGCAGACCTCGGTCTACAACTCTTTCGCCGTGAACGACAGTACTTGAGAAGGACTGATCAACTGACCCAATGCGATGAGATAATATGTGTCTCTGTTGCTTCCTCTCCTTGAAAATCTGGAACTCAGACTGAATTTTCGTGTCAATGACCTTTATTTACTGATATCGCAACGTCAAAGATGATTGGCGCGACTGAATATCAGGCCCAAACAGTTCTGTAATTATGCGCTCGTTGCCCTAACCCCATACATTCATAGACCTCTGATTGTTTAACGATATAAGGAATCGGTCGTCTTGTGACCCTCCGTAGCCTTCGAAGATCTAACAAGGTTACACACAATTGCTCTGTCTTTGATGTGTTGTTACGAATTGGGCAGCTGATTGATAGAATTGTATCTTTGTCTGCTGTTGTTTATTTTCTTAATTTCGTCAAAGAACAAAGCAATTGAGCATATATGTATGGGTCTAGGCCTACCACGCTAATTATCATATGAATCAGAATTATGTATGCCTATAATACATATATTCCTATAACAGTCAGTTTATAACAATAGCGATTTGTGTTGAGCTCATTCATCACACCTGTATAGCCTAAGTAGCCCTTCAGTTAATACATAGGCCTATATTTCGTTCACCTATAATGATAGGATTTCACAGTAACAACACGGATAAGTGAATCTATAATAGTCTATATTTGGTTGCAATACGTTTATTCCATCTCTATTGTGAAAATTTTATTAGTTCTTAGACCTAATGATTATTTAGAAGAAGGTTTCTATTGAATCGTAGAGGGTTTAAAGCAGCCTATAATTATAGATCTATGCATTACATCTTCGACTGCGTGGTCTCCAGATCAGCATATTGTTTTCAACAATCAATTGAAATCCATTGTGTTTCGGTAGGCCCACATGTGTAACCCGAACAGAACTAATAGGACTACGAGCGAATGTGTACAACTAGTTTCAAAGTGTAGACCTCTGTCTACAACCCTTTCCTTTTGAACGACAGTACCTGAGAAGGACTGAGATACTATATATAACACGTGTCTCTGTTGCTTCCTCTTCTTGAAAATCTGGAATTCTTACTGAATGCGTACAAGAGATTACTGCCTGTCACGCTTCAGCTGCAGTTGTTGATAGCACCTCTACCCACTTCACCTGATCAGAGGAACTGGGCTCTTTGCGCTGATCTGGATCTTAGTTTCTTTCCAATTGATCTCCAGACCAAAGGCTCTGGCCGCTCTGGTCACCACTTCCGGCACTATGAGTTGCACTTCCGCCATTTGCAACATCCGATTACTCTTCGTGAAGACCTTCTCCCGATCAAAGATCCGCCGGTGACACAACTGACGCAGATGGTGGAACGGCTAGGCCTACTCCTTGATGTACTGTTCAAACTTCTATCTTTGATCCTATTATAACTGAGAAACATTATATCTAGGCCGTATTGCCAACAATTAAGGTTTGAGCACTAAAAGCAACAGACTATCATACAGTCCTAAAATCTATCTAGGAATTTTTGTTCATAATGATAGTTTTTCTCTCTCGTAAGCGACACATTTCGGGTATGTAGATTCGGATCCTATGTCTTAGATCGAAAATAGACAAAAACGTGATGTCTAGAAAAAGGATAGCAACGTAGGCCTATACAAGTCTTAAAAAACACAACCACACTGGCCTAATTATAGTAAGTCAATATAATTAACCAATGCATCTGTTTATCCTGCCAAGTTGCGTTTTTAATTAACTTCTGACCGTGGAGCCGGTTGACTTGAACCAGACGGTCCAGACGACTATATATGCCGATGACGTTGGAACAACACGTTATTTTTAACCATCAGGGTAGGCCTACAGATTAGAGAAAAAGAGTTTAGGGACTCCTAATTGAAATTCTTGAACGTCTTTTGCTCAGAAGTGCACACGCTTCGACGCAGTCGACGGCGCAATTGCAGTTGTACTGCAGAGCAATTCTGCGCGAAGGACTTGCTCAAGGTCCCCACACAGTGACTGACGCCTCGGACGAGGATCGAACCCGCTCACTAAGCGCACACTGAGTGTTACGAGCCGACCGCTTTAACCGATCAGGCACCGTGACACACAATGGCAGCAGTGGTCTTTGAAGTGTTACAGAACCATGTTGCTGACTCATGCAGCTGTGAATTTCTTTTACCTGTCTTCGATTTCTTGTCTTTCGTTTCACACCTCAAGGCGGTTTCTTCGATCAGACAATAGGAAGCCAATTCCAGTGTAAAAGCTTTCGAAAGTAGCCGCAAGATAAATAAATCGATGTTTATAGACGATGAGTATTCAACAGTTATGCCTATATGTATATTATTGGTCTCTGCTCAGTCGTGTATGAACAAGAATGGAAACGCCGTAACGATGAATGCAACCCCCAGGCAGTGTAGAGGACGGAAGACAGACTGGATGATGTTGGAACTGCTGTTGGTCTTTCCGCTTCCACAACAGCGTTGTTCAGCCACTTTTCCTGGAAACCCAATGCTGTTATCGATGTCCTGTTTCTGCGGTTGGGTCAATCGACCAAGAAAGAGGACGCTGCCCGTCCTTTTCTCCGCGATAAGAAAGAGAAACGGATGATCTGCGTTGAAATTAATTACCTTTGACAGACTGACCCTGCGTCCAAAAATGACGGCCGTCGCTCCTGCTGCCTCTGTTCCCTCCTCGTTCACTTCGACGAATGCCTTGTGGACAACGGCAGAGACGAAGAGATTTCTGGCGCCATCAATACCAGATAAGTCCGCATTAGCTCCGTCAAACAGATCCACCATTCCAATAGCTTTCAAAAACTCATTCAGCGCGACACCTTGATCAATAACAAACTTAGGTAGATTCACTTTAACGTCGACCCTTTTAAACCCACTAAACATCCTGTCCAGTGAAGCAGCTTCCAGACGATTTTCAACAAATGACAGACCCTTAATACTATCGTGTGGTAATAGAATGAACATGGAAGCCTGGTCTCCTAGGTATGGTAACTCCACAACCTGGCAACCGAGCTCAGTGGAGTTGTAGTAGTTGAGCCTTTTCTTCCCCAAATGCATCATATCGACCTCCGTGTCTTCACTGGACGACAAATAAAAAGTCGCTGGTTTTGTCGCTTGTTTGTCAAATGGATGCGACCAATGACCTTTGAAATATATAGCGTTGACTAGTACAAGCCTTGTCATGGTTGTGATGCTTCCGTCTGGTAATAAGTCTTTGATCTTCTCTGAAGTTTGCTCTTCCACCCAAGCATTGATGTAGTCTCGAGAGCTACTCGGATCATTCATAAAATCAAGGACTTCCAATGTAGCCTTAAAGTAGGATTCGGTATCTTGCAAAAACTCAGCCATGAAACTGTAACCATCTTGACCATACAGACGATTGGCGATGTATAGGGTGTAATTCTTCTGTTCGCTGCTCAGAACATTAATCAGTGTCTTGATGTCGTTTTTTAGGGATGTTTCGTCTGAAGAATTGTATACATCAAAGTGCATAACTGATGTCATCTGTTTTCTAGTTTCTCCTCTTGCACCGAGGTAAATCATGGCCAGGGCAGTTGAAATACTCGCTGGTGACATAAAGACATTACTACCGTCAACGGATTTGCTGCTTGCCTTGTATAGGGTGAATGCAAATTCGTTGATGGAGTTCACCAGTTTGCTCTGAACAGTTCTGTCTTCATCATCAATGGCGCAAACATGAGCTGCAGATAAGATGAGACAAAAAACAGACACCTTGAGATCCAATTGATGACGCATTATGGTGACGTCTACAAGCGCCGCAGCCGATGGAATATTGGATTGGGCCCTGTAATTACCAGAAACTGCAGTAAATTAAACACAGTTTAGCTTGTAATCAGTCGTTTAATTGAGAGAACAATCTGACAATAGCATAAAAGTGCAAAAATGAGATACTTAAATTTAAAAAAAAATAGAATTTAACAAAGTTGTTAGAATTAATTTATGAACGTATAAATATTTTAGATATTTGGAGAATCTGTAGATTAGTGAGAGTTGTCTTTTGTCAGGTGTTTATGGAAGAATGGCTGTGTGCTCTTGGGCTTGACTGATGAGTGGAGACGAATATATGGAAGGCACGATCGAGTTGGTAAAAGACGTGCCTAGGATTGTTTAGTATGGAGAACAGGAGCTTCGTGATATCAGCTATATTTGCTAGGTCAGAACCCTGGGCAATTTTTCCTGTAATTATTGTTATGGAGATGGTGTGAGCAAGAAGCTGTGTGTGCAAAATGCTTGCAGGTCCGAACTGAATGCGGTGATAATTAAATTAAGACCATGTCTATACATGTAAGTTATAATTTATAGTTAAATCTTGTCTAAAGTCAGAGGACGTACGTAACATAGCTTTCAAGCCAATGAACCAAAGTTTCTGGGGTAAGGACGTATATATAGGCCTAAGTTGCAGCCGGCTAGGATCTCAATTTACTTAGTCTATAATAAAAGTAAATTGTGACTCGTTTAAAAAAAAATGTTATGCGCACACTAAATTCTTGTTGCGCTGGCTCCACGGCTCGTACCTGCATGCGCACAGATTAGCGGGAACATTGCTGCTAGGAAGGATTGTTTAAGGTAACCTAGGTTTTAACCCTTTATGAGTTTACCAGTTCTTTATATATGATTTTCGTAAAGGCAGATATTAGACCTGTATATATAACTTGCATTAACTATTAGATCAAGGTAATTGAAAAAGCACTCTTAAATGCAATGTACGTGGTCATTGCCACGTATACGGTCTAGTTTGCCGTGGACCACAGAAATATTCGACTTAGTACATATAACTGCATGGCCGCAGTTGATGAAAGGGATGTGATAGCTGCATGCTCCCCTAATCTATGGATCATTAGTTCATTACCAATGGGATGACTTGATCAATGATTAACGCTAATGACACGGGTATTGTGTATCATTGCAATATAGTCTACATAATACGCCTACAGATTCATTGCTTACCGTAAGTTCAATTTAAGTTAATATATCTGATCCAGATTTCCTTGCACAACGATCGACCTTTGTCCCGAATATAGGTTCACAGAGAATGTGAGATCTTATGCGTGTATAGGCCTATATGCAGTAACCAACGCAGTTATAAGATAGCAGCAACAACAGCAGTACGTAGAAGCAGCCCCAACAACCAAGTTATATTTGGCTTTGTGCACAACTGCCGACTCATTTAACTACAGGCATCAGCTTTTCGGCTCTAGTTCCGTGCATCAGTGTGCTTATGCTATGTATACAGACTTATTATTACAGACTGACTCACTAAAACTGCCATCTGACAGAATGCAATTTCTCCGGGACCAATATTGAGGTTTCTCTACCAAAATGTCAAGATTTATTGGAAAACGATTCATCAGCAACGTCTGAAAATTTCAATGAATTTGTTGTGCTTCATAATTACATAGATTCAAATACTCAATTACGTATTTTCAAATGGACAATGCATTTTAGTTTGCAATGTCACACCATCATCTTTCACTACAAATTCTGAAATCTGCTCAACTGAAAGCATGTTCCAAGTGCTCACCCATAGCTTTCGTTATGAAGGAAGGTTATTTGACATTGAAAATTACAATTAGTTACGTAACTTAAGCCTACTGTCCATTTCCATTCGCCTGTGTAAAATTTGGAAATAGAACATTTAGGCAGGGTCGTTGACTGTTTAAAGCAATACAAATATTTCAGTGATATTTTCAGGGTCTGTTGAAAATTCTTTACCCTATAGGCTTATAAATCCTGAAATGCTGGTATAAAAAAACTCAATTAGTTGAGAATTTGAATTGAATCTTTTAAGACTTTTTTTATCGAGCCGCCCTTTGCGCATTCATGTACATGCAGCAGTGTCATTCTGTAACTGGGCTACCTCTTAATTCTCTTCACCCGGTCAGGACTTCGACATGTCATTCTATATATTTCGCTACTCTGGAACTATTAATTAATTAATTAATGTATGAATGAAGGAAAAAGTCCTGCTTCATGATATTGGCCTTGTGTTGCCTCTACTAAACCTCCTGAAATAGACTAGGAAACCAACGCAGTTCGTTATAGAGCTTCACGCCGGCCGCGTCGCGCCGCCGACATTTCGTGGCCGCCGCCGACAATTTTCCGGCGCGCCGCCGAACTCACGCTGATGTGTTCACTATTCACACTCACACACACACACACACACATTATACACTATATACACATCCACATTGACATACGCACATATATATTCGTATATTTATATATATGCCCACATATCCGTCTGTCCGTGGCCTTCGTGAACTTAGCACATGTTCAATCAATCAACAACCATGGACTCATCGCCCGTAGACCTGTGTCTGATGTCTTTCTAACCACTTCTCTCCACACCGTCATTAAACTTGTGGAGACTTGTTACACCCCATTCTTCAAAGGCATCTGCCATTCTCTTGGTCTTCCTCTTTCATATGTTCCATTCATTATTCCCATTATAGATATAAACTCAGAGTTCCATTAGTAAAGTTCAGTCACTGACCCCTAGATAATGTGTCACGTTGTCTGTGCACAGCCGCTAAGCGTTTTCACAAAAGTCGATGTTCTTGTTGTCCGTAAAGACTATGGTCACAGGTCACTTACGCATAGGCCCACAACAGTATGGTTTTCTTCATACGCAGTTTAAACAGTTACATTTCATAGGATTCTGCAGAGGACTTTCAAAACCATTCAATTGGCGGCTGCTGCTGCAGCACCTGAACAAATAATGATCCACTCTGCCTTGGGTGGCAGTAGGAAATTGCATCGACATCGACTCCTCAATACATAGGAAGTCTGCCATAGCCGCCAGTGCTAGGGCGATCACTAAAAGTTTTACAGATTATTATACGACAATTATAATTTCTCTTGCGTGCTACTATAGCACCGTCTTAGTCGTGTAATCGACTGGCTGGATTATTTCAAGTAGGCTTATTCACACATCATAATGGCGGATGACAAACAAGTTTATGAAAATGTGTAAGTACCAATATACTTACATCACGTTATTAATTGTTTGTATTAATAATTGGGGACATAATCTGTTGCACATTGTGCACTCCTAAGCCTAATGTAATACTAAGACTAGATTCAGATGACATTTAACATGCATCATAAGCTCGATAGTGTAGGCCTAATAACTGGACTGTCATTCGAGTGTTCTGGGATCAAATCAGCGGGCGCCACCCACCCAGGCCACCTTCGTATACGCAGAGGCTAAGATAATGAAGTCGGTAACACTTTATACTCCAATCTCGTTTGAGGGACTGGTCCTTTTCTCCTCTTCTTAATATATGGCTTGGTAGAGAAAACGACCTTGTGAGATACATGTATTATATAATACGCTTTATTGATCGTTATCACTCATAGGTCTAAATACATTGGTTTCGATCAATAAATTGATTCGCTGTCATCTAATCGGTATCATATCTTCTTAATCACAGTTCTTTAGTTACTTATCACAGATTATAAATGGCGGGGAGAGGACTGGTGGACACTCGCTATCAAATGCTGAGGTATAGAAGCAGACGTAGTTGGTCTAATGTTTCATATTCATGGCTGCATCAGGGATTGCTTAAGGAAATGCTCCTTTTCATCTCCTTCTACTTCCCCCTTCTTTCTCATGTTCTGAGTCCTTCATTGTCCTGCTGTTGTTGCCGTTGCTCGTACCGATGTACCGTAAGTTGTTATAAGTTGATGCGACTACTACTTCTGCTACTACAACAACTGCTGCTGCTGCTACTGCTTCTATTGCTACAACTACTACTATTGCGACTGGGCAGCTTAGGTTGAAATACTAGTATTTGGCAATTAAGAATGATGAAAAAGGTTTCCTGTGGAAGTCTTTCAGGTCATAAATCCTGAAAGGTGATGCATTCTGCTCACGTTTTGCTGCTCGGTGTGCTTTGATAAGGGAAATGTAGGCCTAATTATTATTACTTGTAGCTTTTTGTTCGCAAACGTCTGTTTTGAGTCGCTGCGAATAATTGTTATACTTGAAAAAATGTGAGATCAGACAAAAGGAAAAGATAATGTAGAATATGCATATAATTAAAACGCGTTACCTTGCCGAACAACTTTTGATGCAGGTATGCTAAGACTTATAGAACACTGCGCCGATTACGCCACGCCGCCAAATTTTTTGGGTCGGCGGTGCACCGGCCGCCGCCGAATAAAAATGACCGATGCGTCGCCGCCGAAACTTCTAGGTCGGCGCAGAGCTCTGGTTTGTTGTTAGGTCCTGGAGTGTCACCTTCCTTGACAGGAACGGTCAACATCTAGGATGGGATGTCAGGGAACTATCATCAGTTCTATAGTCTCGAGACCAAGACCGCGGTCTCGAGACTACATCTCTGAGTCTATCATTTAACGGCGGAAGTAGA
This sequence comes from Bimastos eiseni, assembly GCA_959347315.1. NCBI lineage: Eukaryota > Metazoa > Annelida > Clitellata > Crassiclitellata > Lumbricidae > Bimastos > Bimastos eiseni. The sequence continues at coordinate 10,925,773 of OY365821.1, read as the reverse complement.
TGAAGCAGTGACGTATGTAGGGGGCTTTTGTCGCAAAACTGCAATCTCAACCTTACACTCACTCGAACCCCGATTACATCTCATCTCAAGTTCTCCAATCGCACCATATCCAACGCCGCACCTCGTCTCTGGACCGACCTTCCTACTGAATTTCGTACTTTCTCGGTTCCTCCATCATCACTGCCCGTCGTGCAACATCATTTATCCCTAGCGTCCCTATTGGACCTATCCATCACACCTGCCTCTCCCATCACAGAAGTTCGTCTGTCGTCGTTGCCAGCGACTGGGTGTCGTTGGGCACTGCTCTGCTTGCCGCTTCTGTCACAGAAGTTCGTCTGTCGTCGTTGCCACACTAGGGGTGTTGGCCGCCGCCGTCGTGCCTTCGTCGTGGTCGCTAGTTGACTGTGTCGATAGCGTAGCTGACGTCGTCGTCGTCGTCGTCGCCACACTAAGGGTGTTGGCCGCAGCCGCCGTCTGGCCTTCGTCGTGGTCGCTAGATGACTATGTGTCGCTAGCGTAGCTGACGTCGTCGTCGTCATCATCGTCATCGCCACACTAAGGGTGTTGGCTGCCGCCGCCGTATGTCGTTGGGCCTTCGTCGTGGTCGCCATTGGAATCCATGAACCTTGCCGACAAAACAGTAAGAAGCAAAGGTATAAGATAGAGAAGCAGCTTACATATTGTAATGTAACATAATGCAATACAGTTGAATGTAATAACGAAACTTTCAGTAACGAGTTACTTCTAGAATTTATCAACAATGCAGTGTTAAACAATGTTTGGTTATCAGAGCATTTATTACAGCCTATTTACAAAACACTTTGGAGTACTAATACTTTATGAAAGCTGAAAATGTGCTAAATAAGGTAAAATTATAATAACAGTAAATTATAGGCCATTTAATTAATATTGATAACTGTTAGAACACCTCTAAAACTCATCATTAAGGCCATTGGCTGGACCATACTACAAGCATCTCTGGTGAATTTCCTTCGAAGTAGTGCCATATAAATTCCGGATATCACTGCAAGCTGTATCCCTGAAATCGATTTTGTAAAAGTGATCCAAATTCAAAGAAATCGGGATACATTGGTGTATGTGCAAAAGCAGTATTTTCCTCTGTTATATTAAGGACATGGCTAAAATGGATCAGCATTGGTCGAACGTTTCAATTGCATTCAGCTGGACAATATATACACAAAATAAGACAAGGTTTAACAATTATTTGTTTTATATTAATTATTAGACTGATATTACAAATAGGCACATTTTGAGCCACAAATAAGCAAACTGTAGGTGAGACAAAGGTTGACATTTATTTTATTTTAATTGATTATTAGATTTAAACTACAAATAGATGTGTACATGCACATTTATATGTCTTAAATAAATTATTAGACTTGAATTATAAATAGACGCATCAGTGTAATATACGGATGATATAGGGTTGACATTAATTTGATTTTTAATTCGGGAGTTCCGCCCTTTTGTATAACTATTTTCGGAGAATCGAACTTTTAGGCATTTTCAGCGTTTCGGGATTCGGATTGATATCATATTAGTGATCAAGAATTAAGCAAATGAACTCGAACCGTGCGCACAATCTATGGCACTAACCTCGAACATTTCAGTTTCAGGCCAACAACGAAATCACAACCACCACGCAAATAATTCAACATTGAGCTCCTCGTCTGATTGTCATTTTCGCCCGCAGAATGAGAGTTCCGTTGTTATGAGCTTTAGATTAATCTGCTTAACTAGCCTTATAAGTACGATTCCATTTGACATAAACACAAAATGTGGTGTTACCTAACGTAAACCACGTTAAACAGCAGACAAAACAATTAATTAGTTTCAACTTCCTCAGTTTCATAGAATTATGCACTATTTTTCTCTATATTCGCCCCTTTACGTGTCACCGCCATTTTAAATCAACAAGTAAGAGGACGGCAACAATCAATCACTTCTGACAGCCACTTGGTAGTAATTAACATGACAACATATATTTAACATAGCATAAACATGACATCGCATAACATCACATCCCATTTCATATCATAACATTACAAGGGTTTTGAGTAATTCTGAAGATGTGCAGGCTGCAGTTTGAGTCTGTTTGACCTGTAAAGGTCATTTTCTTAGTTTCTTGACGTCCATTTCTTTGAGGAATGGGTGCAGACCAAACTTATGCTGATAATTTGTTGAACCATATAATTTCTGACTAAAATAAATGACGGCATTATCCAGAGGTCAGATGCTACCCTCGTGAAGATCTCTAACCCAGGTAACTTCAACGTCCACCGTCTACTTCTGCGCCACCAATTGACTACCCTCGTCCCTCATCACCGACTACCACCGTAGCACCATGCTGTCTCGTTGGCTTGAACCCTTTGATTTTGACATGGCACCGGAAAGAAACTAGAGGATTGGGCCTAAACGGAACCTCTGTGATTCGCTGGTGTCTTCATAGCTGTTTTAATTAATCTGTTCTATTATCATGTTGTATGCATTGGACAACCACGAGCAATGAGCACGATGAATGATGATGACGATGACGACGATGATGATGAGCTAGGACATCAGAAAAATTTAGTACCAATTTCTTCCTACGCACACGATCTCATAACAGTATCTTGATAATAATATGAGGAAAACATTTTATAAGAATGCTGTCGCACCCCTTTTGATTTTGCAATTGCTTTATGATATCTGAACATATGAGTGAAGTTCTTCTGCAATCGGTCAAAAAAATAATATACTTACTTACTCTTTACTTTTACTCACGCATGTCGGCATGTGCATGAAAAAGATGGCGTCCTGTGAAAAAGCGATGTGAGAATGTTTTCTAAATATGTTTATCAATATTATTTGACACATTACAGAAGGTAGTATAAAATCGCAATTAGGCCAAACTGAATGTCTTTTTAAGTTTTTAATAAAGTGGGACGCTGATGAAATATTATGACCTGCTAATCATGTAGTGTTGCTGACTCAGAGTGATGCCTTCACTGCACCATCATTTGCATGACAATTTATTTATTTTCTACACAATCATAAACATGATGATGCAATAGCATCTCTCTTGGCGAAATTACAGTTTGGGGGTATTTTTTTGCACAGTGCATATTGCCGGCATAAACGACAGCATAGACTATATATGCACGGGGTGTTGGTAAAATGCGAACCGGTAAAACGCGAACCAAAATGCGAACCATAGGCGCGAACAGATCAGGTTAAGGCATCGTGAGGGTCGGTTAGGGTCAGGGTTGGCATCGTGAGGGTCGGTTAGGGTGACGATTAGGGTTAGTGTAGGTAATAGATAGGGTTTAGGGTCATAGCTAGTATCGTTTACAGATAATTGCCGAAAACATTTGGCCGCATGAATAAAAATATAAATGGCAACCATAGGCGCGAACCGGTCACGTGACTTTGGCAGATAATCGAAAACAAGTTCGCAAACGGTTCGCATTTTGCCGGTTCGCAGTTCGCCAGTTCACGGTTCGCATTTTACCCACACCCTATGCACGGAGGGTACCATGACTTGCCTTTAGAACTCAATACGATTTTATGAGCTATTTTTAGCTTAACCAATCACACTTCTTGAAATGCCACCAACCCCAGAAGGGAACATGCAGAAGGGTACGTGGGACAAGCAGGGATGTGCCCGGGTTCAGTCAGTGATGAACAGAGGGTCAACGATACCTGCCCGTAGATGGACATACATTCGACCATACGCTCTGCACCGGTTTCTTAGTCCAATAAAGACTACCTCAAACTCCCAACGCCCGTGACCACATGACTGTGTTGTTCCACAGGCAAACAGTCTAGCACGAAAATCCTTTGTAATCAGAATGCTCTACTTTTTAGGTATTTTGCATCAGGTTGGGGATATGCAATTGGTCAAACACATAGTATACTTTCAAAATGTCCTTCTGTGGTTGGTGAAGTGTGATTGGTTGAGCTAAAAATAGTTCATAAAATCGTAATGAGTGTCAACGGCAAGTATTTTTCTTCATAGACATATGAAGTGACACAAAGGAGTAAGTAAGCTTCGTATATGTCTAAAAGCGACCCTAACCCTAGCACTAACCTTAAACGACCCTCACAATGCCCAAACTGAACCCTAACTCTCAGGGGTGTAACAAGTAGGGGGCAGAGAGGGCACCGGCCCCCAGTTTCAAAACTGGGGGACAAAGCCCCCAGTTTTAGTGCTCAGTGCCCCCAAAATCGGTTGTTTTGATGTTTCTCCAATGGCTTTTTAAGATGACTTTTGTTAAGATTATTGATGACCCCCATTTTTCAAATTTCTGGGGAGCAGAATTAAAAAAGTGGGGGGCAAAAAATTTTTTTTTGCTTTGCGCAATATTTTTCAAATTATGCCCCCTAACTTTCCAGAACCTTTTTACACCTCTGCTAGCACTAACCCTAAACAACCCTCACAACGCCTAAACTGACCCTAACCAACCCTCACGATGCAACAGGAAAGAGCGTTTGAGAGAGTATGCCACTATTAATAATCCTCGCGCCTTGAAAAAAGATACTAAATATATATTGTAGAGAAATACCCCCCAAACTGCAATTTCACCCATGATGATGCAATAGCATCTCTCTTATACTATTACAGAACAAAAAAAGTGCAGAAATTTCAGAACTGTACAAATATCTATTCAGTTAATTTTTATTGATATTAGTCTGCATTCGACTTGTGCGTGATATTATTTAATCGTAGAAACTGATGATCTCGATAATTCCTAGTGATCATTGGGTCGGGATTTGATGCTTTGTCATTACACAGTGGTTATGTGTTATAAATATAAATGAGAGTTGGGGCAAGACTTTATTTTTATGGTTTATATTAAATGCTATGACTGATGCACTGTGGGCCTGTTTTTGAAGATATTTTATGTTTAAGTGGTTTATTTGCAGGTGTTTGGTTCCAAATAAGCCTTTGTCAGTCTGACGTTGTCATGTCTTGAAATAAACTTCGCTCCAAAGTCTCAGAATGCTTCAGACAACCGCTGTTGCTTTACTTCTTGGCTTCTGGTCACTTCTTTATCTGTTGGATTCGTTCTTTAAAGTAAGTTTAGACTCATAAAATAATAGTCACACCAATGCTGACAATTCTGACATTTCCACTCTTAAATGTAATGTAACTGGACTAAATGCAGCACATTTGAAAAAGCTATGGTTAACTGTATTGTAGTGTATTTTAAATTTTTTATAGGTGCTCCCAGTACGGTGAACCCAGAGGGAATAGAGATTATTAATACTGGGCAAGGATAAACTGTTGTCTCTGTTAAGGCAACATTGGTTGTGTATCTATACACTTAGCAGTTCAATCCAGGTAACTTTCCCTCTATGGGTCGTGTGTGGAAACAGTAGATATTAATGTGGCTAGAAACGTAAATTGTCTGGTTTTTAATCACATTCACTTCTGCCCATAAAAGGACAGAAATATACATGTTAAAGAGTAATTCGACAAAGTCATCTTATGGTAGGCTTTGCTGCAAGTGCCTTTGCATCAGACAGTGTATGGCTTTGAGCTTTCTTGCTAAGCTAAGAAGTAGGTAAATCGTGCACTATTGTATTTCGGCAAGACCCTCTTAACTCATACTCCATATGGGTGCCATTATGCAGGGGCGCAATTAGAACATTTTCCTGGGGTGCTTCTATTGCAAACTCCAATGGTGGGAAGCAGTGTACTGAAAGCACCCCTACCCCTTCAAAAAAAAACTCATGGGAATTGGATCAGTTGTGTGGGTCAACTTTTTATTTAGGCTCAAGCACCCCTCAACATCCCCCTAGTTGTGCCCCTGCTGTCACGACAACTATTGTACATTTGTAGATTGTAGATGGGTCTGCACTATATAGGATTTAGAACTTTATTGAGACTCAAGATTTTTAATTTTTGCAAACATGCTCCAATTGGTAATAAATTAACTGATGTCCTGCCAGTGACAATCCGTCTTAATGCACAGATGTACCACCAAACCAACACTCAATTAGTTTTGCCATCCTGGGAAACCTAGGGCATATTCTGCATGGGTTACTTTGACCAACAAATCAAATAGTCTATGCCCTGAGACCGAGAGCACATGAGCGAAGTTGATGAGCTAATGCAGAAGGCTGTTTGGTTAGAATTAGGGCATAACCGAGTAGACAATTTCCACCGAGGACTGAATCCGAGTATTTGGATGAACTATTTGCCAGATCCGGGTACGAACCGAATAGTGGCGGAAAATCTGGCAGCGAATACCATCCATAGTTAACCTGCCACGTGCAATCGTGCATAGCTAAGTAGAACTATCTATAGTCAATGCAGAGTCTATAGCAATATCCTTCATATAGCATATTGTCACACTGTAGGCTATAACAATATATTTATTATTTGATAACTTTATTTGTGAAAAAAATTTAAAATCTTGTTATAACATTTGAAATATGAAATTATCAACTACGTGTTTACTACTGTTTACCGGAAAGTGGGTGGAGCCAATTCAAGCGAGAAAATTACTGATTTGGGGAATGCAGCCAAAATAAATTAAAATATATAAATTAACATCATTATTTAAAGAAAATTCAATGGAATGTTAAGTTCTTGTTTAATTAATCAATAACTTATAAGTAAGTCCATTAGTCCTAAATTTATTATTTTGTAAAAAAAATATTTTTTTCACAAAAAGTCGTTTTTAGCTATTTGCGGGTGTATCATTTGCGGAGGTTAATAATTCTGAATAGTCCAATATTCGGCCGAGGCGAATGTCCGAGGCGAATTTCGGTTGTGCCCTAGTTAGGATGTTGTATCTGTGTTGACTTTTTTAATACATACATTGATGAACATAATTATTGCATTACCCTGTGACCAAAGCGAGAGGCGGTAGAACTAATATTAGGACGTAATTGTATTGTATTTTCGTTTATTCAAATAACTTGTTGTCATAACGCAACAATTTCCAATAGGTTGCACATGCAAGATATGGTGGTATTAGGTTGCAATAATCATAATGTCATTGTTAGAACATGTCTTTAGAGGCTACGAATCACACGTGAGCCTGAGAACTGATTAATAAATGTTCTTAAACATAAGCCTTGACAGAAAGTTCTTATTGTCCTTACTGTCCTTCGCTGGAAGGGCGAATGGATAAGGTCATGAGTTTGTTTTTCCTCCTGATTGCTTTAGAATCATCAGAAATTGTCTGTCCCGTATTTCCGTGTTCTTCATACCACCGGCCTTTCCGTCTACATAGCGCAGGTGCGCTGGTATACGACTTACTTCAACCGCAGCTTCGTTCGTATCGGTTCGTCAAGGGGACAGCTCCTGAAGACATGGTTTACGCTGGGTGTTATGTTTGGACTGATAGCGATGGTTGTGTCTATGTTGTTACTGTCGATGGTCATCATCAACACTTTGAGAGAACAACCGGTGGAGCAACAGATTCTAACGCCAGTGGTAATGTCAGCATTCTTTTATTTCTGTGGCATATTGCATTTTCAACAGACTTCTTCGATTGATTGAGGTTCTGATTATGGTTTCACCGGGGCGACCATCGATTGAGACCCCATGCTGTATAATATATTGTATTGTATATGATCATTTATAAAGTTCTTGTCACAACTTAAGTCCTTCAAAAGCATTATAGTAACACCTTAGCAGCCATTAGATTAGACTAGTTTTGAGTATTTCATTTTTGACATTGCTGTGATTTAATTCATATTATTTGATGATACTATGGACATGTTGAAAGATCTTCATTGACTACCTAAAAATGATATATCTTGTAAGGTCTGAAGAAACCAAAACTGTTATTAAGAGCAACACAAACAAGGACATAGCAACAGATTGGCTCATCTGACCAAGATGTTACTCTGACTCTGAAAATTATTTTGATAGATGAATGTATTTGCATTTGTTGTAAGGATAATTTATTCTTAACTAATGACACTGTATTATGCAACTAAAGTGTGGTTGTCATTTTGTTAAGTAAAGGTTATGCTCACTGTCTTGCTTAATTTAGCAGTCAATACTTTACATTGTGTGTTTGAGTTACTGTTTTTTTCCCTTAGATGCCTGGCGTAAATCTTCCAATGAATCAGATAGTCTACTACCTATTTACGTTACTAGTCTGTGGTGTTTTTCATGAACTTGGTCATGCCATTGCTGCCATTAGGTCAGTCTTCTTTTGGTCTCAACAGGTTTTACTCGAGCTGAAAATATTTGGTTAACATAATATCATAGCTGTATTTTTCCAACTTGTAAAATAAATGCAACTTCAAAACTTATGAACGAAAGTCAACTGCAATTTCAAATTGGAGACATGGCACTACATTCTGCTGTTTCTGACATTTTCGAGACTAGTTTATAATAACATGGATATATAAATGGATAAATGACAAGCCTGGCAAGCCTACAATCATTTAAGAGATCCTTTCATTCATACCTGGAGCAAATGAGCTGTTAAGTTATTGTATAGGTTATAACCAGCTGCTGTTTGCCGTTAATTAGGATGTTAGTTAAGATTTTAGTTATAAGCTGAGACTCCTATATAGTCTATAACACACTGATGCCACTAAGCTTAACTGTTGTAAGGATGGCCCTACTTAGTGGGTCTTGCGACATTTCTGGGCTCCCCATTTGATGCCGGCTGGTTATCAGGTTATGATGTGGACGTGATTATGGCTGTAAAAAAATGTTGAAATCGCGACCCAGCTACCCATCGATCCGCGCGTTCGGGTACCCGATCACACGGATATTTTGTTAGGAAATGTAGGGAACTGTGCATTTTTACGGAATGTCTAGCACCTGAGAATCGATTTCACTGCCCGGACAGTCAGTCAATATGACCAACGGAATATTTCTGGGATATGTTCGGGTAAAACCGCGCATTTTTACAGAATGTCGTTACCCGAGAACCAATTTCATTGCCCGGGCAGTCAGTCAATATGACCTATGGAATATTTCTGGCATATGTTCAGGTAAAATCGCGCATATTTACAGAATTTCGGGTATCCGAAAACCGATTTCATTACCCGGGTAGTCAGCCTCTGGCAAGTACCCGTGTTCCCGTTGACAGCCATAGACTTTTGTACAATGATGGAGGCAAATCAAATGTATTTTATGTGATGCTGGTTTGATGCAATGCAAATACTCTGAAGGCTAATATTGCTGTTTAGAGAGGAGGTGCATGTCAATGGTTTTGGAGTCTTCATCCTGGCCTTGTACCCAGGAGCGTTTGTCGATCTCTCAACAGAACATCTCCAAGTCGTCTCTCCGATACGTCAGCTGCGGATCTACTGTGCCGGAGTCTGGCACAATTTCGTCATTGTGATCCTTGCTATGCTGGTGCTCATCTTCCTTCCGCTGTTTTTGTTGCCGTTTTACCATTCCGGGCATTCTGCCGTCATAACTGGGGTTTTGGAGGTCAGTCAGATGAAATCTGTCTCCGAGCTTTCGTATCTTCACTTTACATTGCTATTCATAGAATTTATGTAGTGCCCTCTTTCATGCCTTCTCAAAGGCACTTCTAACCCAGCTCTAGTCAAACAGACCAGTTTGAAGTAGGGCTGTTAACATTAAATTTTTTGTGATTGTGTACTATTTAAGAATTGATGAATAATTTGATTGTTTAATAGTTTATTGTGATTAAATATATTCCCGAATAAGTAATGACAAATAAACTATACATAATTTACAACGTTTATCTATTAATAGTATTATTGATGTTGATTAACAATTAGTAGTTACTTGGCATTTGTTCTTATTGATATCACTGCTGCGAAATAAACAGCCAATGAAATGGATCGCTATATTACGGTTAGTGTCATCATGTAGATGCATCATCATCTGATGTGATGTCAGTGTTTTCTGGTGCTATACATAGAACTGCTAGAATTGGTCAATGAACTTTGCTTGCCTTGGCTGATGGACTTGATGCATATTAATGCATGTGTTTGTATGGATTAAAATGCTAAACGTTCTGATTTAGAATTCACCGGTGTCTGGTCCGAAGGGATTGGGCGTCGGCGGTGTCGTGACGAGTATTGACAACTGTCGTGTGTCGAGCATTAGCGACTGGTTGAGCTGTTTACACACGAGCATGGAACAGGACATAGTTGGATTTTGCATTCCAATGGACGTTGTTGACCAGCTCGACATATCAACTTCAGGTCCTGAGCATTGCTGACCTCTGATTTCTTTATCAAGTGTGTGTGTGTGTGGGTGTGTGTGCATGAGTGCATATATATTTTTCTCATGTTAGTTTTGCTGTCTTAACAGCTTAAGTTCTCCCATATACAGGTATATATACCTAGGTTTGTGTGTATGTAATCATTTTTAGAGAAGCTTTCAATGTCATAAATAATGCTGGTCATATGTACCCGGCACATTTGACAAAATCTCTGTTGGCAGAGGACCCGGATGTTGTGACTGGCAAATGTTTTGTCGTTCTGTAGTGGTGCATTAGTCAATTTTAAAATTACAGATTAACTGATTTTTTTCATGTTTTATTGAATAAATTGTAAATATAATTTTATTTCTTTTAGTATATTTTTTCGCTTTTTAGTTTTGTATATAATGAATAGTCAATAAAATTGTTTTCTTGAATAATATGTAAGTTTGGAAAAGATATGCTCAAATGATATATTAAAATCATTAAATCTATTGGGATTTTAACGTAAAAGTTTTATTCTATTTTAGCCTATATGACATCGACTGGTAACGTAGAATGCTGTTTGAACACGACGAATACACACGTCTGCTTTGGCTATGTGGCCAACAAGAATTCTGCAGCTGTAAGCAGACGTTTTCCCAGCAAATTATGTTTCGCTATGTGTTTCTCATAAGAGTTAGTAAATTCAACTTTCATATAGTTCTCTGTCTCTTAGGAGGTTTTGTTTTTTACCCTCTTTTTTTTAACTTGGCTTGCATAAAGTTTGTCATGGTTCAACCGGACCTCCGATGACATCTATCAACTCCTTTTCAGGTATGTTCCCGTCGACCTAGAGAGCTGATATTTTGCACACATTTCATGCTTGCATGACAATGCAATGTATCAAACTTTGATGGACGTAAATGAAAAATTGATAAAAATATAACTGAAAAACTGACAAAAGCAACCAAAAATTTTACCGTCTTTGATATAACTTGACTTGTTTAAAGTCTGTGTCAGTCAATTCTTTCAACTCTTTTCAGGTATGTTACCATCAGGGTTTTGGTTATCTACCAGATAATAGAGGGTTCCGAAAAACTTTACTTTAACTTGTTCCAGCTTTGTGATGGTTTCGTGAGTGAAGGTCAAAGGACATCTCAAATATCTTCAGTCTATTATATACCTGGTGTTGTTTTTGCAGCAACATTCCTGCTTGCCAGCACGTTCCACATCCGAAAGACCGAGGTGTCACGCGGTCGATGACTGTTTTGACCCGAATTCATCGATGGTCTGTGTTCGTCCATCCCTAGACAACAGTACGCGGCTGTTGAGGATCCTACTGCACGGCCGACAGCCTGTGCTCTTTCTCGGTCATCCTTTGGATCTTTACTATTCAGGTCTTGTCTGGCCTTCTTCCCCAACTGCACATCATGCTTATTTTATAGTATTTATGTAATGTCATTCAATTTTAATTGCTAACCATTTGGAATTATCAATGATTTGCTGTCAGCCTCTTATGTATATTTTTGTTTCATTGCAAACTGACAAACCACAGCATGACTACAAACGAATGATGACATGATTTGACATGTTATGAAGACTTGGTATAACGCCTCTTCAAGAAATCTACTCAGAGGCATTCTCTGCGCTAGCCATTTCAATGACTATTAGAACAAATTATTAGCAAAACAGTGCACCGTATACTAAAAGAGTCCCCAGTGGTGGTCTATGCACAATCGTGGAGCCAATCAACAGATTCCTGTTGACAGCGGACAGATGGCTTGGATGTTAAGAGTCTCTGGGTCAAGTGGCATTTATGAGCAGAGGACAGGTTATTACAAGAGTCGAATTTAACCAAGACCTGATACCTTATAACCATGACTGAATCTCATAACCAAGACAATAGATTCTGAGTGCAATATTTTTTCATAGTTTCATGGTTCCCTAAAAGGGTATTTTTCTGTTTGTACTAGTTAGCATTTATTTAATTTTACATTTAATTTGAAATTTCATTTATTTTTTGTTTTAGTGTCCTTGAGCAATTATGTGCCATATTTTTCCTTTATACCGCTAAATCTGCCGTACATTCTGGAGACATTCTGCAAGTATCCTTTTTCGGTGAAGTATTTGTTTGCTAAGTGTAATAGTGTATATATTATATATGTATCCCTGTTGACATGTTGCTGTAGTTGTCTCTTTTAATAACATCAAACTGTAAAAAAAATTCCCAAATTCACATGACTCCAGTAATTCACAATGCTGTTGATTTTTTGCAGCTATTTTAATGTAATCCTGTTGTCTGTCCATATACAAAGGTTAGTTTATGAAGCCAAGGTGTTATTGTTATTATTCACCACGTATAGAGTTCAAATGCCGTGTGTGAAATGGTGAATTAACCTTAGAGAAAGATACTACATGACGTAATGTCTATTAGGTACTAGTAGGTGCATGTTGAAACCAGTACCACTTGAATGTCATGATATAGTATATCTCAGGTCAGCAGTATTTGATGTAGGCTGTAATACTGTGTTAGTAATTAGTATTATCACCACACAACAGTTTCATGGGACTCTGTTGACTAAAAAAATTGGCCAAAAAGTCAAAAAGTTTCAAAAATATTTTTAAAATTCACTAAAATTCACGTCATTTTTAGCAAAAGGGAACAGTGCAGGTAAAGTAAGAGGTTGAGATCACTCGAGCCTTTACAGGCGCAATTTAGTTTTCTGTCTATATGTGAATTGTGTTTTTCAATGGTATGATGATTGTATCAGTATACGAGGTTGGTTGTATATAGCATTTGCAGTGTTGAATTTTATCTTGCACCAGTTTCTTAAAATGAAGTTATTTTGTTTTGAAGTTCAGACAACATATGCTGTCAATGAACAGTACTACTGAATGTGTTTTCCTTATCCTAAAATTCAGGTATTTGATATCGTTATCCGGGGCTCTGGCTATCCTGAATGTTGTACCGTGTTACGCTCTTGACGGCCAGTGGATCCTCTCAGCTTTGATTGAACTGACGATGAAGTCATTGATCAAAACTCCTGAAATGCGGACTCTTCTGTACACCGTCATAATATCGTTTGGCACTTTGCTTCTTGGTGCCAACATAGTTATAGCACTCTGGGTGCTCTTTGTAAGGTAGCGTCAAAGTAACAGTGCGACTCGTTGAATGGAGAAATAGTTAGGGATGATTTGAGAGATGTGATTGAGTCAACATGATTTGCAAGATAGATGTAAATGGGAGTTGACGTTAGGTGTGAGGTATGTGGTAGGGCATAACCGGAAATCGCCTCAGACTTTCGCCTCAGGTTTTTTGGGAGTATTTGGAGGTATTCGCCTTGGCAAATATTACACACACATAGTTAAAAATAAAAAATGTTAATTAAATATTTTTTTTAATAAATTTGACAATCTAAAAAATTAACATATTTTAGGCCATATTAGTGGTTATTATAGTCACAAATATTTATCTAACTAATTTTTCATTACGCAAACGGCAAAAATCAAAACTTTTAAGCTTTGCCAGCGGATGGTACTCGCCGGGCCAGAGTTACCACTACTTTTCGGTTTGTACCCGGATCCGGCAAATAGTTTATTCAAATACTCGGATTCAGTACTCAGTGGAAATTGTCTACTCGGTTATGCCCTAGTATGCGGATAGTAATGGTATGGTAATTGCAGGTTTTGTTTGTACATTTGTCTGGGCAGTCCATGATGTTCATTTAGCAGATAGGAAACGTATTTAAACATTCTGTGGATAATAATTGGCATTGGCTTTGTTCGATGAATTGCAAACGAACTGGTGACATCTATCCATTACCATGTCATAACATGAATGTGGAACTGGCTTCAGGTAAAGGACGAACTGTAGTCCACTCAGAGCTCACCATCTGAGTCATTTGAGACTTAAGTACACTGTAATGTTCATTTTGTTCAAATCTAATCTGTGAATTGTTGTGATGTTTTTTAAAGGGTGTTAGGTTGCATATTGAGGCTAACTTTTCTTTCTGGTTTCTTAAAAGCTGTCTCTGTGTGTTGAGTGTTTTTGCATGTGTTGGTGTCCAGTAGCTCCGGTGCATATGCCGTATTTTGTGGCTGAATACCGTAAAAGACAAGAAATGCCTTGAAAGACGACCACCAGAAATGTCTACGGATGTTGTGTGAATAATATTAATGCAACAGACTTTGTGCATTTTGTTCTTGCCAAGATTTCGTGTGTGTTAGTTGTGCAAGTTGGCAGAAAAATGCTTCTGGTTGAGGATAAATTATTTTAAATTAAATATAAGTTATTCAATCAGTGCCTTTGGGGTCATTGCGTAATTACATTACGTTTGAGGGTGAGTGGTGGAGTCTTTGAAAATGTTACATGGAAGGGTAAGCTGAATGTTAAGTAATGTAGATTGATTTAAAACTAATTAACTAAAATGCACAATTGTATCTAAATAAACACTAAGTTTGTGTTTAATACACACTGAGCAATCAATGTTCAAACTTATAAATATTAAACATTATCTGCCATTGATGATTAATTTAAAGCCCCGATGATAAACTAAGAATTGTAAGAATGTGTAAGAAAGCTAGGCCTTACAGTTCAGCTTTGCCTGGGATTGAATTTTGAACTCTGCTGGTGCACCTCCTCACCCCTGAAATTGTTTCCGAGTGCTTCGAGTGACTCCTTCGTTTTCAACTATGGAAACGTTAAGAAGCGTTGTGTTACGTAATTATGCAATGACCCTTTATGGTTGAGCTGCATGTTGTCATTTTAAGACTTTAAACCAAAGACATTGAAAACTTCAAAGGTTGCCATGGAGTTGTTGTCATGGCTATGTACATTTAACACATCAGCACTCGTGAGTTATTGTTTTTAAATTAAAAAATTTTGTTGAAATATTTAGATGACATTGTCTCCATATTGCAGTACTTATTTAGAAGGTTCCTCTCTGATGGTCCTGCCTTCCTTTCAAACGTGTGCCACTGTTTTCCATATTATTAACCCTTTAACGACCAGCTACATATGTTTTCCCATACATTTTATTACACGCTAGTCGTTAAAGGGTTAAGAAGTTTAAAGGAAACAAGGGCTGACCATGAATGTGATGGGGATAGACGACATGGATGAGATCAAGAGGACATTGTGAAACTTGGACTGTAGATGAGTGAAAGAATCGCTTGACATGAGTGAAAAAATCGCATGACATGAGTGAAAGAATCGCTTGACATGAGTGAAAGAATCGCTTGACATGAGTGAAAGAATCACTGGATGTGAGTGAAAGAATTACTGGAATCACTGGACATGAGTGAAAGAATCACTGGACATGAGTGAAAGAATCACTGGACATGAGTGAAAGAATCACTGGACATGAGAAATGACCGAGGCGAGGACAGATGGGTCTTTGTTCAAACCCTGGACAATGTTTTTTGTTTGTTTGTACCCATCGCTGACAAATGATTGATGTCAAGAGCTGATGATTATGGTGTATGCAATATATATGTATATATATATATATATATATATATATATGCATAATCTTCCATGTTGTGCCATAAAAAGTGGATTTGTTAATGAGCTCAGTTGTTGGCATACTACATTTGGCAGTTGTCCATTTCCTAGCTCTGATAGATTGGTGTTTATTTTATGGTGAGGCGGAGATGGTGCATCCGTTTGGTGTCTTGGTGCTTCTTTGTTATGTACAGAAGCTTTTTTATGGCTCTAGCTTGTGTGTTTATTTGTAGTTTGTACTGTGGCCTGCTACGGTTGACTGAAATAATTATGATGTCGATCATGTGTCTCATATTGAAATGCATTAGTGAAATGCACTGTTGCATTTCCCTTAATCAATATTTTTTACTTGGACTTAATTTCTACGGATCGCTTGTGTAGATCATGTCGTTGCTTCACACGTTGCATTTAACGGTCGAAAGAACAGCTGGGAGTGGGCGTGGAAAAAGACAATAGGCGATGGCTAATTGGCCAACGTAATTATGCCTAACTGGAACAATTACATCCAGATTGATTCGCTTCATTGTTGCGTTGTTTGTTCCAGATTGTGGTTCCCGTAAGTATGGAGAGGATAAGGATAGTATTATTTTGTCACAAATAGCCTATGTCATTTATATAGCTAGGCTATAGGCCTAACATAATATCTAATTCTTTTTATGATCGCTGGCGTTGAAGTGAATGCATATCCGAATGGTATAACTAACATCTGGCGTCGGTCGAGTGATTGTGCTTTGTACGACAAACGCCCGAACCATCGCGCCTGTGAATAAGCTGGTCCTACTACTTCGCTTTTGTGGACACTTTTACCGTGGAAATGTTGAGATTACGATCACTTGCGAATGTCTAAAAATTTGTTTTTATTCTGTGGGAAAAGATTTTATGCTAAATGTCAGCTTATTACCTCACTTCCATCATCTGACTGCATATGTCTGGGCATGGTCAAGTCGAGTAAATAATTTTATTATATGAAATTCAGCGTCCGCTTTATCTGTTTAACCCTTTAACGACCAGCGTTATTATTGATTTATGCCTTACGTTTTAGGTCTACTACGCGGTGGTCGTTAGGGGCCGTTCACATATTATATAACGCATAAAATCTCAATTTTTGGCCCACCCCTACCCCTAATAACGTTATATAATAGCAGCTGTGACCACACTCCTTTATTATATACCAGATGTGCTACCTACCCCCTACCACACCCCAGTTTATAAGCACTTCAGATGACATCTAAAAACATCATTTTTGTTTCCCTCCTGTTTTGCACTAGAAACAGAATCACACAGAATCGATTGGTTTAATATTGCACTTTCTGATATTTATCGATAGGTTCGCGGTACAACTCTACCTATTTAACAACGTATGACACAGAGTGCAACTCTACAACTCCAATTTGGTATTTAAGCAAACATAAACTAATTACACATAGGCCTACTATTGAAAATGAAATCAAACATCTTGATAATACATACCAAAATAATTATTTCAAGTGGATTAATTTAAAGTTAAACCAGAATGAAAACAAATCACACAGAATTGAATTTAAGAGCGCTTAAAGCTACGCACAGGAAATTGTTAAAATTGTTAACAGGAGATTGTTAAGAGTGGATTTATAAATAATATGTATGAACGTCAAATCAATTCGCTAGGTGGCAGCTGACGGTGCTAGTTTTGGTTCACAACGTATTGTGAACTACGATTAAACAATGAAGGTCCGTGGTACATGGAATTGGCAGGCAAACTAGCATAAGCTGAAAAAGTTAGTTAAATAACAAAACCTTCAACCTACCCCCACCATACACAATATAACGCCAACAAAGCAGGAACCCACCCACCTACCTCTTGAGCGTTATATAATATGTGATCGGCCCCTTAGAGGGTTCAAATGTAAATGCGTAAGATCCGCGTGGTCGCGACACTTCTCATTTCTGAATGAAATGATAGGGTGCGCTATACTTCACCATCGATGCCTGTTCGAATTGGCGCCACGCCATTTAAGGTATGCTCGCTGTGCGAAGCCCGAGATTTAAATTTCTGAAATCAGCAGCCCATGGATGCATAGGTGGAGACTTGGTCCTGTGTTTTGGGCAGAAAGATGGGGAAAATAGTAATTTGATTCCCAAACAAGGATCACTGCAAAAAAGGATGAACTGTGGAAAACACTAAGCTTATAGAAACTGACGAAATATCTGTCGTAAAAATGCGCAATTCCCTGCATTTTACCTCTGCAATTTCGGAGGGAGCGGCTGGGAACAGTCTCCTTCTGTCCTCCTAAGGCACCGCCGTTGTCTGGATGTTCTTAGTGAACTAAACGAATGTAAGTAGGGCACATGCAAGTACGCAGATTTAAATTATTGCTACTTGCTTAGCCTACATATTTACTTTGGTGTGTTTCTTTTGTCGCAGTAGTCCTAATCAAAGAGTCTATATGCGCAGTTATTCTTCATTGTTCAAGCAATTCGTCACCAGAATGCTTCATCACTCGGCTGTTATGGCGGCTATGCTGTATCTAATATTTTCAGCAGCTTATATTTGTGCCATCGATGATAGAGACAGGATTGTTCAGAGCAAACTGGCGAAATCTATCAACAAACTTGCATTCAGCCTTTACAAAGCAATCAACGAATCCGTTGACGGTAGTAATATCTTTATGTCACCAGCCAGTATTTCAACTGCCCTGGCCATGGTTTACCTCGGAGCCAGAGGTGAAACTAGAAAACAGATGACAAAAGTTATGCACCTTGATGCATACGACTCATCAAACGAAACATCCCTAAAAAACGACATCAAGACACTGATTAATGTTCTGAGCAGCGAACAGAAGAATTACACCCTATACATCACAAATCGTCTGTTTGGTCAAGATGGTTACAGTTTCATGGCTGAGTTTTTGCAAGATACTAAAACCTACTTTAAGGCTACATTGGAAGTCCTTGATTTTATGAATGATCCGAGTAGCTCTCGAGACTACATCAATGCTTGGGTGGAAAAGCAAACTTCAGAGATGATCAAAAACCTTTTACCAGACGGAAGCATTACAGCCCAAACGAGGCTTGTACTAATCAACGCCATCTACTTCAAAGGTCTTTGGTCGCATCCATTTGACAAACAAGCGACAAAACCAGCGACTTTTTATTTGTCGTCCAGTGAAGACACGGAGGTCGATATGATGCATTTAGAGAAGAAAAGGCTCAACTACTACAACTCCACTGAGCTCGGTTGCCAGGTTGTGGAGTTGCCATACCTAGGAGACCAGACTTCCATGTTCATTCTATTACCACACGATAGTATTAAAGGTCTGTCGTTTATTGAAAGTCGTCTGGACGCTGCTTCACTGGACAAGATGTTTAGTAGTTTAAAAAGCGTTGACGTTAGAGCGAGTATACCGAAGTTCACTGTGGATTTGAGAGTCGAACTCGGTAAGTTATTGAAAGCTATGGGAATGGTGGATCTGTTCGTTGAGGCAAAGGCTAATCTATCTGGTATTGCTACAGATCTACTTTTCTCTGATCTATTTTTGTCTGATGTTTTCCACCAGGCACTGGTTGAAGTGAACGAGGAGGGAACAGAGGCGGCAGGAGCGACAGGAGCTGTGGTCAGCTTCAGATCCCTCGCTGTTGACCAAACGATTGAGTTTCTTGCTGATCGACCATTCCTTTTTATGATTCTGGATAAAGAAACTGGCTGCATTCTGTTTCTAGGTCGGTTGACTCAGCCCCCGAGCGGTGATGTCGACACCGACACTGGTTTCAATGCAACTACACCGCTGCAATGATGAAGACGAATGTTGAAGATTCCTTTATCAGTGTTATTGTAACTTTTGTGTTTGTCGAGCTTAATTATTGCATTCGATTAGCCTCATAGCATGGGCCTATAGTCAGATCTCAGGGTGCCACCTCTGTCATATCTCCTCTCGCTTTTATTCCCCCTCCCTCGGGAGTTAGAAAGTCAAAAACAAGGCAGGATCGAGTGCAAAGGTGGATTAAGAATAGCCACACCATCTTTCCCATCGACTAACAAAATGGAGAGGACATATCGATCAACATTCAACAGGCATGATCGAATTATGGCACCCATGGATAGGTCTACTTCATTTAAAAAAAATTAAGGTCGTGATTAGATAATGTCCTAACATTTTCTCCAAGAGTCCCTTAAGAAATACGTTATGAATGACACTATATATGCGTTATCTTATAAAAATTATGATTTTATAGGCCTAATATTGACTTTATATAAAGCAAAAAATTCATAGAACTAGCGCTATTTCTGCGTCTCATCGAAGGTTCGCGAGCGGAACGCTATGGCGATAATATGTATTATGAACATTTAAACAAAACGTTCTTATGCAAATTTACATCAACGTGATTATTTTCAGCACACGATTTAATTTAGATTCCGATATCATGATAGTAAGACATTTTGGAAATTGTGCGTTTGTGTGTGTGTGGGTGTGTACGCGCGGGTTTGGGTGTACGTGTGTGTTGTATTAAGAGGTGTAACAAGATTTTGAAAAGTGGGGGGCGTAATCTAAAAAATATTGCGCTAATCGCAAGAAATTTTTTTTTGCCCCTCCACTTTTTGAATTTTGCGCTTCCCCCATAAATGTGAAAAAAGGGGACACAAATTATTTTATCAAAAGTCGTCTTAAAAAGCCATTGGAGAAGCATAAAAGAGAACCGATTGGGGGTGTACATGGGGGGACACTGAGCACTTTGCCCCAAGTTTTGAAACTGGGGGGAGGTGCCCCCTCTGCCATCCGCTTGTTACACCTCTGGTTCTATTTAATTACACGCCTATCGTCTATATTAAATATCATTTTCTCTGTTAACGATAGGCTCTTCAGTCTTCAGCAGCACGATCTCGATACGTAAAATATGCGGCATGTTCCAAATTTAATAAAATTTAGGAACATGGCGTGATCGATTGACTTCATATAGTAAACCTCGATCGATCTGTGCGGTTGCTATAATTTGATGCACAGGACATCAATCAATGGAACATTGCGTCTAAGCAAAACAGTCCAATTTAAAGTCCAAACTCCAATTTTGGATTAGCTAGCCTATATATCTGCTCGCTGTCTACATATGTATATTATTATATTATATTATTGTACGTGGTTACTAAAGGGATACCTTTGTGCATGAATCATGGAATTGCAATTTGCAAATGTGTGTGACCAGATCTATTAATATAGTAGGCCTAGCTAAGAGACCATTTAAAAATGGTTAAATATTGTCGTAGCCAGTGTTTTTAGTTATTGATAAGTAAACATAATTATAGTGGTAGAATTTATGTAACGTACATAGCTACATTGTCGACTGAAATTTCATGAGCCATTCATGGTTGGAATTTTGATCTATGCCTACTTACGTGGAATTGAATATCAGATGCAAGTAGGCTATATATAGTTACCTCGTCTCGATGTCTTAAGCTCCCTTACTTGGAAAGAAGTGATTGATCTAGTGATAATATAATAATAATAATAGTAATAATAATAATAATAGGCCTAAATCTTGAAAGAATATAAAATTAAATAATGGCGAAGTCTTACAAATAATTATATTCTGCATAGTTTTATTCCATGCCATTCCATGACGTGGTCGAGAAAGCTCAGATATAAATTTCAAACAACAATAACATTCGAAATAAACTATACTGAACGATGATATAGTGTTACGCAAATATCAATTCAAAATCGATTCATTGTCAAAATGTAAATATACATTCACTTAGGACTACAAGAACATTTTTCTTGCATATCCCGAATAACAACATTACGGAAAGTCATCGTCAAATCGCGATTGGAGCGCCGCCTATTGAATCTCATCTCTTCGTTTCACAATACAATCTCTTCCAGCCTCCAACTCCTCCATCACTGTTCCACTGATTTCTCCCAACCCTACTCCGCTTCCCATCAGTCATCGCTCTCAATTCTATCTCCTGCCACTGAATCCGAAGTACTACTCCCCATAAATTCCCTTCTCAACAAGCAATGTGAACTCAATCCTATCCCCACCTCTCTCCTAAAAGACTGTGCCTCAATCCTTGTTCCTGTCATCACTAAAATCCTCAATCTTTCGCTCTCTACCTGAAATTTTCCTATGGTCTTTAAACAATCTATCGTCTCTCCCCTACTGTAAAAAGCAAATCTAGACAAATAAAATATTTCTAACTACCGTACGTCCCATCTCCAACCTCTCCTTTCTGTCTAAACTAACTGAAAGAATTGTTCTTACCCGCCTTAATGACTACCTCTCAACAAATTCACTGCTAAACCCCCACCAATCAGGCTTCACTAAACGCCACTCCACAGAAACTCTGCTTGTCTCTCTATACAACAAATTGGTATCTGCCGTCAGCCATCAACAAGTTTCCTGCCTCTGCCTCCTCGACATCTCTGCTGCATTTGATACCATTGACCACAGCCTTCTCTTGACTAGACTATCCTCTTGGTTTGGCGTTTCTGGGACTGCTCTATTCTGGTTCCAATCCTACTTATCTTCCAGATCCTTCTCTGTCAAGGCCTCCAAACTCTGCTCGCAACCCCTTTCACTCACATGTGGTGTCCCTCAAGGCTCCGTCCTAGGACCACTCCTCTTCATCCTCTATACCACACCCTTAAGTCATCTCATACAATCAACCTCTGTCGACCTGTATGCAGATGACACTCAACTCTACATATCCTTCTCCCCAACCTCTTTCTCCACCTCAATTGCACAACTACTGAATGTAGTAAACTTAATCTCCGAAAGGATGTAATCTAACCTCCTCTGCCTCAACCCTTCCAAAACAGAATTTATCCTCATAGGCCTCCCTGACCAAATTCAGAAAATACCCGACCCTGCAATTCACTTACCCACTAACTCTTCATCCCTTCCCTTCACCTCGGATGCCCCAGTCCGAAATCTTAGCGTCACCTTTGATCCTCATCTGTCTTTCTCCAATCACATCGCTAACCTCTCTCGCTCCTGTTTCATGCACATTCGCGACCTCCGCCGCATCTGACCCATGCTCGACTTCAAAACTGCTTCCACCATTGCTACCTCCATCGTCCACTCCAATCTCGACTACTGCAACTCCCTCTTCCTCAACCTTGAATCCACACAAATCAAACGTTTACAACTAATTCAAAGCTCATTAGCCAGAGCCGTCACCAGAACACCCAAGCATCACATCACCCCAATCCTCAAGTCACTTCACTGGCTAAAAATCCCAGAGCGCAATCACTTCAAAATCTTATCATTAACTTACAACTCCATACAATATTCACAGCCCAAATATCTTCGCGAACTCTTCACCATCCAACCAACCCACTCTACCCGATCGTCCTCTTGCCTCACCCTCATTCGACCTTCGATCACATCTCATCTCAAGTTTTCCAACCGCGCAATATCAAACGCCGCACCTCGTCTCTGGAACGACCTACCTCTTGAATTTCGTGCCTTCTCGGTTCCTCCACCATCATTTCCCGTCATGCAGCATCATCTGTCCCTAGCGCCTCTGTCGATCACACCCCGGGCTTTCCATTCTAAACTTAAATCCCACCTTTTCAAGAACTCTTACCCAGACTCACTACTTGGCATCCCATCTGTCAATCCTCGACCAAAGCGACACCCTCCTTAACAGCTACTCTGCCTCCCTGCTGACTTTCTGGTAACCGAACTCTGACCGCCCACGGACTATCCTTTGGACACCCCTTTGATTTGACGCAGCGCTCGTGAATAAGCTGGTGCCCTGCGCTTAGCTTTAAAGTGGCGCTTTAGAAATTTGGAGATAACGATTACGATCAAATAATCCTAGCCAAAAATGCCATATGAAAAGCATAGGAAGTGTACACACCATCTATCTCTTACACCATGATTGTAAACAAGGACCTAAATATAGATCACATCGTTGAGATCATCGATTTAGTAATATCTATGATTGTGAGGTACTACAAACCTAAGCTGCAAGCAATGTCATAAAATCCAGTCGTTAATTTAAACAAGCTGACAAGTACGTAATTTCTACATCGTCATACATCGTTTTTGATGTTTAAAGATTAGATTAGATAAGCCGATGCTTAGAAAATGAAGACTATTGGCATATTATACATAAAGTTACATATTCTGCTATTAGTCATGGTCCGATTTGTCATAATAGAAGCAGAGGTACAACAATAATAACAGCACTTTGTGCTGGTGAGAATTTCCAAGAATCTGAAGAATTCTACACAATTGAATGCCCTTTTAGCTGAAGCCTCTGACCACGGCAGATCGGACACTTTTACTAGTTGTAATAGAGTGAAAGGAGTCATAATATGTTTTTATTAAGGGCCTACGCTGAATACAATCTTATTTTAGCGTATTAAATTCCTGTTTAAAAAATGTGCATATTGTTCGCCACGTGTTGCATTATTACTTTTCATCAAAATTTAAAATTATTGATAAAATGTTGTAACAGGTATGAGGCAATGTAACTTTTCTGTTGATGCTGTTCTGATGTAATTATGCCTATAGACATGGCAGAAAAACAAGATCCTAGTCAGTGCTCAAAAAATGTAGCCAACAAGGATTCAGCCACATCGCCTGGCAAAAAGAAAACGGAAGAGGCCTCCGCGTCTTCGACAGCAGCAGTTCCAACCAAGCCCCTGAGTCCTAGAGATCTCTTGTTTCCAGGTAATATATATAAAATGTCTAATATATTTTAATAATTGTAAATATGTCAATGGTACACATTTTTTACTTCTGCAGAACTGAAACATAGGTGTGAATGATGTAATTTTCTTTCCATTACAAATTGCAATTTGCAAATATATGTGATCAGAGCAACACACAGCAATTGGACCATTTTGAAATGGTTATTGTCATGATCAGTGTTGTTAGTAATTGAACATATGATGGTAGAATTTATTTAAAAATTTACAAGTCAAACAACTGTAATTAAACCTGTGATAAATTACTCAGAATTCTCAGAATTACTCAGAATGTTAGGAAATGACAACATTCCATGCTGGTGTATGGCTTCATAAACTTAATGAAACAGAATCACATTGTGACTGTGTATAGCAGAAACTCAAAATTGTGTTATGTGAATTTAGTTTTCAGATTTATGATAAGTGATATTTGGAGCTGTTAGAAATTCCATAGCAAGAGCCTCATGTAGGTTAGATTTTGATATTAGATTCCCTTATCTAAAAGAGGGTTCCAGGATAGAACAACTTTTGCTGGTGATCAAATAAGAAGAACAGTATCTTTAGCTAGCCTGCCATGTCATTTACTTTGCCTTGATATATATATATATACATACATATATATACATGTGTATATATATATATATCAAGGCAAAGTAAATGAAAGTAAATATACACATATATATACATATATATATATACATATATATATTTATATACATATTTGAAACAAGTGAATTTGTATGTTTCTGCTTGATAGCATCACCACCAAAATTCGTCAATTTAGAAGACATTATGCGACTGGCCCATGGAGTGAACGATATGACGTTGGCTCATGAAATTGCTGTTGACAATGATTTCAAATTTCATCACACTCCTCCTGCAGAAGACAGGTGTTCTATCATTTCACGTAACCATAGTTACAGTCAATTTGGACATTTGTATTCATATCACTTCACATTAAATGCAGAATACTGAAATGTTTTCTAAATACACGACCTTTTGAGCTGGGTGTTATAATTCGTGGTTCATCTCCTATTGAAACAACTTATCTTCAACATCATATTTCAGAAAGGATTTCTATTGTTGTTTTGCTGTATTATGTTAACCTATGACTATAACTAAAGAAGACTTCTATAGCGCCACTATAATAATGCACAGGGCATCAACCAACGGTGCATTCAAACAAATCCGAAATTCATAGTCAGTTCTATGTTTGTTTATGTGCCTCAAGTTTGTATATTCACTTTAAAGAAATGTCTTTTAAACTTTAAGATATGTGTGCACTGAAATTGATCAGAAACCAATGTTGGAAGTGCTTCGATATTCTGGAAAATTGTGACTTATGTTTCTTGCTATACTTGGCATTATGCTTAATTATTATTTGCAATTTCTGTTAGCATTGGTATATATTTGTCAAGAGTACTTTCAATACAAGAATGTTCTTTGACCTTGTTTAAATTAGATACTATTGTTTATACATTTTGTAAGCTACTGTGCATTTGCTGGTAGTCTAATAAAGAATATTCTTACTTACTTACTTACTTATAAAGATTGTTTAGAAGCAAGGTTATTATAATAATCCGAAAACTCCGAATTTTACAGACTGTATACTCTATCTATATTGTGACTTTCTGCTGTAGATGCATATTGACAGCATAGTGCGCCTGTTTAGCATGTTGACTGAATATTATTGTGGTACATCATTGGGGTTCTATGTTTCACTTTGACTGAATATTCCAGCAGAGTATAGTATAGCTTTTGTTGGATGTAGATGGGGTCTAATGGCACGAAAATATGTTGACCGATTGCTATGTTTTGCATTGGATGAAATTTCTAGCATAGAGCACAAAGTGAGGGAGGTGATGCACAAGGCATTCTGGGATGTGCTGGAGGAGAAACTTCGGGAAGATCCACCAGACTACAGTCATGCACTCGTGCTGTTGCTGGAAGTCAAAGAGGTCAGGACCTATGTCTCTTTGAACTGATCTGCCTCTTAACTTGGTGTCACAGAGGTAGATTTTGTATGTGTATTGTATTGGTGACATTTATTGGGTGAATGTTAAAAGTTACTTCTAGATTGTTCTCATTACACAAATCTGAGGATCAACTGAATACAGCCTGTTAAGAAAAGTGAGCATTCAGTCCAGGAATTAGGGCATAACCGGAAATCGCCTCGGACATTTCGCCTCGGCCGAATATTGGATTATTCGGAAGTGTTTGCCTCGGCAAAAATTACACCCGCAAATAGCTAAAAATAACTTTTTTTGATAAAATAATTTTTTTGTAAAATAATATTTTTTATCAAATAAATTTAGACCTAACGGACTTACTTATAAGTAAGTAATTGATTAAACAAGAACTTAACATTTCATTGAATTTTCTTTAAAATAATTATGTTAATTTATATATTTTAATTTCTTTTGGTTGTATTCTCCGGGTGGTAACCAAATCAGTAATTTTCTTTTCTGAATTGGCTCTACCTTCTTTCTGGTAAACATTATAGAGTAAAGACGTCGTTCATAACTTCATATTTCACATTTATGACAAGGTTTTACATTTTTTCCTAAATAAAGTTATTAAATAATAAATATATTGTTATAGCCTACAGTGCGACAATATGCTATATGAAGGATATTGCTTTAGAATCTGCATTGACTATAGATAGTTCTCCATAGCTGTGCATGTGGCAGATTTGCCTACGTATGGTACTCACTGAGTCGCTTGCCAGATTTGCCGCTACTATTCGGTTCGTACCCGGATCCGGCAAATAGTTCATCCAAATACTCGGATTCAGTACTCGGTGGAAATTGTCTACTCAGTTATGCCCTAACAGGAATCATTCTGGTAGGTTGAAAAAGTTACGTGTTGGCTGTATGGTAGACTGTCATAAACATTTACGAGCTGTGTGAGAGATATTTTTAATGAAATTGTAATTTTGTATATTATGGATGATTGTATGATCAACTGGCAGATGCAAGCAATCTGCCTATGGATGGTATTTATGTTTGTATGGGGCCATTAAACCTCATTTATATAGCACCTTTTAGAATCTCATCAGTGCTAAACATGATTTCCTAACAGATCCAAATGCAACTTAAGTTTTTATCTGAACATCTGTCATCACTTTGAATCAATTAAACAGATTATAGTCAGGCCCTTACCAAACTAAAGTTGCGCCCTGTGCCACGGCACTGCTGGCACATGCCTCGGTACGGCCCTGTAAACCAACAGCTCACTATTAAAGACAGAGAAGGCCTGCTCTACTCTTGTGGTCACTTGGCAGACATCTTAGACTCTTTTCACTGAGTAGATAAGGTATTCGTTATGTCGATAAGGTAGTTGCGGCTAGTATCCTGTGAGGAAAAATATGGTCTCTGTAAATCGCAAGAGCTGCCCAGAACTAACAACATAAATGGGTCCATTAAACTTATCTATTTATCCTACAACAGAATCTCTTTGAGTTGCTGCTGCCTCAACATCAGCGATTACGTGAGAACATTGAAGAAGTACTGGACATGAATCTAATCGAGCAGAAGGCAGAACATGGTGCCCTCGACATTGCCTACTATGCCAACTACGTCATTGACATCATGGCCAGGCTGTGTGCTCCTGTACGTGACGATGAGATTGTGGCCCTGAAGCAGCTGTCTGGCGTAGTTCCCATCTACAAGTATGTCTACCTACTAATCTATTAATGACTTTTGCAGCTCATCTCATGACCTCGCAGATTCTCTCTCCCCACATAAGATGACCGCAACTCTGTTCGTAGGATATCGTGTAAAAACAGTACTGAGACATTTTCCTTCTAACTTGTAACTCAGATCTCAACATCCAGCCTTGGGTAACCATCGGTGTTAGCCTCTCCTCTATTAAAATGCTAATTGAACCATATATCAAGTTGTGTTTATGTCAACGTGATGTTGTGAATAAACAAAAGTTGATTGATAATTATCATAATGCACAGAGTCTCAATCAATGCTTGCTCAAAGTGAACCTGTGGTCACTTCAAGTTTAATTATAATCATAATCCATTATAGAAAAAGAACAGTCCTGCAGGCTAGCAATGAGAGGCAGCCTTGGGTATCAAGTGTCGTGACTTCATTTTTCTTATCCTCTGCCTAGCAGGGTAATGGCTCACCATCATCACCTAAGTTTTACACTGACAGAGTACGTCATTATATACCTTACTATTCAATTGCCAAGAGGCAGAAGACCAACCAAAATCTTGAAAAAATTTCTGCCACGGGGCATTTGAGACGCATCCCTGAACTGACAGCCCAGAATGCCAGCCACTTGACAATCATGCACTCAAATCCTGTATAGCAGACCAGTTCAATTATGTGAAGTCGGTAAAACCAGAGGCTAAGTTGGGTGAGCAAGTGTAACAGTCTAAAGAAGGGTGAAGTTTATATGTGAATGGTATTACAACAATTGGTTTATAAGTAGACACGTTGTTTGCGTGAATATAACTGGATTGTACTTTTTGTTACAGGGAAATCTTTAGAGTTCTAAATCTAATGAAGTTAGATATGGTGAACTTCACAATAGATGCCGTAAGACCGTACGTACAACAGCACTCCGTTGCCTATGAAAAAGAAAAGTTTAATGAACTGCTCAAGACACAGCAAGGTAATGCTTGCTGTAAGCATGCTCGGCGATGCTCGCTAAAAGTCTTAAGCACTGATCAAAAACATTTGTGTGTCCATTTCATTAAAATCTGAAAATGAGCAAAAAATATTTTGCTGTTTTCTTATCTAGCAATGTCGTTTCCTAGCATTCGACTTATTTTGATTCTTTGGGTCACATGTATGAATTTCTACAAGAATCTGTCATACAGAACATGATAATATTTGTTGGATAGTGCAACCATATTAGACAGAAGAAAGTAAATCATAGTCCAAGGCATCAGTCTTTGTGTAGGGACCTTGAGCAAGTCTTTAGCACGCAATTGCTCTGCAGCACAACTGCAAATGCGCCGTTGAGGCGTGTGCACTTCAGAGCAAAAGATGTTGGAAGAAGGGCAATATCAAAATTCAAGAATTTCAAAAAATAAAATGCTGTTGGTGTTTCGTTATAAAATAGAAAATGGCATTGATGGGCTTCAGTTCACGAAAGCTTGGCTCTCAAGAAGTGTAGCAAAGGTGCAAGGTCAAGGTGCAAGTGCCTTGTCCTGTAATGCCTCAGCTTCCAGTGATTCAGCAGCAACTGCCACTGAATCATCCGTATCACAGGGCCTCGTGTCAGACAAGAGACAATACAAAGAAATCATGAATGCATCCTACATGGAGCTCCTGGAGTGGGATGAAAAACATGACGTCTTTCCAGAAGTAAGTTGTTCATTTCAACTTAGACTGTGCTATTTGTTATGTTATACAACACAAAGTAGCTTGCAGACTGGCCTTACATGTACATTATATATTGGTAGGGTTTATACAACCAATATCCTATACTGCCTTGTAATGGATGCAAAATAGGTTTCAGATTGTGCTTTTGATGCTGTTTATAACACAGCTTAAATAATAATTTGTTGCAGTCAGTAGGCTGCTTTGACTTTTTTGGAGTGCTGGACATGGCCACAGTCACATTCTTGGTAGCCAAGAGACTCCATTTATACTGGCATACAGTATGTGGACATATATCATCTCTCCACTCTAATGAGCAAGGCCTACTCATCGTCCCATTTGCCCGCACAACTACTAAACAAAATCGTTCCTTCTCAGTGGTTGGCCCCTTGCTCTGGAGCAGGCTTCCATTGGCATTGCGTTTGTCTCATGGCGTCCATTCTGATTATTTTATACTCGCCTTAACACAGCTTTTCAGCTATACTGAGTTACGGGAGCGCTCCTGAGTAGAACCTTGAAGGGGCGCTATATAAATCTTTGTAATGAATAAATGTGTCTATGTAGGAATTTTTAGAAGGCAGTGTGTGAATTTACATAGAAAAGTTTCTGTTGTCTTTTAGACTCTTCTGATAGATCAACAGCGGTTCATGGATCTACGTAACAAAGTCGGTTGGCTTGTGCTGGTATCATCGATTCTCATTGTCACTTACAACACTGTCGGACAGGCCATTGCAGGCATAGCAGAACTAAAGAAGAAACTGAAAACTCACATCGACATTCTTACAAATGGTGTCACCGAAAGGTAACATCGTGATTGTAAACTTGGCATTTATATAGCACTACTTCAGTGTAAAGTGTTCAGTATGCTATTATAATTATCCATCACAAAGTACTTGATTGTAATTTCCAGTCACTTGGTAGACACTGGTGCTCAGAGTACTTGATTATAGTTCTCACATGGTAAAACACCATGCATACTTTTACTTCATTGGATCATGCACACCAATTGCTTTGCT
Organism: Bimastos eiseni; assembly: GCA_959347315.1. NCBI lineage: Eukaryota > Metazoa > Annelida > Clitellata > Crassiclitellata > Lumbricidae > Bimastos > Bimastos eiseni. Next base: position 10,895,095 of record OY365821.1, on the reverse strand, counting down.
TCACAATGAACCTCATTATAATTTTGTGCAGTACTCAGCAATCTTCACAGGTTGACACGACATCAAAAAACACTGGCTACTGGTTTCATAGTTGCTGAACAATTTGTCTAGAATCACATATCACATGGTATTCGTAACCACTAGCAATCGACCGATTCAAAATAGGACTTAAAACAATAAAGCCATAATAGTAATAATAAAACTATGTAAATCCACTGTAATCCATCGTACAGATTATTTCAGGTACCTTTTGAATGCACTATTCTGAATGTTTTCTAGGGTCCAAGACAATGGTGTGTTGACATGTAACTAAATGCAGATGGTGTTTCACTGTTTTGGTAAGGCAGGCACTTGTGTGACACACTCCCACTTTGTCCAGGCAGGAAAACGCAGCAGTGGGCATTACATGGGTCACACAGCAGTACACAAAGCATTTGGCAAAGGCTAACAGTATGGTTTAAAGATGTGTTTGCCACCAATTCATGTTAGATTAATTATCACACAAGAGGTTCATACAAGGTGCCACAGAACTGCCTTGCTGCAACACAATATTAAATAGTCTTCCACTGTATGTATAATGTACTAGTACATATTACTACTGCAGTCAACTCTGTTCATCAAACTTTTCAATGTACCCGGAATGCATTTGTTCAGTAAAGTTTACATCGATAGTGGAGCATTTTTGCAGGGTGTTTAAGAATCATTACATGTTCAGAAACCTGTACACATACATGTGGATGAGAGTTAGTGTCTGTGATCTGTTACAGCCGACTTCCGGAGGCAATTGCAAGCGTTGCTGAACAAGTCAACAAAGAAGTGAATAAGTGTATGGAAGAGCATAGTTCACGACGAATGACCTCAGAACAGGAGAAACTGCTTAAAGGACAAATCATGGCTATCATAACACCAGATAACGTCATCTTCAAACTCATGAGTATGTACTCGTGCTCACATCACATTTTAGTTAAGTTCTGATTTTGAGTTGATAAGGATTCTATTGTTGGTCAGGGTTGTAGATAGTCATTCTGAATTATTCCAAAAATGCTAGGATTTTTCTAGATCAGTGTCTTTCAAACAGTGGTTTGTGTACCACTTGCCAGGTGTTGCCAAGTGGTTTTGACAATGACATCTCAAAAGAAGCTTCATTTGTTGTCAAATGCTGAAAAATATAGACTCCATAATAAACTAATTGCAACTTGACTTGTTCGCCTGTAGTTTTTGATCTGACCCATGCTGTGGTATGCCAAAATTTGTCATTTGTATATGCATGATGACTCAGAAGTTTTTGCATGCTAGTTTTATTTAATAAGGATCAGACATGTTCATGATGTATTTGTGCGTCCGGGAGAGCATACCAAAAATCTTGTGCTTTTATTCATTCCACTCAATGGAACAAACTACCTCCCATGACTCATCAGTGCTTCAAACAGGAGCCGCCTCCCTGCATCCTTTGACTACTTATTTTCTTGGAATCTTGCACTGGAACCTCCGATTGGTGTAGCACTGCGAGTGGAGCTATGTAAACTACAGATGCAATACAATCAGTAATTGATGTAAATCTTCTTTCTTTTTAGAGTCACGTTTGTTTGCTTTCGTTGCAACGATAATTGCAAACCCACAAAGCACAGAGCTACAGATCCCGGCTGGATTCAGTGCAGTTTCGGAAGAAGTTGGTCAGGCGTGTGGACAGTTCTTACGGCTAATTGCGTATAATCAGGCAGTCTTTGGATCACACTATGCTGATCTAATCAGCACAATTCTGTCCACAGCAGTTGTTTAGATTTTAGTCAGCAGTAACTTAAGGAGCATATTTTTAACAATGGTGGTTGCATGAAAACCCTATTTTGCAGTAAGCTTTTGTCACTGTGATATGATATGGTATGAAATAGTTCATTGAGATCACTTCAATTTATGGTTCCTTATTCAGCTGCCATTTGATATTTTTTGACACATCTTGTGTGATATGCTTGGTTTGTGATGAATAAAATAACGTGAGAAAATCAACAAAACAGCAAAAACCCCATACAACAATAATAGTTTATTTTTGCATAAGTCGCAATGTTATACTGCATCGTTACAAAATATAATTACTGTTCAGAGATTCTGGTATGTTAGGCTCGTTTTGACTTCTTTGATGGAGGAGGTACTGAAGCAGATACCTCTTGGTTGGATGCATCTAAGTTCCCTGTTGAATTCCGCTTTGAAGGAATGCTTAAACCCGGTATCTAAACAGTAAACAAGTCATATAGGCCTACACTACAACTGATTAAAAATTTGCCAGCTATGAAACTTGGTGACACCATTTTAGCTTTTAAAATAAAGGTGATAGCATTAAGCTTTATTATAAAACATCTTGCACCACATATACAGTCTTTTGGCCAAGTCTCAATTTAGCAGTAATTGGTACTTATGCATTTTGTGTTGCTGCCCAACGGAATATGATTCCAACTAACAATGCTTATCCATTGCTCAAACTCCTTTCAAGAAATGCCTTGAGACTAGCTACTTCTCATTGTCTTTCAAACATCTTCATGTCTAGCTGGTCTTCCTCTAGCGACTGACTAACCATGCATTCGATTCGCATTTCTGCATGACTACATACATTACTTTTTTTAAATAGTAATATTAAATGCGTATTAGTTATGTGATGGTAGGCAAACTGACCTCTGGTTTGACAAGTTTAAGCGAAAGCTTCTGATGCTGAATATTGGAACTGTCTATGCTAATCTGTACAGTGACTGGGTCAAACACGTGCAAGACAATGTCTCCAAATGTAGCAGTGCTTTCCTAAAGAAAACAAACAACATGATGGCTTCTGTACAAAGGAAACCACTATCGATCCATGACATGGCCTATGTTAGTGCCTGGTCAAAAAACTCCAAATCACTCATGTTAGACATCAATTCAATTGACTTTACCAGAGTGGCTGAATGTCATTTCCAGCCACTCTGGTAATCATGTTGCAGCTTGTCAACTTCATCGATATTAAACAAATATAATAACGGAAGCTTAATGCATGGTAACAAGAAGCTGGCTGTGTTGAATATGGTACATTATTGCAGTTTGTTGTCCAGATGGAATAAATTTCAAAGCATGCAGTAATAGATACTTCATTCACTATAACAATACTATACCTACTCTTACTGGCAGCCTAGCAACTCTCATTTCTAGCCAGGATCACACGGAACTGACAAAATACAAACCATTGGCGCTTTAATTTGAAACAGAAATATGTGTTCAACTGGTTTATAAAACGTCACCAGCACTTTGTCCATTGTTCAATTTCATCATATGATATAAAAATGTATAGAACAGGTTCACTGAGCACTGATATTTTCAAATTCATGGTCACATATGCACTGTATCACCTAGTATGTGCTTGATATTTGTAAAGCAAACTTCGCTTGAACAGAGCAAATCTATATAAATGTATAAACCGATTAGCGGGACAATTGTCCCTTTAAGGTATTCTTTTCCTTTGCTGCCAATATGATTGGTGAATTATTATTCTTTCTTATTATTATTCAGTTATTCTTTCTAATTTATCCTGTAATGTTACGGGATCAATAAACATCATAGTTAATCTGCAACTGAAATGCATTAATGTAAGCATATTTGGTTCCTACCTCTTCATCATAGAGGAATGCCTTTTCATTATCCAGATAAACTGTTCCCTCAAGACCATACTTTGGTATCAAGATCTGCAGAGCATTCTTACGCACGAACAGAATATAGCCTTCCTCGTCGATCACCCGGTTCTTGAAGAATATCTGAAAGTGACAAGTTGGCACTTAAAAGTTTTTTCACCCATGAATATAGACAACAGAATCTGAAATCTCATTGATATGTTTCATAAAGTACTACCATAAAGGAAATTGCTATGTTAAAAAGTTTATATGAAAGTGTTAAATTCTTCCCACATAACGAATTATGACCAGTGACAACACAAAAACATTACCTGAGTGTGCAGAGCAACTGATGCACGTCCCGCATACTGCGCCATGCGATGACGAAAGTTCAGATTGATGCAAACAGTCTGCCAAACAAAAAATCCAAAAATCACAGCATTATTTTTATTCACCAGTAATATATCAATAGTAAATAATAACTGGTTTTCTAAAATTAACTTTTTCATGCTTTCAGCTTAATTCAAATTTCATACAAGCTACACAGTCGTTCTCGCTGACAAATTCATAAACTGTGCATATGTTTCAATCTTTTAATGACTGTTCCCATACAGAGTAGTACACCCTCAATATTATAGGGGTAATCAATGTTCCAGTTAAATTCAACAACAAAGCTAACACCGGACTTCAGTAGTTCAGTTAAGTTCTGTAAAATATCTAAGAGCAAAGCATCATGTTCAATGAAACTCATTAGGGGCCGTCCACATATTACGTAGGCAGCGAGGGGAGGGGTTTCAAATTTCGGCCATTTTGCGTACAGGTGCATACAGTGAGGGGAGAGGGGTCCCGAAAATATATACGCACGCAAATATAATTGTCTATATATTATGATGTTCACAGTACAGAATAAGAAAATCAGAACTGTAAACCAGATCACAGGCTATATTCCTGCTTAATCAATTTTCATAACTGTTCACAAATTTAAGCAGTTAAATATGCTGAAAAAAAATAATGGCCTGTGGTAAAATAGTCTTATAGACGTTTTTAGCTAATTAACCTTTGCTATGGGGGGTGGGGGTAGAGCTCAAATGTATGTACACATGCGGGGGGAAAGTGTGTACACAAACTACGCGATAGGGGAGAGGGGTCCAAAAATCTGATTTCTTTGTAGGTAATATACGGATGAGCCCTAGTCATTTGGATATGTTAAATGAAATCAAGCAAGCATGTAAAGCAACACATAACACAAGTTAAGCAACCGGAAGGTAGTAGCGCCAACGGTCCCACCAAGACTACATTGTGAGGATTTCAATTGTTATTCATTATTGTTATTCATTACTGTAAATGTCATAGCTGTTTTACAATGTTCAAAGTCAGCCATATGGTTTATAATTATGAACATTTTAATGTGTCAAAGTCACAGAATTGCGGATTAGAGGTGGTATGCGTGTGTGAAACAGTTATTCAGTAGAACTGTCAAGATATAATTTCTCTACCTGAGTTTTGTTTTTGTCGAGCAGTTCAGGATAAGATGCATCAGCAGCGAGAGCAACAGCCAGCAAACGATGAACCAAAATATCAGAGTATCTGCATAGACAACAAAAATTTAGTACATCTAATTGTATAGTATCCACAGTATAGCTATATTAGCAGTTCGCTACCTTATTAAATAACTAGCTGAGGAACCCGGTGTTTCACGGGTGGAGACAGGTTTTTGGCCGTGGAGAGCAGGAAGACCAACTCCTCTACTGGGTGTCCCAGGTGTTTCCCACGCAAACAATGAAGGTTTCGAGTGAATAGCTGTAAAAGTGTGGAAACGCATAAATGGAATTGTGTGTATAGACACTGATGCGTACAAAGTACATTACAACCTGACTGACTGTGCAGACGATTGCCAACTGTATACCTGTTACCTGTATGACATCTCCCAAACCATCCATTCATAAAAGAAGAAGAGGTGTGGCAGACATATATCAAGTGCACATGTACAGCAGGTCGACACGCTCCTGGTGACTGAAAAGGAAACTTTCCTTGGGGATCCTGAGACATGTTTTTTGACCTTGAGACCTGGAAGACAGCATTCGCGGAGTTCACGAACCCCCTTGACTGTGCGTCTCAGGTGTTCCCCGAGCCAACGGTGAAGGTTTCGAGTGAATAGCTCTAAAACTGGGCAAATGCATCGCTGGACAGAGAGACACACAACCAGGATTTTCTCTTATTTATATAGATTAGAAATACACCACATGGATGAAATACATAACACTCATCTTAATGGTCACTGTCCACCTTCCACATGTTATCACAGCCAAGCCATGAACAAATCGAAAAAAAATCCAGTCAAGGCATCCAAATATCAACAAGAATTAAGTTAATAAATGTTGAATACTCGAAGGAAGCACCAACTACCTTCTGATTGGAGAAGTGAAGTGGGTGTAAATTGGTGTTGCTAAGCCGTAGTGGAAGCGTTCGTTCTCCGCAGCCATACCGCTGCAGAAGTACACGGCCTGCATCATGCACCGAGTGGCCAGGATACGCAACATCGTATTGAAATATGGGTTCTGAGGAATGACGGCTTTCTCCAGCGAATCTGCCAAATCCTTTCCAGAATTTACGTTCAAAGTAAATCCCTACAACACAAAACCCTTAACTGAAAAGCATGCACCTCACAACAGTTGTATAACACACAGGCAATGCGTAAAGCTAGAGATTTTGTCAAATGCCTGATTTCTTAGATTTTAAGCAATATGTAAAATCAGCCATTTATTGTTAGGATTAGAGTTAGTGCAGCTTTAGGGTTAGAGTAAAGTTAGGGTTTTACAAACTGCCTGTAACATAATATTACATACGACTATTCTACACTTATAATAATGATCACGGAGATTTAAGTGACTTAATTCGTAAAACAGTCGTAGCAATTTGAAGCAACGATTCAGAGGCACTGAGCAATGATTCAAAGGCATGGCTTTGTTGAAACTTAAACTTTACATGCACATACAGTGTGAATTTGTTAATAATAAGTCTCAGTGGATATACCTTGTGATAATGGCATGTAAGCCTGATAGCATGCAAAATGGGATATTGCTGAAAACGTCAATATTCAACACAATGCTGCAGTTGAATGGCATATTAACCAGCATAACATTTGAGGAAGTGTGTAAACGAGTCAACACTACATAGTCATATATCCATCCATCCATCGCTCCATGGATGGACGGATACTCTCATGAATACTTTGCCAATGACCTGTCTACATTTCGCACAATTCTGTGTCTATCTGCTCAGGATTTGAATCTCGCCATTAAACCGAATATATACACAATAGGAATATTCATTTATTTTTATTTCAAACTGACACGTTTGCAGATTACCACTAAGGTTGAAAGTTCAGCACACTAATCATTAGACAATTGTGCAGCCTGAACCACAGGAATATTGTTTTTAAAGCCAGTTATATTTGAAACAAGAAAGAAACTGAACCTTATTCTTAGCCACTTTGATGATTGGGTCGTAATTCGTGAGAGGAGGGGCTGGATGACGTCGTAAAACCGCACAATTTGGAAACTCCTCTAGTGTCTTCTTGGCTGTGTAGATATTTGCCAACAACATGAACTCTTCTACCATTGAATTGGTTTCTCTGTTCAAATAAGCAAATCCTGTCAGTTCTAATACACATGTTAAACCTGGGACTAATATGGAAGGGATATGAAGCCCATGAAAACTGGGTCACTGACCTAGATTATGTCTGTGACTGCATTCAAGACTTGTAGGACAAATTGGTAGTCGCATTTGTTTTTGTAAACGGCATAAAACGACTCCGTATATAGAACTTTCAATATTACTAAATAACATATGTTCAAAGGAAGATTTGTTGATTGCATTAGCATAAATTTAGATGAACTTTTCAATGATTATATGTTCAAAATAATCCTGTTGAATACCTGGATGACACTTTATTCATTACATAGCCGATCACTGACATCGCCCACAAAGCATCAGAAAAGACGATAACTGATTGGCTGACACGTTGTGGCTTCACATCACTTCCGTATTAGTCCCAGGTTAATGTTGACGAACTGATATAAACCTAAGAATTTATGATACAGAGCAAAATCGAATATCAAGAGATCGAGTTCAATACCTCAACTCCTTTGCTTGCACATCAATTGGATCGTGAGTTTCACTGTCGATATGAAAACGAATCTCCGGGGAAGCAAGGGTAAGTGCTCTGCAAATAAAACCATTTACACAACATAGTAAAACACAAAACGAAGCTCACCAAGTAAAAAGCACACGCTTAAGTAATGTGCAGACATATTTAGCATGTAGGCAACTTTATAGAATCATTGGCGAAAGCTTTGTTTGTGACTTTAGTCTGTAACTTGTCCATCTAAATTCGTTTAAGTTCTGCCCCAGAGGCCTGTACATGATCCCCAGTAAACAAGGACTTTTATTAAGAAGAGTTCTGATAAAGAGCCACTCGTAAGATTTTTGCGCTAGCTTTTCTCTGCTCGGTCATATAATTGACAATTTATATTTTCAATTGTAATTTATTCCACCACTCCTCGAATTATGCATGAAGTGTACCCCAATATAATAATAGTATATTACATGTTAGGTTCCTACCATGACTCCAGGTGTGTCAACATTTGGACTTGTCTATAATGTTCTTACCCATTTTCGATCCTCTTTCGCTTGAGGATCTTGGCAAGGGCGTTCAACCGACGAAGACTCGCAGCCAGTTCATCATTCTGCGTTGGATCATCGATCTTCATCTGAGCCTCAGCGTAAGTCAGAGCGGCCTGACAAGCGTTAACATTACACGCAAAACATCAACTCAAGCAATCGGCTGCCAATTCTTAAAGGAATGGCAGCATGAAACGGTCTCTGTAGGACAAGCAATTAAGGTACATTAATCACTAGTTTTGTATTCATCGATTTCAGCAGGGCCTTCCAAGGTGTCGTATCAGGGTATACAGCCTGTCTTTCAGAAATTTTTACCTCCCGTTTCTCTTTCTCTTCAATGTACTGTGTTACTGGAAAACGGTTTTGCTTACACTCGATCATTTATTGACGCAATTTGAAAAATAGTAGCTAATACGTGCAAAGCATGTAGAAGCTTAATATTTTATATCTAAACGTAAACAAGTTTCGAGATGAGATTAGGATACCAGTAATCTATTCTGGAAGCAAAGACAGTTCGGTTGAATTGAAAACCATACAAGTTCAGCTATCCATCAACCTGAAATCCGTGAACCACGTGACAACGTTGACCCACTTAACTTCAAGTGTCCAACCTCATGATAGAACAATTTATGCCGAATCAGAAATAGTCTAATGAAGGCAGGCAGAAGAAAAACATTCATCATGCTGTAATGACCTAACTTTACAGATTCTCAGAACTGGTGTTAAGTTTCTTGTAGTGACATGACATTGTTTTAGTACAGAATAATTTCCTAGATTTTGCATTTCTAAAAGCCAGTATTAAGAAGCAGCAGCAGTAGCAGACCTTGGATTTGATGATTGTTTTCGCAAACTTGTACGACACCACTTCTGCCTCTTTGGTCATTTCCCAAATAGCACTGAATGCAAACCTTTGACATCAAGCAATAACATCATCATTATCAACAACACAACCATTATAACTATCTCAGAAATAAAAAAATCACTTTTATCAGGGATATTATTTAACATCATTTAGGCCAGCCCAGAGTAGATATCTTGAAGGGTGCTACATAAATGCTCAATTATATTTCAAACAATTTCACCTTTTATACTATGCATCATTATGAAATTAATATGGACGTAAACATGGTCCTGAACAAAGATTCAAATTCAACTCAAGATGTAGGTCTCAAAGGTCACATGGCACAGCAAAAGGTACACATTATTGCTAAGCTAGGATGGCATTTTTAGTAGTTTATCACCTTTCTTCTCCTCCACGAAGCGAGCACAGATTGGAACTCAGAAGTTCAGGCACCATGTCGATTCTCTACAAGATAAGCAAAAACAAATATATATTGGCAGTGAACACCTGTCTTATTCATATGAGTTCCCATTCAGTCATGCCATCCAGTTAAAATACAATACAACTGTAATTTTAACCTTATAATGTATTCTTACAAAGTTCAGAAGCGCACATTGAACCAAGGCACACATTAAGAGTCACAAGCAGATGAGAAGAGGTGAGGATTCTGTTAGAGGGAAAGACAGTCCTAGTCCAGATGGAGGGCATCGGCAACTGTGAATGACCACCGGTCAAAGACAAGATGTATACCAAGAACAACCTACCTGCCAGCAGATACTGATCGAAGAGAGGTGCAGCCTTTGAACAAGTTGCAGGGTACAACCATGATAGATAGCATATGATATGCATTTACTTTGCACATGATAAGTGCCAGCTGGAAGCAGATACACTTACAAACAGGAAACCAGTGTACAGAACGAATAGTAGCTGTAACATGGCATCCGATGCATTATTCAAGCTAGAGAGAATTGTGTATTCGAGGAAACCATCAAAAATATCCACACATACAATGTTTAGATACTTAGGCAAGTAGCTCCAAGTCTTGCTTGGTTGAGGTGAGCATTATGTGAAACAAACACCAGCCGTTTGGTAGAAAGGTCGAAACTTTGTAAAAAATAAGAATCTTCTTGCACTGACTTTGTCAATGAGGTAGACTGTGGTTCCACGTGAAGCTGCCTCTCGGTCAATTGCCGTACCAGGACGGATGAAATGAGAAACATCCGCAATGTGAACTCCGACCTACGTGCACAAAAAGGGATGTTTTAGCCAACAACAATGAAAATGCTTTCTTTTAGTAGCTAATCACAATTAGCCTATTCCATGCAAAACAGCTTTGTGCTTAGTTCAGCAAAATGAAGAAGATCCTCTAGTTTTCTTTTTGTTTTGCATTTACAAAATCCCAAATTATTTCCCATCAGTCATAGGCACTAAAATAATTTCCAAATATGTTGAGTTATATTGTTCGCTCCAGCTGAATCTTGCACACACCTACATTAATGTCTAAACCTCTTCTTACTTACTACATTAATTAATCATCAGAAACAAATGAAACCAACAAACAAAAGGGAAGCTGAAATCTTACAACTGTCATATTCAACAGATATATTTAGGTTTAAAAAAAACTGCAGTTATTCAATCAGACAATTATCACCAGTTCAAAACTTAAATTTTTTCCAGACTAAAGTTGGAAGCGCTTTTGAGTAGTTAGCTTGAAAGGGCATTATATAAATTTTTAAATGAATGAATCTATATTCAAAATGTCAGAAGGAAAGAGCTCAGAGACACACCTCAAAGTTTCCGTTTGGCAGAAGGTGACAGTGCAATGCATCGTCAATGTCTGTACATCCGGGTGGATCAACACTGCAGATGCAGGTATCTCGCAAATCGAGACGTTTTGCAACATCCTGTGACAACAAAGTAACAATAACACAATAGTGGTATCACTACATCTGGGCAAATGTACTAATACAAAAGCCTATGCTCTGCTAAACTCAACAAGGCAGCCATAACTTCTGCCCTGTCAAGAATTTATTTGGGGCTAACCTCTTCCCAAAATTGCCCTGACATCACAATAAATAAGATAGTAATCGATTGTGGCTTGAAGTGAAATTAAAATCAGAAATCATAATCTATATGGAGAAGATTAATTGTAATATCTAATAAGTTAGGAAATCATCGAAATCCCCTCCAGATACTCCTCTGAGCAGTTAGTATTTATTTCTGAGTTAGTTAGTATTTAATAACTATTGACAATCATAGGAAAATGGCCACAGACAGACAAAGAACAATGTTGGCAGACTGGATTATGGGAAAAGGGATGAATCCCCAAGTCTCTGATGCCGATTCCTGGACCTGTCCGGGGGTAGAACACCGAAAGGAATAGTAGTATCTAAGCATGGCATTTAAATATTATCACTAATATTAACTAATTAGAAGGAAACAGCAATAAATTTTCATGTAAAATGCAATAAATGAAGAGGAATCTCCCGATTTCACAATCCAGTAGGTACACATTCAAACATTTTAGAACAAAGACATTCGACGCAACCTCGGGCGTGATGATCCACGGCAGTTTCGGCAGACATTGGAGAACAGCCTCCGAGAAAATTGAATGCGGAATATCATGTTCCAACAGCAAGACTTCATTTTCTGTGTCCTTGTCACCGATTTCACCAAGTCTTCTGACGAAATGACCCTACATCGACCGAATGAACAACATCAGAATGAACACCAAACTATCTATCCTGAGAAAAACCGTTACTCCCACTCCAACCGCTCCATCACATTAGCGATAGACACCATTTCTTCTTGTACCAGTGCATTATTTACCAAATAGAACCAGCAATCATTCAAAATGTGATTCATATTGGTACTTAGAGATGCAAGTAAACCTAGCTCTAGATGTAATTAATTAAATCAAACACTATTCATTGTTGACAGCAAACGCTGGTATTATCTGGACTAACGGTTGCACCTTTCAACACAGTGCAGTTATGAAACACAGCAAGCCTTCTCTTTATAAATTCAATAATCATGTTGTGACTCTGACGCTCCGTTCTCTCAAGGCTTAACAATAACTGAATTTGGCAAACCAATAAAATATATATATAAGGCAGAGAAACATAAGCAGATATAGGAAAAGTCAGAGACAGATAAGCAAGTAAAAACGTCTACAAAAGCCATTAGTCACCTGAGGATATCTAGACTGTCTCGGCCAGCAGTCAATGGCTACCACAATACGTTGGCCCTCAAGCAATGTCGCCTGGCGAGTCTCGATTCGTATCTTTGGTATTCTACGCTCGGCCGGTACAAATAAATGCCTTGAAGCCTACAAGAGAGAAACTCAGTGAGACACAGTGAGAACAAACTGAAATTGTAACTCAGTAAGATGTAAAATAGTAATGGAAAAAAATCAATTTTGCAGGCTGCTTTATAAACCCTCTAACAGTGAATGGCAGTCTATTGGTTGACATCCTGGACCATCAACAAAGATGTCAGAGGTTCAAATCCACTTCAGGGAAGAAATTCATCGAGATTTCAGGTCCACATGTGCCAATCAGCCACTTTAACTGCAATCTGTTGGTGGGAAGATCAGGGAAAGGACTGGATTATGGCTACAATTTGGGCTAGCTTAAGGGAATGCTCTTCTTCTACTTAGAGACCCTTTGATGAGTTTCCTCAAGGTCAAAGAATCTGTCGGCTGAGGCAAAACATGACCTGAGCAATCTAATGCCAGGTCACCTTTGTTAACCTCCAAACGAGTGAAAGGATGTTTTTTCACATGACTTCAAGCTGATGCATTTGATAAAAACAGGAACTACTGAGGAACCTGCTACAGCCTATTTTGGCCCTTCAGCTTGGAACTGTCTTTCACAGCCTCTGTGCATGGAATTACTGACCCCCTCACCTTACCAGCTTTGGAGACACCTTAGGACATTCCTATTCCTTTTCAAAAGCACAGACGCCCGTTGAGAGTGCTGCTGATTCGAGCGGCGTTATATAAATGTTTGAATACATTACAGTTCCTTATTAAGCAAACAAGTAATTAGAAAACTAAAATCTGATTATCAATTATTATCTCGTAATACCTTACCCCTTTAACGAGTGACTGCTGAAGAATACCACAGTACTGCCTCCAGTTTCGCTTCACAATTCCAACAACTCTTCCACTGCGAACTTTCTGAGCTCGTTTATTACAAACTTTTTTCAAAGTTTCTGACTTTAACAGGGTATCCTGGAACCAAAAGTAATGTAAGTTACCCTTTGTCATATAGCATATGCCACTTAACATACATTATTTGATGTAACCAAGAAATGCCACATGACATGTCTTACATAACAATGGGAGCTTTGGTTTAATCACTGGGGTAATATCAGTGAATACACCAATAATCTTGGGAATGGAAAACTGAGGTATGAGCCTTAACGGCAAAATCAAAAACCAGAAATAAAAGTCTAACATGAAACACATCTTGAAATTAGTTAAATTATTTAAGTCAGACTTGTGACTTGGTTTGATTAGATACAACAAGCAATTATTACACCAAGTTATTAATAAAAGAATAAGAAAATAAAATCTTAATTAAATGTTCAATATGACCATGCTGGAAATGTGCACGCACATCTTTGCCTGCATCCTCATCCGGTTTCTCTTCCACGTCCTCGATTACAAGCGAACTCGGACACGTCCACTCCGCTTTAGGCAGAATCTCAATTGCTACAATGTCATCGTGTACGGCACGATTTAAGTTGGCTCTGCCTTGAATGAATACCTTCATGAATAAAAAACAAAAACACCAAACATTCATTTTATTATGGTCTTTTACAAACTAGGCAAGTAAGTATATTCTTTCGTAAATAAAAGCTAATCGCACTTTGGTGTGCATACATCTAATAAACACAGCTGAGTAGTCCATAGCATCCTAACAATAAATGTTTTGCACACCAGGTGGTTAACGGGGAGGTCATTTGGGCATGTAACGGAGTAGTGGGTTGTTTGGTTGGTATTGTAATTGGTGTAGGACGTGGCCCTGGTCCGCCAGGACAGCCCCAAAGAGACGAGTGCTGGCAATGTCATAGTGATCCTTATTGTACTTCACCAGAAATCCTGATGTATTGCAGTCAGGGACCAAAATATAAAGTGCCAGTGTTGTGGACCCAAAACAAAATTCATAGTTGGAAGTAAAAGCAATATAATGCCACCTTAATACAAAGCAGACTTAATATGGGACCAAAATATAATGCTAGGATATCAATGCATTAAATCAACAAACAAGCATTTTATGCCATAGTCGCTGAACAACAAGAAAACCTTTAGTTTTACTAGGTTGACCTGGCGTTATTTCAAAATGTAGGGACAATAGTTCTGCCTATTAACAATCGTCACATTTACGTAAATAGCATACCGTATATACTCGCGAATAAGTCGTCGCCGCGTATAAGTCGCCCCCTAAATTTAGGGCTGGGAGAGAGAGAAATTGATCCATATATAAGTCGTGGTCGCATTTCGGTCTTCATCTGACACACAACACGTGCTTGAATTTTACACCAATGCGTTTAGTTGTAACGCTTGAGTAAATCGTTTGTTCCACCATGTGAATTAACACATGACACTGTCGTGTGGTCCAAGTATAAGACGTGCCCCCAATTTCGCATTTTTAAAACTGTCAAAAATTAAGCAACTTATTCGCGAGTAAATACGGTACACTTGTAACTAAATGGCTGTTTATATAGGCAATCTTTACTAGAGAACAAGGCAAGCAAGATTTCAAGTGCACATGTCATAGGTGACGTAAACAACCGACCGGTTCGTCAGAGTCATGAACGTTGACACTGGCTTCCAGATAGTTTTCTCTGCTGGCCTGAAAGGATCCCTGGAGATAGTGACCACATTTCAATCCTCTTTGAATCTCAGACAGAGCCAAGTGCTCAGGATATAGATCTTTGTTGCTCTCTGACACCTAAACATAACACAGCAAATCAGACTAAACCAAGGTAAGGCACACATCTTGAAACTACCCTTCTAACACATATGTAGTTATATTACTTGATCAAAGTCCATACAAAGTGACCACCTTGGACGAGTAATGAATCTTGTACTCTCCTCATCACATGCCAACCGCTCTAACCTGGTTAGAGTGGTCGTCCAGTAACACTGAGTGTGGGGATTCGACTCTTGTCCGAGGTGTCACTGTGTAGGGACCTTGAGCAAGTCCTTCGTGCACAATTGCTTCGCATTACAGCTGCAGTTGCGCGGGCGAGCGTGTGCACTTCTGAACTAAACTGTAAGAAGGCCGATATCAAATAAGAGTTGTATTGTATTGTATTACCAATTGGCCATCGTGCCACTCATATGCCATGGCTAAGGAATATGAAGTTGCTTACATTTCTCAACCATGGCAACCAATCAGAGTTAATTGAAGGGACTGTTAAGTTTTTTTAGACAACTTCACCAGGATGCTAAAACAGTCTGCACATGAAAGTGTTAAATAGTTTATAACAAAAGGTGACTCTTCATGAGCAATACATAAATTCTTATACGAATTAACAGGCTCTAAAACGACCAGCAACGGAAACAGAATTTTATTGACCATCATTTATAAAAGCTTCTTACCAGATCTAAGTCGATTGTTGACAGACGATCAACTAGTTCATCACAACCTTCCAGATTTTTCACATATTCGTGAACTGAAAAATTCAATTGCAACAATGTCGTAGAAGACAAACTGCAATCTAAAGACTTCTATAGCTTCTTAGTTATAACGTCCAAGACGCTGAAAGCTACCATCGACATCAGTTGATGGTAGCTTTCAGCAAAATCGCAATCATAATCCATGAATAAAGCAGTTGAGGTTGCAAGCAAAAGTATCAGAGAAACCAAAGCCAGTGGTACATATGCAAAGTATTTTGCAGAGGTTCTAATAAGGTGCTATATAAATAGCCAGATACATGCAGGCTAAAAGCAAACGTTCATGAGCCTTTCATGGGACCAAAAGCAAATTCTTGTCAGGTCGTACAAAGGTTTTGACTCTTGTGGATATCCTTGTATACTTTTTTCTACAACCACTCCCACAGATGTAATAAATCACCTGTAAAAACGGAAATTCCCTGTTCCTTTGCCAAGATCTTGTTATTGACATCGTTGGTCAGTAGCACCACCTTGATGAGTCTGCTTGACTCGTTCTGATTCAAATGCGCCTCATACCAGAGAGCGGACGCACGTATCATTCGGTCGTTCCTGTCATTGGATGACTCACCCGGTTTGCGCTCTAGGAAAGTCTCCCTGCAAAAGCAGATAAAAGTCAATTACAGCCAATCAGCAGTTTCCTTTATAAACGTTCGATTGTAAAATCCACTAAAAAGTTTACACTCTTGGTTCAAATCTATAAAAATGCACTGCCATTCATGCAACAGAGTAAATCCAATAAGCCTACCACTGTTACATAATTCAAGAAAACTTCAGTTTGAATGGAGTCAGAGAGAAGTGAATAATGAATACACTGGTCAATTCAAACCTCAGATGTCAAACCGACAACAGTGCATTGGGTTGAGATATAAGGAAGTTCAACTGAATGCAGTGAGACTAAATGCACGTCTTACCAAGACAGTAAGTGATCCAAGGTCATAGAAGCATAAAACAACCAAAAAGAAAAGCTTATATGAAGAAACAAGAATAAGAGGCTGGTATTCCTTACGTCAATAGCATTTCCAATGGTCGTTGTTGTGATCAAGAGACTCAATAACAATTTACTTTATAATGTTGTCAATATTAATGCAGTACAAAACTACTGACATCCCCTTAGCAAAAGACTGTATTTTCCATTCAAGTAAGTAAATAATGATAAAATTTATATATGGTAGAATAGAATGGGATGCTAGCCCAAGAGATACCCATGCTACTTTGCGTTATATTGATATTTCTTGAAATTTGATATCGCCCTTTTTCCAACATCCTTTCTCAGAAGTGCACACGCCTCGGCGGCGCAATTGCAGTTGTACTGCAGAGCAATTATGCGCGAAGGACTTGCTCAAGGTTCCTACACAGTGACTGACACCTCGGACGAGGGTCGAACCCGCTCACTCAGCGCACACTCAGTGTTATGAGCCGACCGCTCTAACCGATCAGCCACCGCGCCACACACGGTTTTTATGTTATATGCAATCACAGAAAAACTGTTACACATAAACATATGTGCCGCAAAAATCAACTTTATGGGGATGGAATGCAAACACTAGAAGAGGATCAAACATTAGCTGAGCAAAACCAGTGCCATGAAACCCAACTTCATGATGAAATCCACGACAGTTAATTAACTGCAACCAGTATTCATGCATAAACCAACTAACCTGTGCAACTCATTCACAAACGTAAAGAAATGCCTTTTGGGATCTGCCAGGCAGTCCTTAATTCTCTTATAAGCAGGTGCACTGCGATGTCGAACCTAGCAAAATAATAAAATGAATAGAAATGACAAACCATGGATCTACTAAAAAATAAGCAAACAGAAACACAATATAAATTAGCCACAAAAAAGTTTACCACATGGAGGACCATACAGATCCTGGAAAATAAGGTTGAAGCCATCTGGTTCGAGATTTCTGTTCCATCTACAATCCCTAGCCAACACAGCTACAATTAGAACACTGACTGTAAACTGTCTGTGGGAAGATGAGAAGGAGAAGATTGGCCACCAGCTCCAATATGCCGAGACTAATAAAATGAAGTCACTAACACACAAATGCCAATGGCTGCCATAGGGTCAGCTTAAGGGACAGCATCCTAAACTTCTTCTGAGGCTAAGAAAAATGCTGTGGTTGCATTACAGAGTTGCTTTAAAGGACTGATCTTACTCCCCTTAAAAATTTGAATATGCTTTAGCAATCGATAGCATAGACGACTACGTTGATTCTGATGAACAACAATGACAGCCAACCTCGTTCAGTACTGTATCAAGAATGATGACATTTGAAATTGCAGAATCCTCCAAAACGTCAATCTGCAAACAAATAATATTTTTTTAAACTGCTGAACATTTTAAGACACGACAGCTTTAAATAAAAAATAACTAATTTAACAAGGACTGCTTCGTTGCTGCCTGATTGTGAAACGAATGAAACCAAAATGAAACGATAGGTTAACCCATATTTTATAGCAGATATAATTATGGCATAAGACAAAAGTTTGCAGTAGTTATTGCTAGTAGGTTAATAAGCTGACGGAAATGGTGGGAGTGGAACGAAGTTTACTGGGAATGATCAAACGGAGAAAGCTTGCATATTTGGGCATGTGATGCAGAAGAGTGAAGATTACCTGGAAAAAGAGATAATACAAGGCACACAAACCAGTAAAAGAGCGAGGGGAAGACTAAGAATGAGATGGATCAATAATATGAAGTCATGAGCGAGTTTGACCATACACAGAATATTACAGGAAGCGAAGGACAGAAGAAGATGGAACAGACGTGTTAATAGCGCAACCAACTTTCGGAAGTTCGGAGGATGGTTAAATACAAACATGACAAGTTATTAGTAGCAAATAACTCACTTGATGCAATACAACATTTGTGTCCGGAAGCAAGTAATGAGGGAAAAGACATAGTTTGGATCTCAAAGTCGGTTCTGTGGTCAATGTATTCGCTTGCTGTTCGCATGCAGTGCATATCTCCGATCCACACGCAATATCGTCCCGCAGGTAGAGCTCTCGAACGATCTTTATTATTCCACCTCTCCTTGTCTTCTTCAGAAATGCTTTGGTTCGTAGCATTTCAAGAATATTGTGGTTAGCTCACTCAGATTAATTGCAAAACAAAGTGAACCAATTAAACAGATACTTTCATATAAAATTAAAATAATCTGAAACCGCGTGAACCCCACCGGAAGTGAAACGAAGCACTCCGTAGCTACGCTACGTAGAGTCTTTTCAGAATAAGTAAGTTCTGTATTCTTTGACAACGCTGGTGTAAATAATACAAAATAAAGTAAATAATCAATGAGTACAAATTAACATAAACTCATCAAATCTTGTAACTATAGGACAGCATAAATTCGAGATAAATATAAATTAATTGGATGTAATATAACTATACCTCTGCACGACAACCAAAGATTTTAAGAAATGTGGAAACTGTCGTTAACACATTAAAGGACTACACAGTAAGGAGTTATTGCTCATCGTTGATTGTTTTGTTTTTTTGTTTTTACAACAACAACAAAATACGAAAAATGGCAAAAATGGCACCCCTACCCCTAATAACGTTATATAACAGCAGCTGTGACCCCAACCCCTATATTATATAACAGATATGCTACCTACCCCCTATCCCACCCCAGTCTATAAGCACATTAAAAGACATACAACCGACATAATTGTATTATCCAATTTGAAACTTTTATAAAAACATCATTTTTTCCCTCCTGTTTTGCACTAGAAATGAGGATTACAGAATCACACAGAATCGATTGGTCAAATATTGCACTATCAGGTATTTATCGATAAGTTTGTGGCACAACTTTGCCTATTTAATAGCGCATGATACTGAGTGTATACTACAACTACAATTGGGTATTTAAGCAAACATATATAAACGGTTTACTCGTAGGCCTACCATAGAAAGTGAAATCGAACATCTTGATTATGCCTAACTAAATAATTATTTCAAGTGAATTAATTTTAATTTAAACCAGAATCAAAACAAATCACACAGAATTGCATTAAGAGCGTTTAAAGCTATGCATAGGAAATTGTTAAAATTGTAATCAGAAAATTATTAAAAGTGGATTCATAAATAATCAATCAATTCGCCAGGTGACAGCTGATGGTGCTAGTTTAGGTTCACAACGTATTGTGAACTTCGATTAAAAATTAGAAGGTTAGTGGTACATGGAATTTTCAATTGGCAGGCAAACAGACACAATAGCATAAGCTGAAAAAAGTTTGTTATATAACAAAACCTTCAACCTACCCCTCACCCTACACAATATAACGCTAACAAAACAGGAACCTACCCACCTACCCCTTGAGCGTTATATGTGAACGGCCCCTTGGTCTTGGTCTCGGACCATCAGTCTTGGTCTCGGTCTTGGTCCTGGTCCTGGTCTTGAACCTCTCGGTCTTGGTCTTGAGTCTTTGGTCTCGTGTCCATCACTGATGTAGGCCTATGCATGCATACGTACCACTAAATACAGACCTACATGCATGTTTCCAATTGTGCAAGTGGGTCCCTGTGCGTCTAGTCCAAGCATTTGGCTCTATTAATTTATGTATCTGTGTACTTAATCGGTGTATAAGCCAGACCACGCCGAGCCCGTATGATACAGACACATAATAACTTACCTGCTGTCATGTTATTGTATTAGTTTCGCTCATATGTGCGCGCGTGCGTCGTATACCCGTTACACATTGCACACGCGAAATCACACATAAAGCTTGGAAGTACTTGAGAACGGTGGTGGCCCTGGTGGGTGGGTACTGGGTAGGGGGCATTGGACTCTGCGCCCGAAGCTGTTGCTTGATTCCACCGCCGCCGCCGCCGCCGCCGACGCCTAAGCGAATCCCAAGCGCTGACGAGTTGACTGCGAATATGTGCTTCCAATCTACGACTACCATTCCGATTGGCTACAGCCACCCAAGCGCTGACCCAGCAGAACGCGCCTCGAAGCATGAGAGAGGAATAACTTCACCACCATCACCATATGAACCGGAGGAGTCTGCTTATTAAGAAGGATTACGAGCGAAGGAGACCACACGGTCACGCACAAGGCCGATTGACACACACTAGGCGCTATATATACTTACTAAGCTGGTTCACTACCAGAGTCGTCTGATCATCGTTAGTGCTTCTGTATAGAGGCGGGGAAATTGGGTGCGTTCATCATTGTGCGAAGGTTGGCATTAGTGCTTATTTCTTCCGTCGTTTTGACGCTGTTAACAACTCGATGGAGACAAAAGAGATGACATTCGAAAGCCATCGTCATTGTCAGCCACCAGACGATGACGTCACTGTGACGCCACATCGACATAATCGCCATCACAATCATCATCGTCATCAGCGAAGGCCGTTGCTATGGTCGTCGTTGGTAAGGAACATGTTCTCACCGATCGTCTGCCTGTTACTATGCATACTCGTTAACCCCGTTCTCCTCCAGGAGCCTCGTACTCGATCTCACCGTCAATTCCGCATCCGGATCGTCGAGCCTTCCTCAAGCAGGAGGCAGACCAACGCCTCTTCGCTGTCGTCCACATCAGAGAACGTTGGGAGGGCGGCCCGGTTCTTCTCTCCTGCCACTGTGCCACTCCTTCCGTCAACAATGATGACGACGACGACGACGAGAAGACCTTCTCTTCGGAAGATTCTCGAAGGTGAAGACGACGATGACTTGACGACGAGGAGACGAACAGTCACTCGACCGAACAGCGAAACTCTCCAGCGACAACTGATGCCATTCGTTGCTGTAAGTTGGTGCCAAACGCTTCTAATGAACTCGTTAATTCAGTAATTAGCTAAGGAATAGCGATGCCTAACCACGAGAATTAACCACGGTAAGAAGCTTTAGCGGCCTCAGTTTTCTTAAACTCGACGAGTCCCCTCTTGCATCACTGTATTAACTTCCCACTTACAGCACAGTCTTACATTATTAATATTGCACGCGCTATGACGTAATTCCCTATAGAGGCGAAATTATAGTGGATTTGACTCACACGCAATCTATCTATATTGGACTTATATTGTCAACCGCTGCTAACTCATTGGTGACTTATGGGTGACTGACTTTGCTCCTCTTCAATTAATTAATTAATTAATTAATTAGAGATTTTAACCGACACGCTTCAGTGCTGCTCTGAATGGATAAAGCGGTAGCTTGTGATGATGCCTCATTGCTTCCTGCTCGCGACGGCACCGAAACTGTCAACCGATGCACCATCAGACTGACTGAACAACTTGACTTCTGTTTCAACTGCGTGGGCCTATAGTTTGAATCGCACGCCTGCATTAGCTGCATTGTGTTTCCGCCTATAAGGCAACTAAAACCAGACACAAACCAAGCGCAGCAGCTCCTTAGTTTTTCTCCATCTTTACAGGTCTCATGTAAACCGGGGCTTACGGTCATCTCTTGACAACCCGTCAGACTTGAGATAGTACTCGCATGCATGAACTCTTGCGAATGTATACGGTTTCTATAGCAACCGCCTGGCTATATCAAGCTATATATATATATACACATATATATGTATATATATATCTATAAATCTTTTTGGGTGATAATATGTATTTATAGCGTGCACTATATTTTTCTGCATTGCTCTTATGTAGTCTAATTTCGAGCTTACGATTACGCATTACAGTTCTTCACTGAAGGTATAGGAAATCGTTGATGAAACAGTGGTTGCATATTAAGACAAATCAATTGAGCTTGTGTGAGTTTCTGGCTACTATAACAGGCAGCGCAACACGTGTATTGCTTCGGCGACTGCTTTTTCTTAATGGACCTAACCAGGCGTGCATGGCTCTAAACGCAAACCTCATGTCCGGCCTCGCAAGCACAGATGAAGCCAACGTGAGAAAAACTTAATGGGATGGATTCTGCGGAGGGTGGAAACCGTGTCACGGCAATTGCAGGGGAGCAGAGAAAGAACAGCCATCTCTTCTAAATCAATCTAATCGAAAATCCATATGTACGCATATATGCTGTATTCTTGAAGCGATGCCTTTACTGCTGTATATAGACGTCAAGATGGGTGCTTTTGGACTAGACGCACGATCGCTAGTAGAGAAAAGACGCAGCGGTGTGTAGTGTAGTGTAGTGTAGTATAGTATATGCCTGCCTGTCAAGGATCTGTAGCTCGTGTAAATATTCTGTCTGGTGATTTAAAAAAATGTCGTTGACCCACGGTCAGAAGCGGTGATCTCGTGTGATAGGTGGGGGGACCCAATGAGAGGGAGTAGAAAATGTGGGGGAGAGAACCATAGATCGTGTCCCCTCTCTGTAAAAGATGGGGGGACATGTCCCCCTCGACCCCCGGGATCGCCGCCTCCGCCCACAGTCCTCATGACGGCAATGCGTTTATTTGCGAAAGTTCATAGCGCAAGATCTACACACCATGGAAACAATTCACCGAATCGTTGCGTAATGTAATGTTATCGAATATAACGTCCCTTCAAGAAAACTACTAAGAGGCGCTCACTGCGATTGCCTACATAAATGATATCATGAGACAAATTAAGTCCGCATGAGTAAGAGTGCTAGGCCAAAATCTATCCAAAGAGGAAGTAAACGAAAGCGCACGTCAGTGTCTGATATTGGCAGAATATATTATATCACTTTTTAAGTGGAAACTGCAGACAATGTCGTTACGAATTTGCACCGTTTCACCTCACGATATCTGGGCGCCTGGATCGATTGAACTATTGCGTATCTATATAAACATATATAATAATATTATACTCTGTATGTATATACATATTTACAA
This sequence comes from Bimastos eiseni, assembly GCA_959347315.1. Taxonomy (NCBI): domain Eukaryota; kingdom Metazoa; phylum Annelida; class Clitellata; order Crassiclitellata; family Lumbricidae; genus Bimastos; species Bimastos eiseni. Next base: position 10,871,478 of record OY365821.1, on the reverse strand, counting down.
TTTATATATAAATAATATATAATATAGTATATGTATAATTTATATATATATATATATGCATACACATGGCGCAGTGACATTATTTCTCTTCACACAAACTCTCGAAAGTCGAAAGCAATTCGTTTCCATTATTTTAGGCCAGACCGTTCTGACACGATGATAGCACCGGTGCGCTGCTATAGGGGTAAAGCAGATAATTTCCGCTACATGGGAATCAAGCGAAAGGTTTCTGGGTTAGGAGACGTGTATGTAAATGGAAAGTCCTGTCCTATAACACGACACTATCATTACTTCAAAATCATAGATTACCAGCTCACTACGTATAGCCTATGTACGCGATTTAGCAACGATTGAATTATCGCCCACGCGTCGTCTTCTAATGGTGTTTGAGATGTCTCAAGGTTCAGACAACGGGTCTACAGATGATTTATGGTTTGGTCTGAACTCAGCTGCCAACCGCTCCATTAGCAGCGACTCCCCTCTTCCAATCCGGAGACATCCGCTGCAGCTTAAGGGGCATGTAGGCCTATTAGATGCGGAGGTTGTTCACCTGTTGATGGCAGCATCCTTCTGGTGTTATGTCATCACACCGTTTATGTCATCACACCGTTTATGTCATCACACCGTGTATATACGTGATGATACGGGCGTTCATTTCGTGAGGAAACTGCTAATAGAGGTTAGAGTTAGGTAGTGTTAGCCAACTGACGGGTCTGCTGACAGAAATAATTCCAGGCCCCTAGACAGATCAATCTCTGGCCCCTAAACTATCTAGGTTCTATGATAAAGCTGAGTACGGGCCCGGGCCCAAAGAATCGACTGGACTGGGTATTTGCTTCTCTGACCCACTACTGACTATATAGTGATATACACGTACCCTTTGCAGAGAGCTATCACCCAATATCTTAATCAGATAATTATCGTCATCTATATCGGTGCATTCAATCAGAATTGCCCTGCACAACATAACCTGCGATAATGACAAAAATTGTTATAGATTATTCATGGTGACGTTGATGATGTTGATCATGACGATGATGAGAACGAGGCTGATGACGAATGTGTGTAAACAAGCATATGATGATATGATGATGGCAGTAATGATGATGGTAACCAGATGATGAGATATACAAACGTAAAAGAGTGGGCCTAATCGTGTTCCATTAGTGGTCGAGCGGCTGTCCTTCTAGACTGAGAGATTTCGAGCGCTATCAGAATACTCATGATGATCTAAATGCTCAATGACAAACTATGCTCATGACGACTTATCTACTCAACGATTATCACAATGTTCGTGATAAGTTAATGCTCAATGGTTACCCGACTGTGTTGATGAGTAGGGAGTAGACAGGAGTGGGGAGATGACGAAGAGAAGGAAGATGAAGAGGAAGAGGAGGAGGAAGAGGAAGAGGAGGTGGAGCGATGAGCAATATAGAAAGATAGCGAGGAAGTGTGTGAGCTTAAGTCGTCTGGTTATTCAAAGTATTCAGAATGTCGTTGATTCATAATCGCTCGTCTGTTTTATGTATCAGTCGTCCCTCGTCACCCATGACGTAGCCACCCTAGCCCTTCGTTGATCGTGGTTGCCTCGCCCTCACTGACACAGCCTCCCACACAAACGACTCAGGGACACTATCAGAATAAACACCGAATAGTCATACACAATAATATATTATTGTCGCTGAGTAAGACTACAGGGAAATGAAGATTACAAATAGGAGGCAGAACATTAGTTATTATTATCCTTATTATTAAGCCGACATTCTAGGAAACATGTATCCATAACTGTGTTTCATCCGTATGGCATTCGCTGTCTGTCTGTCTGTCTGTCTGCGTGACTGTCTGTCTGTCTGCCTGTTTGCCTCATACCTTAGTCACCTGTCTCTGCAGGGCAGGGTGAAGGGTGAATGACTGGATGGATAAACGGATGGGTGGATGTACGAGTTGGTGAATGAACGGATAGATGCATGAATGAATGAATCGATGGATGGACGGATGACAGATGGCAGGATGGATGAGTGAGTGGACGGTTTAACGGATGGATAGATGGATGGATAGACGGACTGAGCGACTGATGGATGGATAGACGGATGGGTTGGTGGATACATGAATTGATGGATTGATGGGCAGATGGACGGATGTTCTTGCATAGATGTATGTATGTATGTATGTATGTATGTATGTATGTATGTATGGGTGCGATGTGTTGTTTTATCTGACTCCCATGAGAGAACCTCATGTGTATAGACTACAGAGAGACTGATGTCAGAAATGGTTCCTACAAAATCCATCTGATTAATGTCGACCGGGTTGTCTCATCCGACTCCTTGAGTTCCATTTCGTTGGAAGACGTCTGCAGTGCTTCTTCTCCTCCCCAGCAGCTGTTTAGTGCTTTCCCCTTAACTCAGACGGATGCTGTAGCCACATTGACAAGCCCAGAATCCAGCGTTGTAACAAATTTAATATCTGATTTGCTATAATATGATATAATATCTTGCTATAGCAGAATGGCTTCAAACTACCTAATTTCGTTTTTGTATAGGCTGTTCTTTCCGCTGCTTCGTTCCTTCTTTTCTGCCTTTATTCCTGCTCTTTTCATTGATTATTCGTTCCTTTCTTTCTTTCGTCCTTTTCTTTCTTTCTTTCTTCCACTCTTCCTTCCCTCCCTCCGTCCCTTATCTCTTTCTTTCTTTACTTCATTCCTTCTTTCTTTGCTTGCTTGCTTCCTTCGTTCCTTCCTTCGTTCCTTCGTTCCTTCTTTCCTTCCTTCCTTCCTTCCTTCAATTCTTAAGTCAATGGACCCACCGGCAGTTGGTACTGAGCTCACAGTCTACGCTCCTGTGTGACCCTCTATCTAACTGACCAAAACAGATGCGACTTGGAGGTTGGCACAAGATAACCTGTTTGGCGCCACCGCGATTATATGGCCTAATGCGCTAAAGGAACGGACTAAACAGCCTACAAAAAGGAAATGACGTAGGTTTACGCCATCCTGATAGCCTATCAAGATCATAATCGCATACCATGTGTATATAGTTGCTATACACATGATCATATTAACGTTTTTTATAAAAGAATCGTCATTCATTTGTTTCCCAGTGCTCATCTGTTTTTCCGGAAAGAATCAAATAATGGATGATCCCTGCAGCACCGACATACATGATGTATGCTCCCTGCTTGCACTTATCGAAGTTTGAGAAAGCCTTTGATGACGAAAACGATGTCCTGTGAGCTTTGTGAGTTTACATACACAGATGGGCCAAACTCCGCAGAGACGAGGTCTAACAATTAATAGTGTTTCTGACGATTCTGTCTCTCCGTCTCTCTGAGAAATAAGATAAAAACCTCAAAATACGTTAAAACTTTACTTTATTTCTCAACAGGAAGGCGCAATTATTATTTTTATTATTTACGAATGCTTGGCTTGCTGAGCTATGCCCTTCCAGCTTCCTCGACCCTGTGAAGGGCCCGGAACCCGCCCGGAAGTCTTGTTATTGCGCAGTCCTCCACTATGTGGAACATCGTCTGCACCTCGCCACACCCGCACAAGGCCGACGTGGCCTTGGAATATCCGAGGAGATCAGCTCCACAGTGGCCGTGGTTCGTGTGGAAGCGGTTTAGAAGTGACCAGAGCCGGCGAGGTAGGTCTATGCCGGGTGGTTCGCTGGTCGATCAGGAATTTGTTTGAGACATTCGTCTCCGCCCACTCTTCCCTATAGAGGGCAGCCGCTGATGCCGCCTAGAGGAGGGTGGTCAAGGAAAGCGGGCGTCGAGAGGACAGGCGGAGGTTTGGTTGGGTGGTCAGGTCGGAATGGAGTGGCAAGACCGGCTTACACAGGATCTTGTGTAAGAGGTTTGATGTCAGTTCAGCGCGACGGATGTTAGGGGCGCAATGTTGCTAAGAACAGGCAGCCAAAGCGTGTGGATGTCTCGTACAGTCCTTGTTATAATTTTCATCGTTGCAATGAGCTGGACATCTACCAGGTCCGTGTGGACCGAGCGCTCCCATATACACCGGTGCACAGTATACAGCTACTGAGTATCACAGTGCCTGGGCTGATGTTAGGAGGTGCGGGTGTCTGCCCCCCATGGTACATGTTGAGCCAACCAGTCTGCCGAGGATTTTTTTCTAGTCCTTATTTTGTTAAATGTTTCTTGAAGGTGTGGACGGAACGTCAGCGACCTGTCCAACGTAACCCCCAGGTACGTCCAACGTAACCCCCAGGTACGTCCAACGTAACCCCCAGGTACGTCCAACGTAACCCCCAGGTACGTCGGGGTGGGTTCGTGCCTCAAAAAGACTCCCATTCATGACGATCCTCAGCTGAGGGTATGCATTTGCGTTGTGCAAGTGGAATACGCTAGTTACTGTTTTTGTTGCACTTGGCTGGAGTCTCCATTCTTGGCAGAACTGCACTAGTCTGGAGATATATGTGTTCAGGGTGGATTCCAACTCCTCAAAGGATCTTGCCTCGGCGCCAAGTCAAATGTCGTCTGCGTAAGCGAATTTCCAGGACGTTGTTGCTAAGAGGTCGTTTATGTAGATGGTGAACAGCGTATGAGCCAGCACTGAGCCCTGCGAGAGACCATTCCGTTGTTTCTTCCATGCAGGTTCTGGTTTCCTCTCCGAAGTGGACCCAGAAGAATCTGTCCTTCAGCAAAAACTCTATTGTGAGGGCTATCCACGGCGGTAGGGCGCCAGTTAGCTTGAAGCTTGACAAAGCTTGTGCCAGAGCGTGTCGTAGGCCACGGTCAGGTCCAGGAACACCGCATCTGTCTTTAACCCCTCCTGGAAGTCGTTCTCTATTAATGTTGTCAGGGCGGATATTTACTCACAGGTGTTTCTGCCGTGCTTGAAGTCTGCCTGATTGCAATAATCATTCTAAACTGTATGTTCATATATATATGTATATACATATATATG
>OY365821.1:10816554-10861554 GCA_959347315.1 Bimastos eiseni | reverse complement strand
GGACTGCATGTGGAGTGGAGTAGATGGTTCCAAACAGAGGTTCCAACTTAATTTATAATTAGCTTTGTTACCAGACATGTATACGGCCTATATGAAATCTACGATTGTCCGATTGCATTAGTGCTAGATTTTACCAGACATCTATTTAAGACATGCATATGTAGCCTACATATCGTATTAATTGCATACATACACAGTTTTTACTAGCAATCGAAGCATGTTCGTTATCATCAGAGAGTAGTACATAGGAGCCGCAAAGTGTGCCAGCGTATACGGACCTCCATGCACGGAAGCTAAGTAATCTTTTTCGATAGGAGAGAATTACTGCGTTCTTTGAAAGATAAACAGTAGCATTTTGTGATCGAACCATGCAGTTCATTCAAGTCAGATTGATTTCTGTCTTTCTCTGATGAGATCCAGGCGCACCTGTTCGGTAAGTGTTCAGGTCTAATTGGATGAAATAGACAGAGTGGAGTCAATCGGTTGGGCCATTGGGATCAACCAGTAGCCCATGAAACAAGGCAAAGTCTCTTTAAATTTTCGGTGGAGTGGTACATGGGGTTAAAGATAAAGAATACAGCAACGAAATCAGTATGTCAAATGTTTCTCGGTTGGTGTGGTCTTAAGTCTTAACGATAGTGAAAGCATGTTTCCCCTCGTTTTAAGGGCGCATTGGTATAAATAATTCGTGATACAACACATGAAACTGGTGGGTCACTTTAGAAATTATACAGAGAACCATTGCCAAAAGAAAGTCATGCGTCTGAGTGTCTCTTTCCCTCTGTCTCGTTCTGTCTGTCTGTATCTCTCTGTCTCTCTGCATCTCTCTCTGTCTCTCTGTCTTTTTCTCTCTTTCTTTCTCTCTGTCTGTTTGTCTGTCTCTCTTTCTCTCTCCCACTCTCTCTCTTTCTGTCTCTCTGTCTCTGTCTATATGTCTGTATGTCTCTGTCTCTTTCTGTCTCTCTGTCTCTGTCTATATGTCTGTATGTCTCTCTCTCTTTCTGTCTCTCTGTCTCTGTCTATATGTCTGTATGTCTCTCTCTCTTTCTGTCTCTCTGTCTCTGTCTATATGTCTGTATGTCTCTGTCTCTCTCTGTCTCTCTGTGTCTCTCTCTCTGTTTCTTTCTCTGTCTGTCTGTCTCTCTTTCTCTCTGTCTTTCTGTCTCTGTCTGTCTCTGTCTGTCTCTGTCTGTCTCTGTCTGTCTCTGTCTGTCTCTGTCTGTCTCTGTCTGTCTCTGTCTGTCTCTGTCTGTCTCTGTCTGTCTCTGTCTGTCTCTGTCTGTCTCTGTCTGTCTCTGTCTGTCTCTATCTGTCTCTGTCTGTCTCTGTCTGTCTCTGTCTGTCTCTGTCTGTCTCTGTCTGTCTCTGTCTGTCTCTGTCTGTCTCTGTCTCTGTCTCTGTCTGTCTGTCTGTATCACACACACACACACACACACTCTGCGTAATTGCGAATGCATGCATTCGGCGCCATTGATTGATGCAATGCACGATACTATTAAAGCTGGAATTGCAAAGCATGTTTTACAGTCAACAAATAATCGCAATATGTGATCGTTGACTATCATGAAAGATCGGTTAGGCAAGGTCAGAACAGGTTAGATTAAAATTAGATTAGCCCATATGAGGCCATACTTTTTATTGCTTTATATCATATTATATTATAATTGTTGTTGTAATTAGAAACTTATATAGAGTCACTTTGAGTCATAAGTGTTAAATAAGACACGAACTTATATCAAAATCTGAAGATTTCTTCAGCATCTGTGAATTCAAACATCTGTGAAGTCGCTTTTGAAAACGCGTGAGTAGGTACGAGCAGTGTGAATAGGTGTGAGTACGTGTGAGCAGGTGTGACTAGATGTGAGTACATGACCCAATCCAGGAGCTTCGCGCTGGAACAACCTCCCCTTTCCTCATCGGAGGGAACTGCCCTCTCTCCCCTGCTGCCTGTTGGAAGCGCTTGAAGACTTTCTTTTTTATGTTTAGCTTTGTGTTGAGTCATGAGCGCCTCGGATTTGAGTGGCGCTATATAAATGCTGCATCACATTTACATTACATGTGAGTATGTGGGTGTTTGTGTGTGTAGAGAATCCGAGTGGAGCCAGTTGCGGCGGTTGAGTTTCGACGGCGCCTGAAGACAGCTCGGTCCTATCGCGACGTTGTCCGCATCTTCATCCACTCGGAGGAACGACTGAGGGACGAAGACATCGACGACTTCATCGCTTCGGCTGCGGAAACAGGAAACGATGTCATCGTCGGTTCCTCAGGCAGGCAGATCGAAGACAACAGACTGCCTACTAACGGTAGAACAATTAAAGCATTCTAATCCATTCGACATTGTTTTATATTGTGTTATGGACGGATGGATGGATGGATGGATGGGTGGATGGATGAATGGATGAATGTGTCCTGTTAAGTATTGTCTGGACCCGAAAAGATAGTAATGGAAAATTTACATCAAATGAGCAGATGGTCGGATGGAAGAAGCAGAAGTGGATGGAATGAGATCGAGAAAGAGACAACAGAGATAGACAGAAAGATAGACAGACAGACAGACAGTCAGAGACAGGCAGACAGAGACAGAGGCATGAGAAGATGACGAATTACATGTAGGTATGAGTAAGAGAGTTTAAACAGACGACTGGTTTTAATTGGCCTGGACTTGTTTTGACTGGTTTTAATAGGTCTTGGTTGGACTGTACTTGACTTGTTTTTACTTGTTTCATCTGTTTGACTGGTTTTAACTGGATTTGACTTTTTTTACTTGTTGTGACTGGATTTGAGTTTTGACTGGTTCTGATTGGGTTTTGATTGATATTGACCAATGTTGCTTAGAGTGGGAGGCGACGCTGAGTCATTACAATGAGATGCAGAGTTTGGGCGATTGTCGTCTTCCAGTTCCAAAGTTCATCCAGGTGCGACACCATGAACTGGCGAGATCAGACAGCGACTACCTGCCTGAGTGCACGGTCGTCTACAGATGCCACAAGGAATTCGGCTGCTGCAACAGCACATCCGAATGCGGCGTCAAAACAAGCACCTATGTCTACAGGTCGTTCTGGGTCAGTTCATCCTATTGAACAACAACAACAGCAGCTGCAACAAAAACAACAACAGCAGCAGCAAGAACAACAACAACAGCAGTCGCAGCAGCAAGCAACAACCAACAACAACAAGAACAACAACAACTGCATCATCATCAGCATCATCATCATCATCATCATCATCACCACCATCATCATCATCCTCATCATCAACAGCAGCAGCAGGATAACTATCATTGTTATCCTGACCATCATCATCATTACCATCATGATCATCATCGTCGTCTTTATTATTTGTAGCTACTTCCATTTAGCTTTTATTTTTATAGTTAAGCCTTTATTATCATTTTTGCCAGTATAGTATGTGTAATCACTCGTGGGCATTCAGTAAATCATGTCGGAGAAAAATTTCTGTGAATAGATCATTGCTATTGTTGTTGCTGCTGTTGTTGTATTTTTAAATGGCGCAAATGTGCAATGCGTATTCGATGAGTTACTATCAATCAGTAGAAGCTCGCTCACAATTAGCAACACAGAGTTGAGCCAGTGCTACGAAATGAATGTTCAAAGTCTCTCTCTTTGGGAAAAATGTTTGATACGTGAAAATCTCGTTGCCTGACTGCTGACTGTTTATGCTATCTCGCAAGAATTGAAGCCGTGGAATGGCAAAAGAATTGAACCCCATAATTAACCCAATTGTTTCTGTCGCCACGTGTGCTTTCCATTCTGCGTTTCTCCATTAATCGCGATTTTTTAAAGATGCCCAACACTTGCTGACTTTGATGGAAGTTTTTAATTAAACACTCACACACTTAACAGGCGATGGTAAGGGTTTCCTTCATTTCAAGACTTGTGGGCTGCTGAGTAGAGATCTGCGGGTAGACCCATGCTGCTGAGTCCTCCGTTGCTTTATAACTGACAGATCTGTGAAGACTTAGAGCGTGACACATGCCAACCCTCTGTACACAGGCGGTTTGTAGGTTTTCTTAATGGTTTCTTAAATGCGACCATGTGTCATTAATGCTAACAGTAGGCCTAGTCTTTGAAGGCGGTAATTAAAATGGCAGTACTTGTTAAAACGTTACGATTGAAATTATTTAAGAAAACTAAAGTAGGAAAATCGAGTTTTTAAGTAATTACGTATAATATAACCTACCTGCTTAGACTATATAATCATACATGGACTAATTGTAGCTCTGTTACTCATCTGCCTAAATTGTTTAAACCAATGGGTTGACTGTTAACGGCAGGAGATCACATGTCAACCGAATTCCAATTGTTCCGAATACCCGATGCCTGCTGTGAAGAGGTTTCAGTTTGTCAATCACACGGAATGCGAATGCAAACCGATCAAGCACCTGCCAAGGTAGAAAGGAAAGCAGTTGATGCTTCTATGTTCTTCAGTTTCTGCTTCTTTCTCAGTCCGCCTTCCTTTCCCTTGGTATGTAAGTAGATAGTTCGTATTTTTGTGTCCATGCATGCATGCGCGTGCGTATGTTTGTACGCATAGGCCTACACTGTTCTTAAGTAACATAGACCTATATACGAACTGACCATCCAGCAATTAAAATTATTAACAGATCTTTAATCGATCTTCCTGCACCAAAATTAACAATATCTCCATCTGATGAAATTATGGATCTCTACTATGGCTCTGTTTAGTAATCCCGGTAACTAATTACTGGTCTATTTCTCAGTATATATTATGTTCCAAACATTGAAATAGTCTCAATACACACTTACTTGTAGACGTGCTGCTGAGCAGATGGTATTTACCGTATTTTGGTTTGCCATTCGTCTTTCTGTTTGTTAAAGGTTTGCTAAATACATGCACGTAAAGACTGTTGGATGCGTTTAAAATTAAAATGAAGTTGTTTTTGAAGTTTGAAGTTTTTTAGTTTTAAAGCTTGTGAAGTCGTTTGAAGCTAACCGGATGTTTATATCGTATCTTAGGTGTTTACAATGTCCACTTCCGTTTGAAAACGAAGGCAGCAGAGAGGACTCTGGTCGTTGCAATTGCACCTGTGACCCTCAGAATCAACACTGCCTCGAGATCTCTAGTGGCGTAATGCCTCTTGCAACCGACGAAATCAAGTGAGCAAATGGCAACAAAATCGTATGTTGCGCTCGTGAATAACCTGGTGCCCTGCGCTTGGCTTTCGAATGGCTCTTTAGCAGTTAGGAGATTATGATTACGGATCCAATGGCGGGACAAACAGTGTACAAAACAATTAATAACATTCACGAAATATTCATGAAATATTCATAGGGATATTAGCGGCTCCATCCTCTCCACCTGAATTTCTTAAGGACCGTCCCCTCCTGCGCCCCCCGTTTTGCTGCATCAATATTTGAGAAATGAGATTTTTCCGACCGGGCGATATGACAACTCCCAAACCCAGGACCAAGTCTTCGCCTACACACTTTCGAATGTTTCTTTTCATCTGTTTTCTTTAGCTCCCACTTAAGACCTTCGTTTGGCTGCATTTATTGACACTCGTTAGATGCCTCTTTGCAGTTGCGTCAGAGAGTCGACGTGCGAGAGACCGTTCTGCATGAACGGTGAGTACGACGCCGATACAGGGTTCTGTCCATGTCCTGAGGCCACTCCTGACTGTCCTAACAACCACCATGGTCAAGAGGATGAAGACGATGACGACGATGAAGAAGAAGAGGGCGATATGACAACAGACCAAACAGTTATAACAAGCAGCGAACAACTGACAACAGAAGAAACAACCAGCAATGGCACCTATGAGCAACAATGACCTTGCAATGTCATCATTTTGTAGGCCTAATAGCAGTAGTTGTAGTAGTAGTAACAATAATAATGATAATAGTAATGATAATAATAATAATGATATTAATAATAGTAATAATAATAATAACGATAATGATAATAATAATAACATTAATAATAATATTTATAATTATTAGCCTGTCGTTGTCATCATCGTCGTTATTATCTTAATCATCTTCATCATCATCACCATCATAGTCGTCGTCATCATCATTATCATTGTCTGTCATCTACGTCATCTTACATTGCGACATTTTAGCGCTGTCTAATATGGCCTACAGCTAATGATACGCGGAATTCGATATGGTGAATGGATGTTCTTTGATTAATGATGATTGTTTGATTGAAGACCTCTTTGTTCAACTGCCGCGATTTTGAGCCGTATTGAAAAAATAGCGCGATATAAATATGAGCTTGATAATGCAGATTTTACTTGCAACCTGTGTACAGTGTCCATACGGATATCAGTGTCGGGACTGGCGCGTAACCAACCTTGTCTCCCAGAGAAGTAGATGAGTAGATTAGTCAGTTAAACATTACAGGCAGTCATAGTAGAAAGTGTTAGCGACTCCATTTTCTTAGCCTCGGCTCTCCGAAAGCTTTATCCATACACCATCGACAGTGTAGATAAGTTCCGTTTATTGAACACACGAGTATGGCAGACGACAATCCGACCCAGACAATGAAACAGATAAACGGACGTTTGGTGATGTAGTTAATGTTAGGTCGCGGCCGATATGGTTCAAACTCAGGTTACTGTGATGTGCCTACATGAGTCGGTTTTTGTCGTCCACGGGCGTGAGTTGAAATTCGTGAGTCTGTCTCGATAGCCGTCGGCTTGCAACACTACCAGCGCAACGGGTGATCCGATCTCTACTAAATCTGTCAGCGCTGAAACCTAATCTCCGCACTTCTTAAGCGCCGCTCGAAAGTCAAGCGCAGAGCACCGGCGCATTCACGCACGCTGCGTCGATTCAGATGGATCGGCCAAATGGTAGGTCAGAGTAGGTTTCCACAGGAGTCAGAGAGACCAAAGGGAGGCTCGTGAAGACCGGCCGTTAGGTGGGTCTCAGCGACGATGCGCGGACCAAGGTCATACCCAACGTTTATGGGATCAAAGTTCGCAAAAGAATTTCAACTTTGATTTAGTGAACTTTGAGATTGTTGCGTATCTGTTTCGACACACTTATTGTAGCGCAATTTCTTACAAATAAGATGGTTGCGGTTTTCATGCTCTACTGTTTACGTCTAAGTCGGGCATAAGATCTGGTCATCTCTCCTACAAAAACTTAAACAGCGCAGCAGAAAAACAAACACTTCTGTGGTGGGTATCGTTTATATATCAACCTGTCACAGAATCACCTTAAGTTGGACTATTTGTCTTTTTTGCCAAAGGGCTTGAAAACCGTTATGTTTAATTGGGGTAATGCACTGTTAGATCGGAAGGCCCCTCTGAGGAATCTCTCTGTGAAGAGGAGCTATACAAATTTGTGATATATAAATAATAATTAAAATATGATTGAGTTTTGATTTAATTATTGATTCTGACACTAATTTCGTAGAGTCAATGTTACAACTGCTTTGTCGCTGAGGATGTTCTCAATTTATCCTACGTTTGTGTTGGAGGATCTTAATGTAAAGAAACTGAATATAACTGAATTGAAACAAGATTTATTGATAATTGTTTAACGTAGTCAAAAGCCTACAAGCAATCTTATAAGTCGACTGATACAGTATATGGCATCAACAAGAAAACTGTGATTCGTTCCGATTTTTGGATATTTAGGCTACTCGTTACAAAATGTCAGTGCATTTGTTTCGTAGATTGCACAGAAGGTAACATGATTCGCTAAACAAATACTTAAACGTTATGATTATATATTTTCCGTAAAAGTCAATTTCTACTTCTACAGATTATATCTTTAAACTAGTTCTAAAGAAGTCGGTTCCTACGATGACTACGAAGCGTTTATCTTAGAGGCTCCGTTGTCAGCCTACACTTTTCAATTAGAGTGGAACAATTTTTAAAAGTTTATTGTGCAATGCAATCCAGCTAATAACGATTTGCGATAAAACTTTTGCTGATCTTCTCTTTGCAATCGACACTGCAGATAATTTTATCAGATTTTTATGTACATAAGTCTAATTTTATTTCAGATTCTTTCCGTGAAACTGTGCAGTTGCATTAAACTTTGATCATTGCGAAGAATCGGATTTCGTCTTACTATAATATTCTCCATCACACGGCCATGCTTATGAAATTGTCCATTATGTAAGTAGGCCTACATAGCAAGATACATAATAATAATAATAATAATAATAATAATAATAGTAATAATAATAATTATTATTATCATTACAATTATTATTTTTTATGCCCTGATTTTAATAAATAATACTACTACTAATAATAATATTGGGCCCTATTATTATTATAAATACATGGAGTCAAAAGTTATAATAATATGGGCCTGACTATCCTCTGAGAACACCATAGGCTACGATTTTCCTCCTTGGTTTAATTATAATATTCTATAAATATTCTTTATTGCGCTTATTAGTTAAAAGTTAAATAAATTATAATGCCAATGATGATTATGATAACATTAAAATAATGATACAAATAACAATAGGCCAAACAACAATGCATGGGCGGCAGCTTTGAATACTCAAAAGTGAGACGACAGGGCGCTCGCAGGAAATCTGAGACGAAGCCCTGGTGACTTCACTACTCCACGGCAGCACTCCTGTACTCAATGCGCTCCAGCTTGTGACAACAAGAGACGCTGCAGAGTGCAAGACTCGGTAGAGACACGTTATTCTATTAGATGGGAGGCCAGAGTAGAGTGACGAACAGCGATGAAACAATGTACTGGGGTGATGTCTGCATTAGGTTTAAGGCGACAGTGTGAAGCAAAAGGTCAAAATATAGCTCATGGTCCAACTAGATACCGAGGTCACTTGCTGTGGTTGAGGAGGTAAGCCCGGGGATTCAGTTGTTAGAGCAGTGAGGTCACGTTTGCAAGTTGCTTCGCGACGAAAGTTCCCCATCACTTCCCATCCATTAACGGGCAACTGTATTGAACGGTTTCACTCATGCAATGCATTGAAAAATGGCTAGCACAATTTGCCATTTCCAACCTCAAATTAGATAATTCATGTCTTTCTTAACTTGACGACACCCCGACCAAAGTGCACCGACAATAGAGCCCCGACAAAAAAAGAACCAGGTCAAAGAGCGCTCGACTAAAGAGCACTAAGGACCAATAACATAATAATATAGTGCGAAATTGTTTGATATGCAACAGTATATCTTAATTGAAACTGTCTGAGTACTAAACTCTAGCGCCAAAGGCAGTATTCAAAGGAAGATCATGAAAATTGGATTTTATATAATAAAATTGTTGCTAGTGAAATGTGAAGTGCAGGAAACGAAAAGGTAAATTAGAAGAAGGACTAGTAGGCCCCACACTTCATATATAAAGCCCGTCTAGTCTATACGGAGGCCTACATATATTTCCGACACCGCCTAAAAGCTTCAGGTGACCGCTCATTTTGTCGCATTCATTTCGTCAGGTTGAACTTTGTGAGAGTCGGTTAGGGTCACGTTATGCGCCGTGAGGGTCGGTTAGGGTCAGGGTTAGGGTTAGTGTCGTTTTTAAAATGCGACGAAATCAAATACAGAGCGTCCATGAGATGGTCATGTTGAATATCACCATCTCTGATCGGATTGGTTTTGAGACACACATTTACAATAAACTTTTTATGTAATGCCCGCTACACGTATAATATTAGTCATACACGGCCTCCACGGTTCACGACTGCTTAACGTTGTTCGATCCACAACCCTTAAACAGTTATACTCGTACAGTCTAAGTCACCCCCGTTTGGTGGAGATTCGCCAATATTATAGGGAACTCAATCGTCGCAGCGGGCTCTTGACTCACTCAGGATTCCTCCTTGCTGAAGTTCCTTTTTGGTAGAACATTGTTGTAGATCTAGATCTGACTTTGTTCTTTTCCACCCTGTCCCATGAAGCCCATGTCACATCCTTGACGACATCCTGGGAGGTCACTCTTTGTAGCATGCGACCCAGGCCTCATGACCTTATCCGGCATTTAATTCATGTCTTTGCGAAGATAACTATTGCCATGAGAATGTAATATGAGTTTTGTAAAATGCGTCTATCATTTTGCGCTTTTGGTAGCTTCTTTGCATTTGCTGGTTTTAATTATGATTATTGAAATAGCTTTGATGATGATTGTGGTGTTTTTTAATCAATATTATTGGCATTTTCATTGCTACTAATGTCCCTGTTTCCGTTATCGCAAAATGAACACTTTTAAAGCTCTGCTCGACAGTCAAGTGCAGGTAACTGTCACGAGCGCCGTGGCGCTACTTGATGCTGTCGTTTGATTAATTGAGACATCTTCATATTTATGATATTTTTCAGATAATGTAATGGATATTTGCGATTATTCACTCTCATCTCAACTGCGACATCCTCGAGAGCGGTAGCATGTGTTACTAACTTACTGGGCCTTGGAAGACGTCTGAATAAGACATTGCTTGATGATTTCGGCACTAAACTGACGATAATACTGAGCAATAGGCCTAGCTGTACAGTGTTCATCTGCTTCTTTAGAAGATTGCTGATGCTGTTGTTCGAGTGAAGGCAATGTTATCTGCTAGTCTAATCTCGCCCAACTTCGAGTCATTTAATCTGCAGCCCAGATGCTTCATCCTAAATGAATCGTCCGTAGAAGTCGCAGCAGCAAGATCAGCAGCAGCAGCAGTGGAAATCAGAGAGGATGCAAAATGAAAATGTAAATAGATCTTTTTTGGAAAGCGCTAGAGTTTCAAAATCTGGGCTCTTGATCAGATCAGCACTCTTGTGACCTAGACCTTATGACTCGTGAGGTGTTAAATACTTCGCTCATTAAGTTTGCCTTCCAATCCAAGCATGAATCGACGTATTTTTTAGCTAGAGGCGAAGGCCCTTTCATAAATGACCAGCCATGGTTCTAACCACCGAAAAACTGATTTGAGCGAAGATTAATTGATAATTATTTAGCGCAGGTAAAGGCAGTACAAACAATCTCAAAAGTCGACTAATATATAGTGTCAACAAGAAAACTGTATACGTAATTCAATCCAATGTTTAGAAATTCCTCTTTACAAAATGTCGGTGCATTTGTTACATAGATTGCAGACGGTGACATATTTGCAAAACATATATCTAAACATTATGATTAGACATCTTCCATAAAAGTCAATATCTATTCCTATATATATAATATATCTTTAAAATAGTTCTACCAAAGTCATTTCGCATGCAACCACGACGATGCGTATATCTTAGAGGCTCTTTTATGAACATTTAAATTGGAGTGGAACAATTTTTTTGTTTTAATTTTTAAAGTTTTTTGTTCAACGGAATCCAGATGATAACGATTTGCGAACCAACTTTTGCTGATCTTCTCTATGCAATCGACACTGCAGATAATTTTATCAGATTTTTATGTACATAAACCTAATTTTATTTCAGATTCTTTCCGTGAAACTGTGCAGTTGCATTAAACTTTGATCATTGCGAAGAATTGGATTTCGTCTTACTATAATATTCTCCATCACAAGGCCATGCTCAAGAAGGCATACATTATGCATGCACATCACAAAATACATAATAATGATGATGACAATTCTACTACTACTACTACTACCACCACCACTACTACTACTACTAATAATAATAATAATCATAATTTTTTCTACTATTATAATAAAAATAAATTCATCGAGTTAAAAGTCATAACAATACAGGCCTATAGGCCTCTGAGATATGGACACTATAGGTTACGAATTTGCTCTTTCATTTATTGCAGACATTCTATAAATCATATAAATCTATAAATTTCTACCGCGATGATTAGTATGTAGTGATATAATTTATAACATCATATAATAATAATAATAATAATAATAATAATAATAATAATAATAATAATAATAATACTATTGATTACATTGACCACAATAGCAGTAGGCCCTAGTGATAAAAATTATAGGGCCTAAAAATGGAAGTTCATGTAAAATATTAATCAGTTGTTAAAGACTTCTATCGTAATCAAGATTGGGCCTGATTTAATGACGTCTCGGTTATCTACAGATCACTGTGCGAACTTGAAGAAAGTACCAATGCCGTAACTCCAGGCACTGACCAATGTGTTCGAAGCAGGCACCTAGAGCTGCCTGTATACGTGAGTTGTCCACGGTGCTCCTCGGAGAGCGCGAAACTTTTCGCGAGATTAGGTGTCGCGAGATTAAGTTTCGTCGAGAATAAGTGTCCTTGTTTAAGTGTCGCAAGATTAACTGTCGGCACACCGTTGCTGTAGTGATAATGACATCGATGTTGGTGAAGGTGATAATGAGAATGGCGATGTTGTCAGACAGAAGAATAGACACAAAGTGTCCTACCATATTGCTCGAGAACGTTCCTCTTCGTTCTGCTCGATGTGCAGTTAAAGTGGTATCTCAAGGCTCGTCTGAATGCCGTAATGTTGTTACAACTGTCGAATAGATCCTTGTAAACTGACTGATCAGTGACGCTCGTTGCAAGGATGAGAATGAGCAGGAAGCTGAGTCGCATCATCGTCATATCAGTGCAGTCTTCAACTGGCGCGTGCTCTTCGTATTCTGATGACTTCGGATATTTGCAGACACTCCTCTGACTTAAATGCAATTGTTGTTTATGATCTTTTGTTCCCTTATAAATAGTTTTTTCAAGGAATGGGATGAGTTGGAATCAAATGACTGTTTCGCAAGGCCTTGTACCATGGAATCTGTCACTCACATAGAATAGATTCATACTTTGACTTTTTCACGAAACGACAAAAACTGATGCGTGCGAGTTCATCCTGGAGTTAAATTCTGTGTCGGCTTTTTCATGCCACAATGTAAATCATGGGACAAATCCTAGAAACATTAGAGAATGAACTGGAGAGAGGGAAAAAGAAAGAGAGAGAGAGAGAGAGAGAGAGAGAGAGAGAGAGAGAGAGAGAGAGAGAGAGAGTGAGGAAGAGAGAGAGAGAGAGATCAGAAAATAACGAACCATAATGTATTAAATGCCCACAGAAGATGGGAGGGAACAAGCGAAGAAGACAGCAACCAAGGAATGAGATATAGAATGCGTAAAACGCTGGGGAACAAAGAAAGGAAGAGGGGAAAGAAGTCATTTTTTTATTGTGCGCCTCTGTCTGTCTGTCTGTCTCTCTGTCTGTCTATCTCTCTGTCTGTCTGTCTATCTCTCTGTCTGTCTGTCGCTTTCTCTGTCTCTCTGTCCGTCTCTATCTGTCTCTGTCTCTCTGTCTCTTTCTCTTCTCTCTCTCTCTCTCTCTCTCTCTCTCTCTCTCTCTCTCTCTCTCTCTCTCTCTCTCTCTCTCTCTGTATCTATATCTCTCTCAGCCTCTGATCACGCAGTTCAACCAGTTGCATGCATGCTTATCCCTTCGCGGGGTCCATATCTCGTACAAAACCTCTGGGTAGTTTCATATTAGGCCAAAAACCCCGGAGATTTAGGGTCAAACAGAACTTTATAGTTGCGTTTCGATCTTATGACATTGGTCCACCTATACCACAAAACGGCACAAGTCCTCCTAGTTCAACGGTTCTCGTAGAAAGTACGTCGTCCTTTTTAACACATTGTCAAGTTAACCACAGATGATACCGTGGGTGCATAAAGAGGAATTTGATTAAAACACTTATTCAGTAAAGAGACATATGAAATCCGCACTTAGAATGGGCTCTACCATTCTTAAGTGATCCTAATGACGCTGTCTTGAACTGCCGACGTTTTGCATGAATCTCGATTTAATAAAGTCGCTTGCATGTAAACATATATATTATGTACATATATAATAAAGCTGCAACCAAACTTGCATACAAGCATGCATACGCACACGCAATTATACATTAGTATGCATGCAAGTATGTGTCTAGGCCTATGCATCAGATCACATATGGCGCCAATTAGTAACTCTCGGTTGAATCCGTCACAATTACTAAAGAATAACTTAACAGATATGTTTTGAGCAGAAAACGTCTTCTGAGCTGTTAAAGATGCTAGTGATATAAAATTTACTAACAAGAATATGCCCAATGAAATTCATACACAAATACATTCATGCACCCATTGAACCTATCACGTACAACCGTCAAACTATGTCTCACGTGCATTGTGCGATGTTTTTCCTTGGCCGATATATATGTATATATATATATACTATACTGTCACCTAGAAAACAGACTATGTGTTATGTTGGAGCCCTACACACATTTTAAAGCCTGTAAGTTGTTTTATGCACTCTGGACAATGCAATCGTTAACAGTAACATGTAATCGTAGGTGATAGAATACGCAAAGTAATTTGAGATGCGGATTTACAGTCACGTAGACTGCTGCGACGATATAGGCATTGAAAACCAAAGACACAGTCTTGTTATATCATTTGAATTTGCTATTGACCAAAATAAAATCGTAAAATCAAAGTAAAATGATCATGATAACAATGATAGCGTTAAGCACGACACCAGAAAGCTCTATTAGCCATCTCTAAGTAATGTTTAATTTGGTTTTTGAAATCCTGAAGGACCATGCTCACAGTCGGTAAAAATAATATGATAATTATCATTATTAATAAGATTTCATTCCAAATTCCTCGTACGATAAGGTCATTGCTCTCTTACCATGGCATCAGGATTCCACTGAATATGGCGTGAAATCTCTTTCTCTCTGTATGTCTACCATTAGTGTAAACAAAGTACAACGCTTGTTATTATCAATTCTCAACCTCAAATCAAGGCACACTTGCTGAACTTGACAATAACACCAATTGGGCAAACTGAGTATCCGACAATGATCTTATATTAACCATGAAAAGTGCAGGCAAACTGTCGTCAGGCGACTGAGACGATAATATCTATCAAGCCCGTGTCACATCTTTCACGACAGGAAAAGAGTGCGATGAAGGAAAACAAAACGAAGAATGCAAGGAAGATGAGTGCAAAGAGGAAATAAGATGTGATGAAGAAAAAGAAAGAATTCAAGAAACAAAAGGAGTGTGCAGAAAAACGCGTAGAAGAGTTCAAAGAAGAACATGCAATGAAGCAAATTTATTAAAACGAAGAAGAAGAAGAGGAGGAAGAAGAAGAAGAAGAAGGAATCATATTGCGAGAATTGTGGATCCAAAGAAGAATACGAAGAAGAATGTGAAGTAGCAAAAGAGAAGCACAGGGGCTGCGAACCCCGAGGGTCAAGGGGTCAAGCCCCCCAACTTTTACAGAGAGGGGACACGTTATACGTGTGTCCCTCCCACATTTCCTACCATTGGGTGTGCCTCCACCTGTCAAACGAAATTAACGCCTCAGGAGAAGGAAGAAAGAAAACGCTAAGAAGAAGAACGCGAAGAACAAAAACGTGAAGAAAAGGGGCACGCATAAAAAATGCAACTAGGTCTTTTTTTGGAAAGCGCTAGGGTTTCCAAATCTTAGGCTTTTGATCAGATCAGTACTCTTGCGACCCAGACTCTATGACCTGTGATGTGTCGTATTACCACTACTACTACTCCACACAATAATAATAATAATAATAATAATAATAGGGATAGTTATTATTTTTATTAATATTATAATAAATCTTGACTATTGAGAGGCCTTTCAAAACTATACTACTTCGTTCGATCTCCGGATTGGCCTATAGTCTTGATGAATAAGAATAATAATAACAACGATAATAATAACAGAAATTAGAATAATAGTCATTGGTTAATACTAATATTGATTATATTGACAACAATAGCGGTGGTGATAAAATTTTTACAGATGAAGTTCATATGAGATTGTTGAGACATAAATCCTTGCATGCTCAGAGACTTCAATCGTAATCACGAGTTTGCCTGTTTTAATGACGATGACCAAAACGACCAAATCTGCAGATCCTGCTGTGAATTCGAATTAAGTAGTCAAACTCCATGCACCGATTAATGTCCTTAAAGCACTACCCAAGGACTGATGGTGCCATGGTTTCTTCAAAGGCGATCCTTCGTTGTCGCGGAGCTTTCGTAGTCGGAGCAGCAGTTCCTGTGAAGGGCTGCTTTGACGGACGAGACGGTGGCGCTATGAGCGGTGGAAGATGTGTTCTCGTCGTTGTTTTTCCTGCTGCTTCTCTTCATCTTCAGTCAATGGAACTAAAACAATTAAGTATGCAAACGAATTGTAAGCCACTAGCTGATGCAGCCGGCGTTGCCCGGGTCGAAACAATGTAAGGTAGCCTTAAAATTCTGAAATGTGTTGAACATTGCTTGCCCATGCCAGTTGAACAACATTATAAGAGAAAAACGGGCAATTTATGACACCGTCGGCGACTCATAGAATTGTCTGCTCTATTACCTTAGCTAATTTAGATATTAACTATTTCAAAATACTGCTAAGTCACGCCTACTAATTGCTCTAGGCCTACGTTTCGCAAACGGCTTGAGTTTAATTGAGCTCGATTCGCCACTTTAGGGGTGAATTTTGGGGGAATGGGTAAAATTTAGGGATTGCAAAACCCCCTGTATTTTGCCTAAAGTGGTAAGAAGCATTCGTGAAAAATTTGAGAACAATAAGACCGATGGATCAAAAGTTGTTACGGAAGATAGGAACATAGTTAGATGCATAGCTACATACATACTTTTCTTCTTTAGTGTTACTGATAAAGCGCCTCTGATAGGTTTTGTGAATTGGCGCTATATAATTTTTGGAATGAACTAATAATGTTATGCTATGCGTTATTATAGGCCATGCAATTTAATGCGATGTGTTGTTATAGGCCATAATGTGATGCTCTGTGTTTTCATAGGCCATGCAATTTAATGCGATTTGTTATGGTAGACCATGCGATGTAATGTAATGCATTTTGATAGGCCATAATGTGATGCGAATTATTATTATGGGCCATATAGTGCATCGAAGCTGCTACATTATAGACCGATGTAATGCGATATGTTATGAGAGGCCATAATGCGATGCAGTGCATTGAATGGCCACATAGTGCAATGCGATATTTGCTCATGAGCTATAATCATATGATGTAATGCTATGTATTACGATAGATCACATGATATGATGCGATGCATCATGATTGGCCATAACACTATAATGCTATGTGTTATGATGGGCCAATAATTTTTAGCATAAAATGCGATGCACAGTGACGAGTTTAGATAGTCATATAAGGAACAATGAAGGGGAGGCGAGGAAGACCAAGACCGGGACAGCTGATATTTATATGTCTGGATAATGACAGATGAAGTTGGAAAGCTTTAAGAAGAGGCTAAATAAGGGGAAAAGAGAAGAAGGGAAAGATATATATAACTGGAAGAAGTTAATGATGAGCCAAATGTCGTGAGGCGATATTTGACGGTAGGTCATAATATTAGTATTATGCGTTAAGATGGGCAAATATCATATAATGCGATGTATAATGACGGGCCATATGATGTAAAGCGATGTGTTACGATAGGACATATCGTACAGATAATAATCCTGATCCATCATATCAAACAGAAGAATCCTATCACGTTTCTTGGGTACGCTCTTCATCGGTCTGCTCGCTTCGTAGTAGCTTTTCAACGTATCCTCGAATGCCCCAAAGTTGTAACAGCGATCGATCAGAACCCGAGCAGCGCGAGCCTCGTAAACCCAGTGAGCAGTGACTCAGATGGACAGCATGAGAATGAGCAGAAAGCTGAGTCGTATCATCATCATATCAGTGCTATCTTCAACTGGAGCGTGTACTTCGTATTCGGAGGACTTCGGCTATTTGCAGACACTCCTTCGTGGATGCAAATGCAACTGTTGCTTAAGATCTTTTGTTCAGCTTATAAATAGTTGGTTGACGTGGGCGTCGTCGAATACCGAATAAAGCGGATGAGTTGGAAACAAGATTCGCGAGGAATTTGTAACGTGGAACTCACCAAGAATCGTATTTTAACATTGTTACGAAACCGGAAGACTGATGCGTATAGGAGGAGTTCATCCTAGCGTCCGTTTGCTATGGATGGATCATAGGACAAGTTTTAAAAATATGGAGTGATTGAACTGAGGACATAGAGACACAGAGAGAGAGAGAGAGAGAGAGAGAGAGACATAGATAGAGACACAGAGAGACAGAGAGAGAAAGGCAGAGGGAGAGACAGAGATAGTGTGTGTGAGAGAGAGTATAATGAGCGTGAATGTTTAAATGAAGACAGTCTTGTACTTTGACATTTCGACGAAATGAGAAAAATTGATGCCCATGATTTCGTTTTCGTCGGAGTTTTATGCCACCGTGATGAATCATAAGACAAGTTTCAAAAAATGAAGTTAATGAACTGAAAACAGACATAAAGAGTGAGAGAGACAGAGAGAAAGATATACATATGTATCACTTATATATTATATATATATATATATATATATATAGAGAGAGAGAGAGAGAGAGAGACAGAGACAGAGACAGAGAGAGAGAGAGAAAAAAAATGTGCGTGGATGTTTAAAAATGAAGACTAAGATGTCAGGAAGCAAGCGAAGAAGGCCCTGGGTCCAACTGTCAAAAAACTGAGTCTCACGTGCATGTGCGATTTATACTCGTGGCCTATATAAGGAGGCTTTCAACTAGAAAACAGACAAAATGTTATGTTGCAGCCCTACATACGTTTAAACACTTGTAGATGTTTTTTGTATGCTCTCTGGACTATGCAGTCGTTAATTATGATATGCGCAGCAGGTAATAAAATAGACCGAGTCGCTTGGGACGTTACTGTGGGCTGGAGCGACGATGTAGACTTTGAAGAACAGAGAAACACCGGTTTGTCAGTATCGTTATAGCATTTGTATTTCGTTATTGATCAGATTACTATGTATAGTAATTGTATAGTTAAACGGATTACACCTATGTCTTTATTTAATGCCTCTATTAAATTTCGATGAGTGTTCTGCTGGTTAGTTGATATCTGGAATCAGAATCGACGCCGATGAGAGTATACGTCTGGCAGGATGGTAACCAGTCAGGTGGAGGTATTTCTGGAAGTGCACACCTATACCTCTGTGCGTTCAAAGGAACCTCAAATTCATGAGAGTATTCATTTATGACTTTATCGAGCGCTCAATCAAGGGGGCTATTAAGAGGTGCTCCCGAGTTTTGAGTTACGCCAGTAGGAGTCCCAGGCAGCAAACACAGTTCAATGGGGGCCAGTTCCAGATCACTGGGCTCACCTCACATTTACCTCTGAGCATGAGATCGCTAAAGAAATGCCAGAAAATGTCATCCATAACTTTTTTCAATCCTCAGATATAATAATGTTATAGGCCTACATACCTCGGATAATGGAACGCAATGTTTTCTAAATTTAATTTGAAAATCGAAAGAAGTCGATCTGAACTCAGTTGACCTGCTCTGTCTTATCTAACTGTACTCTATGGCTGATAGCATATTAGATGTTCAAGTGTTTGCCTACATTCAAACTTAACATATTTAAGATCCATGCGGCAATTGGTCCAATGTCTGATGAAATATCATTGCGACTAGATCTTATTTGGAAAGCGTTAGAGTTTCCGAATCTGGACTTTTTGATCAAATCAGTAGACCTAATACTGTGACCCAGGCCATACGATCCGTGAGGTGTTGTAAACTTCGCTAGTTAAATTTGTCTTTCAATTCAAACATTGATCGACGTATTTTCAGGCCTCAGATTCGTTTGAACTATTACTGGAGTGGACCTATCATAAATGAGCAAATGCTGTTCTAATATCTGAGCAACGGAACTGAACGAGGATTTATTGATAACCATTAAGCGTCGTTATAGGCAGTACGTTGTCAAGTAATCTCAGAAGTCGATTGATATATAATTTTATGTGATGAAGAAATATATATATATAGCGTCAAGAAGCGAATTGTATATGTAGTTTATCCAAATTAATGTTTTAAGATGCCCTCTTTAAAAAATGTCAGTTGATTTGTAACACAAGGTAAGATAATTCGCATAGCAGATATTCAAACATTTTGATTATGCATCTTCCATAAAAGTGGATTGCTATATATATATAGCTGACATTCAAAAATCATATTGATAATATATATAAATTCAATAAATATATTAATAGTAATAATGCCAATAATAATAATAATAATAATAAAATAATAATAATAACAACAATAATAATAATAATAATAATAATAACAGTAATAATAATAATAATAATAGGGCCATTCCAGAATACATTTTCTTATTCTAATTAATATTCTAGTCCCTGAGGTATCATGCATGTCTCGGGGCATAAAAAATAATAATAATTATATTAATGAGACGAGGCCTGGTCCTTCGGACCACTATTATAATAATAATTTCTAAGTCCCTGGCTGAACGAAGTACCTCAGGGCATAAAAAAGAAAAATAATAATAATAATAATAGAATGTAAATAATGATAATAATGGTTAGAAGTTATAATAAATAAAAATAATAGTAATAAGCCTAAGCCAAAAAGGCACTATGATATTGATTATATTGACAACAATAGCGGTTATGATAAAAACCATTCCGATGGAAGTATGTGTAAGACATTAAAAACATTCATCTTCAATCGTAATCATGAGTTTCTATGCACATTAGTAAGTGCATTGAAAATGCGAAGTCGTCCTCCAGGCACAAATTCATTTTATTAAAACAGGTTTTCATGATTGCCTGTATAAAATTGTTATCGACCCATGTACGCGCGCAACTTTCTTCGAAGTGGTATCTCTGAAGTGTTGCTTTAGTGGATCAGGCTGTTCTTGAGGGAACGCAGGAGTGTCGTGTTGTTGCTGTTGTTGTTGTTGCTGCTGCTGCTGTTGCTCCTCTTCCTCCTCCTCCTCCTCTGGTGCCATCAGCTGTTGTTGTGGGTCATGGTTGTCAAACGGAGAATCCCAATGAGGTCGTTCGTCAATAGCAAGATCTAAAACAGTTAAGTGTAGGCCTATACAAATGCGTAAATGGATGATAGCAGATTATTGCAGAAGTCGAATTTGACTATCTGCAGCTATGCAAGGCGCCCATCAAATTATGAACCTGATATAACCAGGGCATCAGCTGAATGAATGGATTAGTCAACCTAAGGACGATAACGGTAATCGAACTTGCTCTGCTGCTCTGAACGTTTATGTATTACCCAATGCTCTTAGATCCATTCCCTCCATTATGTTTTGCAGTATGCAACCTTTGACGTTGGATTAGTTAGACTTGTGAAGTCTTATGCATCGTTGACGTCGTCGGACGAAGGGCTTGGCGGACTCATGGGCAGTGGTTAAATTCAACCGGATTTCGCCGGGTTTGAGATCCGGAACCTCGGATTTGAGATCCACCACTTCAACCATGAGATCCGCCACCCAACAGAAGAGATCCACCAACTAGACACATGTTTTGTTTAAAATATTAACGATACGCACACTGTTGCCCACGTTTTATGCTTATCTGAATGGTAAATGCGATTGTATCTGTTGTAGATTCGCCACGTAGCCTGACTTAGGCTTGTGTTTTTAATTTTTAAATATGTGGAGATCCGGAACTCCTGGGCTAGAAATGTAACTACTGCTTATTGGAACTGATTGACCTTCTTTGTTCGACTTTTATTCTCTCTCTTATGATTAATTATAATTGAACGACTTCTGTGCCACCTTTGCCATAAATGATGATGATCATGACGATTGTGTTGATGATGATTGATGATGTTGATGATGATGATAATGATGATCATGACGATGATGATGATGACGACGATGATGATAATGATGATGCTGATGACAATGATGATGATGATGATGATGATGATGATGATGGCGTTGATGCTCCGCTGCTACTAGTGCTGCTGCTACTGATGATGATAATGATGCTGATGATGGATGAGTTCTCGGCTCTTAAAACTTGTTACTGAGCAAAGATTTATTGCTCAGATTCGTGCGAACTATGGGCGTGGTTCTAATGTCTGAACAACTGAACTGAGTGAAGATTTATTGACAACCCTTTAGCCTTGTTATAGGCAGTACAAGCAATCTTTTAAGTAGATCGATAGTTGGCGTCAAAAAGAAAACTGTATATGTTAATCGCTTTGATGTCTGAAAATGCTGTCTTAACAAAGTGTCAACGCATTTATTATTGTACAGAAGGTAACATATTATTTGGAAAACAAATAGCTATACATTATGATTATATATCGTCTATATAAGTCAATTACTACTCCTACATACTGTCTTAAAACTATAATTCTATAGAAGTCTGTTCGAATGCAACGACAACTCGTATATCTAGCTCTCGTGCAAATTTTTCAATTACAGCGGAACAATATTTAATTTTTTAAAGGTTTATTGTTCAATGCAATACAGCTAATGATGTGTGAGACAATGTTTGCTGTTCTTCTCTATGCAATCGACATTTCGGATAATTTGATTAGATATTTATGTATGAAGGCCTAATTTATTTTGGTTTCTATTAGTGAAATTGTGCGGTTACATTAAATTTTAATCACTGGAAAGGATTAGATTTCGTCTTATTTGAGCGCCTGAAGGGGCGCTATATTAAGTTCACACTGATTCATTGATTATCACAATTTTAATAATGATAATAATAATCATGATAAGAATTATAATAACAATAGTAGGCTAGTAATAGTTCCCCTGCAATTACTACTGATACTAATTCCACTACTACTGTTTCCACTTCTACTACTACTACTGCTAATAATAATAATTTATAATTATTATTTCAATTGTAATTCTTATTATTACAGTAAATATTGACTATGGCGAGACCATTAAAAAGTACACTATATTCATCTCCGGATTGGTCTGTAGTTTTGATCACCTGAGGGATAATTGTAATAATAAGAATAACAATGATGATAGTAATAGAAATAATAATATTGGTTATTTTTTTAGTAATAGTAATAAATAAAGGCAATGGGTTTTGGTTAATACTAATATTGATTATATTGACAACAATAGTAGTGATGAGAAAATTATGCGGTCATACCGATGGAAGTTCATATAAGACATGTAATAATTGTTAGAGACTTTGATCGTAATCACGAGTTTGCCTGCTTAATGACGACGACAAAAACGAACAAACTTGCAGATTATGTTGTGAACTCGAATTAAGATATCAAACTCCATGCACCGATCAATATCCGTAAAGCACAGGTTAAGGGCCGATGGTACCATGGACCATGGGCGCCGACGTTGCGGGGCTTCCGTCGGAGTGTCATATGTGAAGGGCAGCATTAATAGAGCAGACGGTTGTTCAGGATACGGAGGAAAGGTGTGTTCTTGTTGTTCCTGTCGTTCTTGTTGTTCTTGTCGTTCTTGTTGTTCTTGTTGTTCTTGTTGCTGCTGCTTTTCATCTTCTGTGAATAGAACTAAAACGGTTGAGTGTATACAAACACTCTGTTATAGGCCATACTACTATGCCATTCAATTTAATACGATGTGTTTTGATAGGCCATCATGTGACGCGATGTGCTATGTTATGCCATGAAATTTAGTGCGATTTGCTGCGGTGTGTAATGATAGGCCGTCAAATTTAATGCAATGTGCTTTGATAGGCCATAATGTGATACGATGTGTTATGGTAGACTATTCAATATAATGTAGACTTTGGAGAGCTTCAAGAAGAGGACTAACAGCGAGAGACGTGGTGGCGTCGGACATCTGCAAACACCGAAGAGGCAGATAACTAGAAAAAGAAGATAAAATGCAGGACCAAATAATGTTGTGCGATACATGTTTGACGATAGACCTTATCGTACAGACAATAGCCTGGTCCACCATATCAGACAGAGGAAACTATACGACGTGTTGTCCTACCATCTTTCACTGGAACGTCCTTCTTCGGTCCGATCCATTCGTAGTAACTGCTCGAATAGTAGTATTTTATCAACGCATCTGTGAATGCCGCATAGTTGTGACAACTGTTTATCAGATCCTGGTAAGCCGACTGAGCAGTGACGCTCGTTGCAAGTATGAGGATGAGCAGGAAGCTGAGTCGTATCATCATCGTATCAATGCAGTCTTCTGATGGTGCGTGTAATTCGTATTCAGATGACTTCGAATATTTGCAGACACTCCTTAGTGGAATTAAAATGCAACTGTTGCTTAAGATCTTTTGTTCCTTTTATAAATAGTTGGTTGGCGTGGGCGTCGTCGAATACCGAATAAAGCGGATGAGTTGGAATCGGATGATGGTTTCGCGAGACCTTTGTACCATGGAGCCAATTACTCACGTAGATTCGTACTTTGACATTATTATGACATGAGAGAAACTAATGCGTAGGAGTTCAACTTGTAGTTCAACTTGTAGTTCAA
Source organism: Bimastos eiseni (assembly GCA_959347315.1). NCBI lineage: Eukaryota > Metazoa > Annelida > Clitellata > Crassiclitellata > Lumbricidae > Bimastos > Bimastos eiseni. The sequence continues at coordinate 10,837,304 of OY365821.1, read as the reverse complement.
TCTTGCGTCGTTGTTTTATGCTGCTATATAAAATCATAGCATAAGTTTTAGAAACGTGAAATGAAATAACTGAGGACCGAGAGAGAGAGAGAGAGAGAGAGAGAGAGAGAGAGAGAGAGAATGAGACAGACAGACAGACAGAGCCAGAGACAAAGACAGACAGAGAAATAGAGGGGAAAGAGAGAGAAAAGGAGAGACACAGAGAGAGATAAAGAGAGGAAACGATAGTGATAATAAGCTTGGATGCTTAAATAGAGACAGAAGAACCTGTCACTCACTCAAGTTGATTCGTACTCTGACATACCTACGAAAAGATAAATTTTTTTACTCATCTGCGTTCGTATTGGAGTTCAATCTTAAGTCGTTTTTGTGCTGCTGTATATAATCGTAGGACAAGTTTTAAAAATGAAATGAATGAACGGAGGCCAGACAGAGAGAGCGAGGGAGACAGAGCGAAAGAGAAAAATATATTCATGCAAATTTTTAGTCCTATGGAGAGGAAGAGAGAATAATGTGCGTGGATGTTTAAATGAAGACAGCCGATGGGAGGAAGCAAACGAAGAAGCGAGTGCGCAAGGAATGAAACGTCGAAAGAGGAATAACAGAAAGTAGGGAAGGAATGGAGGAAGGAAGGAAGGAAGGAAAGAAGGAAGGAAGGAATGAAGGGATGAAGAAAGGATGAAAAGGAAGAGCGGAAACAGAGCTGGGATGTTTTCTTATCCTAAAGTCTCGAGCAAAGTAAAGAAAGGTGAAACACGCGGAAAGGTTTCAGCCACCAAATACCAGTCAACAACACCCGACAGTCGGCAACGACCACCTAAAGCCAGATTAATTGAGTTTTAGGGGCGTTGGGGATAATTCGATTAGAGGCCAGTCAACCAACTCATAGAGTATTAGCAATAATAACGGATGACGATGATGTTATTGATGATGACGTTAATGCTGTTAATACTGTTGATGATGTTGGCGATAGCAGTAGTGGTAGTTAAAGTAGTGGCAGTGGTTACAGTAGTATACAGTAATACTACATAATAGATATACATAATATGTAGTGGAATTATTTCTAATGCTAACACTAGTACTAATATTAATACTGATGCTAATTAGAATTATCATTATTATTAGCATTATAAGAACAACAGTTGTAATAATGATAATAAAATGGTCAATTGCAGACCATCCTGTGCTTCTGAATATTGTTGTAGTATCTGAGAGATGCTGTTGACCTCGAGGCCGATAATAATAATAATATTTGTTAAACAATTCTCCATATATATATATATGTATGTATATATATAATTATCATATGTGCAGCAGATAATAAAATAGACTAAATCGTTTGGGATATAGGCTTGGGCTGCAGCGACGACGTAGACTTTGAAGAACAAAGAAGTAACGATTTGTCAGTATCGTTATATCTTTTGTATTTCGTTATTGATCAGATTACTATAATATAGTTGCTATATATTATATAACAACTATATATTATATAGCAACTGTTTAGTTGAGCGGATTATAGCAAGACACCCAGCATATAATCTAGCGGTTTTCAAGCTGTGGGTTGCGACCCCCACGGGGGTCGCCTTGCGATTTGTCAGAGGTCACTTGGAACCTTCAGGAATTTGTTTAAAAAATGTGTTCAGCCTTGAATTTTCAACTCATACATACTACTTAGTATGATCATGATTATTACACGCACCAGCCTTCTATTATAGTGACTTTAATTAATCTTTTCTTATTTCTTGCAGTATGATTCATTTAATAAAATTAGTACAAACAGCAAATGTTAATGGTTCTGTTAATTAAAGATTGATTATGCTGTAATACGTCAGGTGTATGGATTATCAAATGATGAGAAATAAATGTATGGCAGTAAAACAGAAATGAAGGCAGTTATTCAATATTTTTAAGAGCTGAGGGTCGCCACATCTTTGGAAATATTATATGGGGCTCGTAGGTCTAACAAGGTTGAGAACCGTTGAATTATAATCGGTGACATGACCGAACTTTGGGATACGGCCAATGAGGCGCGCGGCCGTGCGCAGGAACCGCTCCAACCACTCCAACCGCGCAGCCGGGAGGCATCGTAGAGCACACATCAATAGTCAAGACGAGTGACAATAAAAAAATGGACCAGGATAGTGATGGTGGGAGAGCGGGAGACATCTGGCGCAGCGATAGTAACCGTTGCGACAGACTGATAAATGAATGAATACGGCGAATATAATTTATGGATTCAAAGAGAGACTAAGTTATAAAAATATTATTACAATCAGGTATAGGTGATTATAATATTGTTCTTTATAACCGTGTTGATCAAAACTATATCTTAGGGCTCACCATTGTTAATTTGTATAAATGGTTTAACCTATAGCGCATAGGCGTTTAAGTAAAGCTATCAATAATAACTGGATCAGATTTATATTTATTATTTGAACAAACGGCATTCCATGAGAAATAACGCATGTTAATAAATGATGCTTAGTTCAATTTCTAGTTAACAATGAATTTATTTTCATAGCTTCAACAGAAACCTCAAAATGTTTGAGAACTCTGCAATTGTCGTTGGATTAACTGATGGTTCGACAACAACGAAGAACGTCATCAAAATAAGTCTTCACCGACCAAATGAAATCTCAACAGAAGAACAAATACCAACTGCAAAGAGTTAAGAATCATTCGCCGCCGTTTACTGTAACACGATGTACGTTACAGGATTAGGAGACAAGGATAAGGAAATCTGGCAATTCATGGAGATTTCTGGTTGGAAGAAATGCACATCCTTGGTACTAGGTCGACGTAAACACAGCGCAGCGTTTATCGATGAAGTGTTGTACGTCTGCGGAGGATATGTCGATTCCAATAAATGCGTTCTAGACAGCGTTGAAGCCTACAACGCAGTCGATGACAATTACACCGCAATTGGAAAGTTGGTTCATTGTGTCCAGAACTCAGGAAATTGTGTTCCATTTAGGAGTTCAGTCTATATCTTCGGTGGTACAGATAAGTATTGCGTAGCGTTAAACTGCGTTCAAGTGTACAACACCAAGCAAAACAGATGCACTCTCCTTACGAAACTAATGCCACTCCCTTTTTCATTGATGCGAGTTGTACTCTGGGAATCGTCTGTTATTTTGGTTGGATTTGATACTTGTTATATATTTAACTTTGAAACGGAAACATGGAAAAATAGAAAACAGTTCAAGACTGATGTCTTTCATTCTGGTTTGGTTCTTGAAAATGAACGAATCTTTGTTATCGGAGGAGGAATCGGCGGACAGAATAAGTATGGCGAAGTGATATGGAAATACAGAGACGACGTACGTTGTGTCTCTCTTCAGAACATCATCGATGATAAACAGATTAAATGGATTAAACAGATTAAACGACAAACAAAAGGGCGCATGTTCAAATGGACGACTGGAAAAACAGCTCGAAGTTAAAGTAAATGGTGAGTTCGAATTCGAATGGTAACAAAAGTAAACAGGAAGAATCAAAGTCGAAAGTAAACAAAAGTTGATAGCTTGAAGTTAAGGTAAATCATCAATTAATCAAGTTCAATGGGCTTACTTAAAAGAGCTCGAAGTAGTATTAGGAATACATTAAAAAATATGCTTATAAGGTCTGTTCTGAGATCCTATAACGCATAATCTATTATATATAAAGTCATTCTTAACAGTGCAGCACTGTTCCAAGTCTTAGGGGCCCATGCTTTAAATTGTTTAGCCTTAAATGAAAATGGAAGTTCATTGATGCTCTGAAGAAGGAGCAGAGCTTAAACGAGCTGAAAATGGAACAATTTGTAGCCGGACAAATTGCCCCTGTCGGTAAGCTAATAAGAAATACTAGGAATGTGCTGCAAAGAATTGTTGCCAAATATGGGACTCGTTCGAATATGGACTATTTACGAGGCATTGCCCATAACGTAGAACTACAAGCCTACTAAATATTTCTGTTATAGGTGTTTGCTTACCATCAAAAGCGACAGTCTATATTAGGAAATGTTTGTTAACAAGAACTTTGTCAAGCGATTGTTGCGTTTCGTCTGTTCTATTTTCTTTCGCCCATTTAAACATGCGCCCTTTTGTTAGTCGATCTTATAGGCCAAAATACGCGCTTTATTGACCATGCGCTCTTTTGACTTTCGCCCTTTTGAAATACGCCAATAAAATTTTGAAAGTAAACCCCACCATCGCGTGCACCCATTGAACTTCAATCGCGGTGCAACTGTCAAAAACTGAGTCCCACATGCACGAGCGATGTTACTCGTGGCCTATAGGATGATATTGTCACCTAGGAAACCGAAAAAATATTATGTTATAGCCCTACATAGGCTACGTTTAAAAACCCTTAAATATTTTGTGCATGAACTCTGTACTATGCAGTCGTTAGTTGTGATGTGCGCAGAAATTCATAAAATAAGCCAAGTTGTTTGAGATACGGGCGTGAACTGCAACGACGAGACAGATATTTAAGTATAGAGAAAGAACGAAATTAGCCTACTTATTATTCGAATTCGTTATTTGCCCAAGTATAGGCCTATTTATATTGCGGTTGTATTTGAAAAGATTGTGCCTCAGTCTCTATCTTGCGTCTCTTTTCAATTTAGATTAGTGTCCGTTCAGTCTCACGGATGGTTGGGGACTTAAAATTCATGTGAGTATTCACTTGTGAATTTTTATAGCGCTCCGTCTGAGGACCTCTCGGAGGCGTTTCCGAAAGTTGCGTTTTGAGTCTCGCCAGTAGGAGTCCCAGAGAGTAGGCACAGCTCAATGGGGGTCAGCCCCAGGCTACTGGGCTCGCATCGCTTTTGCCACCGAGCTCGACATCGCTGACGAAATCCCAGAAAAATGTCATCCATTATTTTCTAAATCCTCAGAGATCATAATAATAATATTATTACGTACCTTGGATAATGGAACGCAATCTTTTCTAATTTAGCTTGGAAATCGAACGACGAATTGAAAGATTCTGGACATCGTCAGTTTGCTCAACCAAGGTAATTAATAAACGATAGAATTCGATCATCGATTACATGACCGCTGGACCAGTGCCGAATGCACTCTTTGAACCAGACAATAGATAATGAAGGCGCCCACGTTACCTTACTGGTTCTCACTGAAGTTAGGATCACGGGCAATTCGTGGTCTTCACATAGCATCTTAAGTAAGACTTATGTAATTGATGGGATTTCACTAAACTCGCCCCGGTTTCCTTTACCCTTCTCGGAGAGAGTGACTTTTATCGACCTTGTACAAACAAGGCACAAACAACTTGAAACGTGGAAAGAACTTGATTTTATTAGAATTTCTAGTCTGAGCGTCAGAAACGGAAGACATCAACTAACTCTAGTTTCATAGACACAGCTTACACATTGGTCTAGCTAGGTTTAGCTTGTATCTTAAACCATAACGACAGACGCAATATAATATATTAAATGCAGAAATGAGTCGTTAATCTCTTAGCTTCTTCGTCTGATTTCTCCTCGTGTCTGAAATCTTACAATTGAAGACCTTGAGTGGAGGTTGGTTATTGAAATGACAACTAATTCATCCTCTTAGACGTTCACTGAGTCGTGTGAATCGTCAAGCGGTGTTGAATCGTCTTAGGCTCTTCCGCAGTCTGGGCAAAGGACGTCGTGACCAGTGACGAGGAAGCCACGACCGACGAGGGACGTACTACACTTGTAGCAGAGGAAGCAATCCGTGTGCCAGTGACGATCATCAAACGAAATGAACTTGGTCGTACCAAGACCTAACCAACCAAACAAACGAACCATATTAGAGACGATTAACATTATGGGCGCCTTGCATGACGACCGTTTGTCAGCTTAAAATTAAATGATTATTTTTTTCTTTTTCTTTTTGTCCCGAGGTATACACGATCCCTCAGAGACAAGAATATTAAGAACAAGAAATTGTAGTCTGGAATGGACCCAGTTGTGGATCTCACAATATTATTATTATTTTTTTATGCCCTGAGATACTTTGTCGCCCAGAGACATAGAAACTACTACCATGGTGCCGAATTATTTGTCTGGAGGGTCAGGCCTCGTCTTCCGGGATGAAAGAAAAGGTGCTATTAACAGACACAATCATAGCGCTGGATGCAAATTGACAAGCGCTGATAAAGAAACTTCACCTCGAGCTTATCAGCAGTGATGGAGGAAATATGACCACCAATCTCATTGATAAAATCAGCTGCAGATGGATTCGTTATTATTATTATTATTATTATTATTATTATTATTATTATTACTACTACTACTACTACAACTAATACTACTACTACTAATACTACTACTACTATTACTATTATCAAAGCGACAGAAGGCAAAATCAATCATGTGAATGATTGACTGAAAAAATCAACCAATCAATTAAGGAATCACTGAATCAAGGAGGCATTGACTAAATGACTCAAAGAATCATTAAGTGAATGAGAAAGCCGTTTGAGCGCACTAAATTTTGGCAATACGCTTTCAATAGCGATCACTCATGAACTCGACCTGCTCATATGCTTCAATATGAATTAGTCTAATGAGATGATCACTTCTGCCAGTGCTGGTCTGAGATTTAAATCTCCGAAATAAGCAAAATCATCGGGAATAGAACCGCAATCCACATGTTCCTAGACACAGAGGAGCACGACACGCAGCAACCAACGGTTGGACCAATGCAGTCAACTGGAACAGTGAAAGAGCGACATGGGATGCGGTGCGATGGGGTGTGACTGTGTACCTGTAATGGGTCGGACGCAGCGACAGCACTTCTTGGCAAAGAATTGAGCGAAGCAATCGGAGCAGAACGGCTTATCTTCACGGCTCGTGAATTTCTCTCCGGTCAGCGTTCGGTTGCATCCGTAGCAGGTAAAGCACTCGCGATGCCACGGCGTGTTCTTGTAAGTGATGCCACCTTTGTTGATCACCTGCCAGACAATATGCACAAAAACTCCCAAAATGCATCAACGAACTAATTATTATGTAAGAACGTCATTATTAATTGATTTCCCTCGGTGGTTCTAATTCCTAGGAAAGCAAAAAAAATTGTCCGCAGATACCTAATAACGTCTGGTGCGACTACGCTTCATCCAACTGTGGCATTATTGTAATAAACATTTAAATATTATTATTATTGTTTTTTTATTATTATTATCATTAATTTTATGCAATTTGTCTGGAAATCGCCCTTCTCGTCGCTGTTGTCCTGGTTGGTGAAAGTGGTGCTCCGAAACGCAACAGTGTTACAGCGTTGCGTTGGTAAACGAGATGCGTTGGTAGAGGAAAGAAGTTTCTCGTGGATTCCCCGAGACAATGCATAGTTATTATTATTATTATTGTTGTTGTTGTCGATGCTGCTGCTGCTGCTACTTTTGGTGTTATCAATAGTATTATAATAGTCACTAGCTTCGAGCGAGGTACATGTAATCTGTCAGGTTTGCAGAAATAAGGGATATGATTTAATCTGGAATCACTTATATAGTCTTCGTTGAAGCCGTGCTCATCGGCAAAATTGCTGTGAAAAGTATTTTATCTGTCTCCACGGATAGGCGCTGGTAGAGAAATGAAAAGCTCCTCTGTTGTAACCAGTTATTGTATTGTATCTAAAGACTGATACAGCGCCTCTCACAGAAAAACTATTAAGCGGCGCTCTAGTACGTGGATTATTGGCAAGTCTTGGTGGGCATGATATAATGACGCCTGACCAGTTTATGTACATATGCATAAATGCATCTATATATATTCTAGACACACATGTACATATGGGGAACCTGCGTATAAGCACAATGACAAACACTTTAATTCAGAAATCGAATTACACGCATGCATACATATGGATATATTACATCTGTATACATGTACATATGTATACTAATAATATGCTTGCATATTTGACGAAGTATAAGTTCAGTTACTTAGCCATTGCACAGCACACATTCATGGATTGCGAATGATGAGAGGCCAGTGGCCACACCAGGTGGCGTCTATTACTCGGATGATTCACGGTCTGTGTTCTTGGTTTATTTGTGAACGAGCGTTGAATGGACAAAAAAACATTAGGAGGCTGTGCAGTGTGCATGGCATGAGGTAATGACCCTTTGTCTACACGTTCGAATGTATATACATATACATATATATATAGATATATATTATATAGTGCTCATGGAATTGAGAAAACTAGTTTGCTGATGGCCACTATTATGGAGCGCATATAGAAGGCTTTAGAGTGGCGCGTTAGAATCATGAATTTACGATATATATATATATATATATATATGCATATATATATGCTTTTAATCGTAAACACATAATATATATTATATGTAGGCCAGCCAGAGTTTTGTTTCAATTGCGCCACCTATCCAACTCAGTAATAATGAGTAACCTATACAGACCGTAAACTGCGCGTTATTGGAAAAATGAGAAGGCTTATAGGGAGAGGACTGACCAACCGCCTTCATATGCCGAAGCAGAGAAAATGATGTCGCTAACACTTAATACCTGTGGCTACCTCTCGTCGTTAGTTTAAGGTACTGTTCTTTCTCCTCTAGGACTACATGTATGACTGCATAAATTTATGTACATGTATGAATGTATTTACTTGAAGAGCGCATCAATTAAAATTGTATGCACAATATTTGTACATGCAATTAAACATGTACTAGCGTATATGTATATAAATGTATGTAAGTCATACATGTACATACATGTATATATATTGAGGACTGATCTGTGCTGGGTTAAGGGGAAACATACGCATCTGCTATCGAATAGCTATTAGCCACGCTGGCCTGCCTGGCAAACGAATTAGTGGCGATGCCTTCTTGGCCCTGCTCCGACCTACATCTGCGGTATAGCTGCCTTCATCTTCAGCTGGTCGTCGAGCTCTTCGTTCTTCCTCTGGTGGCAAGCATCTTGACCGAGCAGCGTGACGAATGAATTATATACGATTTCACATGGTATGTCCGGGATTCGAACCCATGTCGCGATGGTTAAAAGCCGATACGTAAAACGCTCAGCTAACGTGCCACCCTTAATTCTTCACTGCAGCGTGTCCTAGAAATCTGTGATGATGCCATGCATGTAAGAGCGAAAGACAAACCCCGTTACACTTGACGCATCGCTGGGCGTATTGTTCCTCGTAGCAGGGCACGCAGACGACTTCCTGGTCACGTGGTATGAAGGACTTCGTTCCGATTGGCTGACGACAGACTTTGCAGGAGAAGCACTGCTCATGGTACTGTTTCCCTTTGAACTCAAACTTCTTCATCCCTACGAAACACAATATAAATGTTTTGTACATTTGATGGTAATATACTGGTATTAGTAACATAATAGTCAGAGTTACAGTTGTGAGTAGTAGTAGGTGGAGTAGTAGTAGTAGGGGAAGTAGGTGAAGTTTTAGCAGTAGTAGTAGGGGAAGGGGAAGTAGCAGCAGCAGGGGAAGTAGTTGTGGAAGTAATAGTAGTGGTAATAATAGTATTAATAATACTGATGATAATAAAAATAATAAAAATAATGATGATAATAATACTAATAAAAATAATAGCGATAATAGCAATAGTAATAATAAAATAATAATAGCTATGCAGCTGTTTTATCATCTTACAGCTTTTTCCCTTGGCCTTTGCGATCACAGGGCCTGTTAATCTGAATGACCTCAGATGGCTCAGCCTCTGTTGGTCACCGATTTGCCTAGGTATCAGGCGACAAGAGGGAGGGACTATCTTCCTCTTTCAGCGCTTGTCTTTGTTGTTCAGCGTTTCAACGCAGTCGCTTGTTGTATCAATTTTCACACCAATAACCCATCTAGCCATTCCAGAACAACGCCCCCGCCATAATTTTTTTAATCCCGAGGGATCATATGCGCCTCGGAGAAATTAAATATAATAATAATGATCAGAAATTCATTCTCTCTTGATTACTTCTCATCTTTATAATGGCTGGCGATATATGACTCAATCAATCTCGTCTCAACTATGACATTCTCGAGAGCGGTGGCATGTGTTACCAACTTACTACTACTAGACCTTGGAAGGCGTCTGAATAAGACATTGCCTGATGGATTTGGCACTAAACTTGCTCTAACACCATACGCAACATCTGTACAGTGTTTTCCTGCTCTTAAGAAGATGCGAGTTGCTGATGCTGTTGCTGCACTGAAGGCGATGTTGTCTGCTAGTCTAACCTCGCTGAACGTCGAGTCACTAAATCAGTTGCGAAGCAGATGCTTAGTCGTATATGCATCTTCCGTAGCAGTTGCAGCAGCAAGCAGCAACAACATCAGCAACAACATCAGCAGCAGCAGCAGTGGCATTCCGAGAAGATGCAGAATGAATTGATGCAATGTTTAAACGACCTGAGCGCAAGTCACCGACCGACAATGACCTAAGGAAGCTCAGCAGTATATGAGTAAGATGGAATGTGGAACATTTTTACAGAGAGATTCCAGGAAACAATTGAGTCCATCTGAATTCAGTTGACCTACTCTGTATAATCTATGCTCTGAGTGGTAGCAGATTGATTGTTGAAGCGTTTGCCTATGTTTAAACTTTGCACACTCGAGATCAATTCGACAATCGATCCAAACAGACGAAAAAAGAAGAGAAATGCAAAGAAGAAGGCTGTGGTGATGTGATATGTGATGAAGATAAAGACGAATTCAAAGAGCAAAGGAATGTTCAGAAAAATGGCTGGAGTAGTTCAAAGAAGAACATGACAAGAAGAAAAATGCGAAGGAGAAGAAGAACTAAGAAGAATGCGCGGAAAAAGGAGGGGATAGAGTATAAAGCGAAGGAGGAGAAAGTGAGGAAAAGGAAAGATCGGATAACATATGCGACAGTATCTTTCTCCATATAGTCTTTTGAAGGCGTCAGAGTAACCGAATCTCTGCTTTTAGAAAAGTTCCAAAGAGTAGTGACAAAGGTTATTGGACGCGAGAGGTTTTGTGTTCTTCTTTCGTTAAGTCTGAGTTTCAACCCAAACATTGATCGACTTATTTTGACTCATTGTTGAGGTCTCAACTCCTGTTTGCTCTAGGCGTTAGCCCTATCATAAATGAACAGCTGCGGTCATAACTCCCACTTAAGCCACTATGTACGTAGTGAATTTCACGGGTCTCGACAAATTTCCTGGAAAGCGTACGATATACAGTTTTAACGAACTCAATTCTATTTCAGATTGGGGGTGAGAATTTCTATTTGTTTCATTTCACATCTATAGATAAGTTCACATTCAACCACATCACATTGAGTTTAAAACACATAACTTGAAAATAAATAAAATTCACAATCCATTCACATCACATCATATAAAATGCAGAGATTGAAGAGCAGGGCCTCAATCCTCGTAACCTTGTTGTAGGCTTATTACTATAAGTTATTAGTTATGATTCTATTCCAAGAATCCGAGCCTGTGGAGCTGCCTATGCAAGTTATACCGAGAGAATCAAGTGACTGGTCTGGAGACCAATGCATTTACGAGATACATCGTTGTAAGATTTGATGCAGTACATTGTGTGAGATAAAAGAGCGACGCAGACATTGATTGAGCTTGCAAATAATTGTGAGAACATTTTCGGTAGCTGCTCTCGTGGCCTCAGGGGAGTGGGGCTAAGATTGTGCGCGCAAATGAAATGGAACGCGACAGAGAGGGGCAGAGAATGGACTAGACAGAGAGGGGAAGTTGAGGGATGGGGAACATATATTAGAGAGGACAAATTGAAGGTCGGGCATGATTAAGAGATAAAGGCAGGAGAGAATTGCAGAAGAGCGAGAGAGAGACAGACAGACAGACAGACAGACAGACATACATAGAGACAGAGACAGACACGGAGTTTTACAGAGATGTAGGTCTACGAGACGAAGTATGAGAGGAAAAGGCCGGAAAGGGCAAACTCATTTGAGAGAGATACGGATATGGAAATGGAAGATTTAAAGGGAATCATAGTGGGAAAGGAAGACTGGCTGACCGACCGACCGACCGAGCGACAAACCGACCGACCCACCCACCCACCTGACTGACTGAATGATTGACTGAATGATTGACTGAATGATTGATTGACTGACTGACTGAATGATTGACTGACTAATTGGCTGACTGACTGAGTGACTGACTGACTGATTGACTGAATGATTGACTGACTAATTGACTGACTGACTGATTGATTGATTGCTTGATTGACTGATTGATTGGTTGTTTGCTTGATTGATTGACTGACTGACCGGCTCGAAAGATGTTGTTGCATCCGTCGCATCTGAGAGCGAAGTTGTTGTCGTGGCAATCGGCGCAGTAGGTCCGGTCGTTCTTGTAGGCGAACGACCGATCGACCAATGATGCCTTGCAGTCGAAGCAGTTGAAACACGACTCATGCCAGTGCTTCTCCTTGTAAGACAAGTCCTATAACACATAAAAATCACACGCCACAACACTATACTAGACAGATTATCATCAAGTTTCGTTTTATTTCATGTTATATGTGTGTTTATATAAGTATATATTGATGTATGTTCATGGTTATGCGTGCATGTAACTATGTATGTATGTATTTATATACATGAGGTGTATGTATTTATGCAATATGCATGTATGCAATTATGTACGTATGCATGCATGTATATGTATTTACATGCATGTATTTAATATTCATACATGACTGTATTACTGTGTGCATACATGCAATTGTACGAGTACATATATTTAACCAGAACATGTATGCAACAAAGATTGTTACTTGAAAGATATAAATATATGCAGATATACGAGCGTACATGCATGTACATCTGTATGCTTGTATATAGTCATCAATGCCGTATGTATATGTATATGTATGTGTATATGTATGTATATATGTATATGTATATGGCTGCGTAAAGTTAATTTCTACATATGTGCAATTGCAAGGGTCTTTATCTAACTTCTAACTTGGCATTTTCTTGAATACTTGCTGAACAAACGAAGAAGCCGAAATCAGTTACGCAAGGAAGCTGGTATCGGAAGGTATTTGGCATATGCGAGGAATGAACGCGAAATACCGAAGAGATAAAGGACCCCTGGTGTCGGGAGTTGGTAAAGAGCAAAAGGTTCTTCCAAGCGTAAGTAATAGAGAGACTGAAGTCTGGATGTTCGTGAAACGAATAGAAACGAATGGAGCAGAAACGGTAGAAGGTTAAGTGGCTAGACAAGTGGATGATGGACGGATGGATGGATTGCACAGGAAAAACTGAGGAAGAGAGGGCTTTAAATATATAGAAACGGATGGATTGATTGATGGATGATAGATTGATAACTAATGGATGTATGGATGGATAGATGAACAAGACAGGCAAAAACAGATAGAGAGATGAGTTTACGAATGGATCGATTGATTGATGGATGTATAGATGATAGATTTTATGGCGGATGGATGGATCGGTGGACGGACCGGTTATTGAATGGACGGAGAAGAGAATGTTTGACGCATACAGAAAGAGGGAAAGATTGAAGGTAGACTGATTGAAGAGTGATCGTACGTCTCAAAGGATAGCACGGCGTGAAGCTGAAGGCTCTAATAGGCTTAATTAAAAACATGATTCTGCTGCGCATGAATTATGTGCAGGACATCATGTGTTAGGACGAAAGATGGAGGAAAGGCAGGAGGGCAGACGGACAGAGAGAGTGACACAGAGAGAGAGAGAGAGACAGAGAGACAGAGAGACAGAGACAGAGAGACAGAGACAGAGAGACAGAGACAGAGAGACAGAGTGTGAGACACAAAGAGAGACACAGAGAGAGGCAGAGACAGAGAGGCAGAGACAGAGACAGAGAGAGACAGAGAGAGACAGAGAGAGACAGAAAGAGACAGAGAGAGACAGAGAGAGACAGAGAGAGACAGAGAGAGACAGAGATAGAGAGACAGAGACAGAGAGACACAGAGAGAGAGACAGAGAGCGACAGAGAGACAGAGACAGAGAGACGGACAAAGAACAGGACGACCAGTCACAGAGAAGACGAATGAAAGTATACAGGCAATATACGTTACAGACTCTGGCAAATGAGCAAATTATAAACGGATTGAATGGCATCCATTAATTCATCAACTCATCCATGCATGCATGCATCCATACATCCATATATACAAACAGACGTACATACATACATACATACATACATACATACATACATGCATACATGCATACATGCATACATGCATACATACATACATACATACATACATACATACATTCATACATACATACATTCATACATAGATACGTACGTACGTACGTACATACATACATACAAACATACAAACATACATACATACATACATACATACATACATACATACATACATACATACATACATACATATATACATCTATACATACATACATACATACATACATACATACATACATACATACATACATACATACATGCGTACGTACGTGCGTACGTACATGCATACGTACGTACGTACATACATACATACAAGCATACATACATACATACATACATACATACATACATACATACATTCGAATGTACCTCGAGTCATCGACTGATTTATCAGAGTCACTCTCTCCATGACTCTCTCCATGACTTTCTCCATGACTCTCTCCATGACTCTCTCCATGACTCTCTCAATGACCCTCTCCATGATTACATCCATAGCCCTAACTTCATAAAGCGCAATACTGAGATTGTTGTATATGTTCCTTGGTCGTGTTGACTGCTGCAGCAGCGGACCGAAGGGTCACGCTAAGATCCTCTTAATAATATATACACGGCTGAATGGATCGCTCGCTCGCCTCGCCTACGCACGGCACTTGATTGCGCGCTGAAGCGTAAACCTTGGCTTGATGTTGCAGAGGAGGAAGAGTCAGAAATGGAAGTTGAACGTAAGGTTTCTGCTGGGTCATTACGAATGTAATGTTGTAATTACATGTATAGTGAACCTGTAATGTTCTGCACGAACGCGTAATGCTATGCAAGGACGTATCGTACTTTACACGAACGTGTGATGATTTACACGAATCATAGGCCTACTTATTTACGGTCTATTGAACGGTGCTCGACTTTTGTGGTCGCTCTTTTGGTCGCGGGTCTTGGGTTAGTTTTTCAGTGGTGTGTTCTTATTGACGTACACACACACACCACACACATACACACACACATACACACATACACACATACATACACACAAACGTACGTACAAACATTGTATATATATCTATATGTACGTACGTATATACATGCATAAGCAAATGCATGTATATGTCTGAACCACGTACATGCATTCACACGTATACATATGAGTACCTCAGTGTTTTTGAGCTCGTAAAAACGTTGGGCATGGCTATGGTCTTAGCAATGGCACAATTAGAACAGAAAATAAACTAGCAATAAACTGGCAAACAAGCATATATATATATAAATGCATGCATATATTTATATATACATGCATGCCTGCAATGTATACCCTACAAACAGCCACATGGCTATGATATGAATTCAGAAATTCAACGCATACATTGTTTGATCCGAAGCTTAGTGGTGCACGAGTATGTCTTTCGGCATAAACAGGCAATCACGTGTCCGCCTCCATAGCAACCGCATCATCAACCCATGAGCACCAAGCAGCATCCGGACTCCAAATGCAGCAGCCGGATGGTTAAAGGTGGATGCCAATTCCATGAATGTGTCAGTGCACTTGCACTTAGTTTCTCTTGAAATGCTGCTGCTGCTGCTATAGTGATCTTGTGGCTGTTTAAGGTTATGCTTGCCGGAATTGGAATTCCACCACTAGGCCTATAATGAACCTTAGCAGGCTAAAATATGCTGATATACATACATGCGTATACGCACACACACACACACACACACACACACATATATATATATATGTACATACATATGCGTATACATATATATATATGTACATAAACAATACATAAAGTAATTATATAGATGTATTCATACATGAATCTTTAGTTCAGTTAATCATAAGAATATATTTTAGCATATATAGGAACTAATAGGTTATATATATATTGGAGTATATATAATATATTTATATGATTATATGCATATATTAGTACTCTACTGTGCTGTCTATATGTGTATGCATGTGATTAAACCTTGTGAGGAAACGCATTTATATGTATGCAGTAGGCCTACTTGTGTGCTTGTGTGTGTGCTTGTGTGTGTGCTTGTGTGCGTTTATTCGTGTGTATGCGCTGGTGTCTATAACGTGTTTACACATTTTTGACTGAGCTTATTAGTGTATATCATCTGTGTCTAATTTGAAGTTCAGCCGTTTCCCCCGTAAACAGTCGTATACACTGAATTCCCTGCCATCATGCACAACACAGGATAACTCTCTAAGTATACATATACCATAGGCTGCACAATAAATGCATTGCATACATATATATACAACGTACATATATACACTATATATACACAACGTATATATATATACATTATAAATATATAGTGTAGTTGGTGTAGTTAAAAATAGACCTCGACCGACGTAGTGTTGTCCTCCTTGCGAAGGGCATTTGTAACTTAGAAATCACTGACTGTTCGTTGCAATTGCTTCTGGTAATTTATGCCATTGCTAGACCACTACTATAAGACGTAGACCTTTTGCGGCAGTCGTTCTCAGACAGTGCAATACATATATACAGACCTAAGGCGATATATACATATATACATGCTGAAGAATATAAGCTGGAAGAGTATAATACATAAGATTCGTAATATAAAGTCTTATGGTCCAAACCACCAAACGATTTCGCCGCTATGCAACACACTCGTACAAGCAACGACATCCACATGAATATGTATATTTATATATGTATATGAATATGCTAATTAAGTTACATACGATCATGTGTATATGTAGATTTTAACCCACTTATATCGGCATATGTATTGCGCTGTTTGAATTTTATCTTCCTCTGACTGCATGTACTTATCTGCAACCTCCTATACGGGATCTTGCCTTGATGAGGCCTTGCGGTTTCAGGCGTTTCTTAGAACTTTTATCTTCTCAAGCAGTATAAACGATTTTAGCAGAAGGCGAAGGCTGTATAGTCTCCTCGAATACAACAACTGAGATGTTTATATGCTGTTCGTTTAGTTTAGTCTGCATAGCCTATGCTATACATCAAGTTTATGGCTAAATGAACAGCTGCCTTGCGACTGAATTGGCGTATACATTCAGTTGGAACAGAAGTCTTTAGCTATACAAAACGCTGCCTCAAAAAAAAATTCTATAGATTTTTACGAAGTCCAGGGTCCTATTCCTATTTGGCCTACCCAGAGAATGTTTTTGCCACTCCGTCGTTTTCAAGGGCAAGTCCAACTTCCAGGGAGGTATAGAGGGAATGAAAAAGAACATGCGCTTCACACAGTTTTCCAACTGAAACATAGTGAGAAGAGGAACGAGTATTCGCAGAAGCCTGACCTGAGAGGTAGGTATAGCATTGTGTGCGAAGTGTTAGCAATTTAATTTTCTTAGTCTCGGCACATGAGGTCAGTCTCATGTCTTCATATCAATCTTATCTTTCCACCAGCAATGACGACCAATGTACTCATTTTCCGTCGGTCACTTAACCTGTCACTGATATATCTTTCCATTCCACAATAATGCCCAGTGCTCTCAGCGCTCTCCTTAATGTTTTGCTAGATCAGCCAATAAAACCTCTTGCCCTTGCCCAAAGCTACCAAATAACTTGAAATGGTTCTATACTATGTCATTCTGGGAAAGAACCTTTTAATACAATGACGTCAGATAAAGATAACAGACTCAGGAAACCAGACTCGGATCGCTCTAAGACCGGTTGTATCTTTGCTCTCCGTAAGTTTCAAGCCTTTTGAGAATACTAAGCAGGCTGGCTGCGCCGCTGCGGACAGTACGAAGCATTTGCGATCAAGTACTCGCTATACCAAAGATAGAGAAGAAGACGAAGAAGGAGAAAAGAAAGGAGAGACACAGGTAAAGGTAGAGGAAGTGGAAGAGGGAAAGGGAGTAGAAGAAGAAGAGAGAGGCCGATAGAACAAGAGGGAGAAGGAGAGGAAAGGGAGAGGATGAAGTAGGATGTGAAGGATGAGAAAGACAAGGAGAAGAAGGAGAAGAAAAAGCCATGGACGAGAAGGAGAAAGACAAGGAGAAATAGAAGAATCAGAGGAGTTATAAAATGAAGAAGATACAAATGAATCAGAATAATTGGAATAAGAATCATAATCAGAGAAGAGGAATAATTTCTTTGAAGATTTATTTCAATGCGCGAGGGTATATTATCTTTGATAATATTTTAATTCGTTTTTAAACTCACACAACTCCTATAGCTGACATTCAAATTCAAACCGATTGAGTGAATCTTTATGGATGATTAGTTGGTGACTTCTATGGTTGGCAAGGAATGTGTGGCACGATGGCCGATCGATTAGAGCGGTCGGCCAGTGACACTCAGTGTGCGCTGAGTGAGCGGGTTCGACCCTCGTCCGAGGCGTCAGTCACTGTGTAGTGACCTTGAGCAAATAATTCGTGCACAATTGCTCTGCGTTACAACTGCAATTGCGCCGTCGAGGCATGTGCACTTCTGTGCAGAAGATGTTGGAAGAAGGGCGGTATCAAACTTCAGAATAAATAAATACACACGTTTTAAGATGAAGGCGTCGTCGATTGTTGGTTGAATTTAAACCAGTTCCTAATTATATTCAAAAAGACTTCTAATTAGAGGTGCATCTTCTGATTGGCCACTGACTGGCATATTGACCTGATTGGCTGATTGCTAACCTTGTGGTCTGTTCCAATTGGCCGTTTGCATTCTTCGCACTTATTGGCAAACTGCGACTCGTAGCATTTGATGCAGAATGGCCTGTCATCTCTCAGGATGTAACGGTATCCGGTCAGGTTGAGGTAACAGCTGAAGCAGTTCAACGCCGTCCCTTGTGACCCTGGCCCAGCCACTGCAGCCCCTCCTCCTCCTCCGCTCACCACGATGCCACCGCTACCTCCGAAGTCCAGCAACAACGTCGTGTTCTCCATTGACGCAGACGCAGTCTACAATACCAGCGTTCAATGAACCGAAACGGGTTAAAATGTTAACTGAAATTATGTGGCTGCCAGAGTAACGAAAATGTTGTGTGGGCATATATACGCAACTACCAAATCGAGAGATATTAAAGCTAAAGGGTTTCAGTCGGGGTAAACTGTAGAGGAAACCTGCAGTCACGAAACGATGACTTTTCCTTCTAATACCTACGCCAGTCACAAGAACGAAAAGGTGGAGGGTAGAATAAAAGAATGCAGGAAATACGTCACCGTTCATACATTGACGACATAAATAAATACATACATAAACCATGACATATCAATCAAAGCAATGGCGATTAGGTTGTGACGCAGTCATCAAGTGATTAAATGTGCAATGGATGTTTACAGACTTATCTGATGAAGATGATGTTAATTGATGGCAACGATCCTGCATTTAATATGCTATAATATAATACTATGGATAATATGTGATGCATTGGGGGAACGTCGTGTGTTGTCTCCAATCAAATAACGATAACGATAATCTTATTGTAACCAAACCAAATCAATTAACGCAATGAATGTGTAACATGACAAACATATGAAATAAGAAATAAATAATCATCGAATAGTATTAAGTTACAAGGGAAGGTCTTAATATATCCTCTCGCTGATACAGCCATCCATAGCAGCGTAATTAACAATCGCATTGCTCCAACGAGCGTATATTTATATAATGTAACGAGTAAATGTTAAATTATATAGTAATACAAGTTAACTAATCTTAACTAAACCTAACTAATCTTAACTAAGCTTAACTAGGCTGTGCCTCTTACATTGCCACAATTGATGAAATGAAACATCTTAAGTGATTATCGTGTGCTGCTGAGAGCTGTGTCGATACGCAAGAAAATGCAAAGAAGGAAACATGTTCACGTTAACTTCCCAACAGATTGTCAACCATAGAAGCAAATCCGAATTGCAACAACTCAGATCGATAGGAAGAGAATGTTTTAAGAAGCAGCAGTCAATAAAATCATGCAGAAGCCTTTAGTGAACTGAATGCATGGATATGGCTTCGATATGACAAATTGAATAGAAATTCCCCTCCGTGTAGCAAGCCATGAGCTACATCAATATTACGTGTGACTATTTCCCAGTTGAATGTCTGGTTTCGTTAAAACTAACAAGTAGAATAAAATTCGGATGGGCCATAGGAAGGGGAGCAAGCACAGTTGATGGGCACTGACTCCTTCTGACTTCCCCCCCCTGTAGAGTCGCCACTGGATGCACCAATATCAAAGATAGAACATTTGATTACTGAATCCAATTATGTACAATTGTATAATCAATGGTAATAGATATAGGGCCCATATACTTGGCAATGGACCTAAGTATATTTCTACCGAAGAACAGTTTCTAAGTACACAAAATGCTGTCAGAGTGTTGCATATTGAGATCCTACAATCAAAGCGTCGAGATCCTATATAAACAGATTGTTGATGAATTCGATTTAGCCAAGAAAGATGATCTCGGCGGAGAAAGGTCAGCAGAGTACAGTTCCACAGCGCAGAGCATCATCGTCGGAATTTGCACTGCGCAAGAGGTGGTATTGAGAGGGGGAGACGATACCACATGAAATCAAGGTTTGAGTTACTCTGTACACACTCTGAGCAACAGCCATGTCGGGAAAGAGCAGACACTGCAAGGCAGAATTGGACG